>CM077804.1:25003327-25383971 GCA_039737535.1 Lagodon rhomboides | reverse complement strand
CGTTTAGCTCACTTGGTAGAGCGTGCGTCCCATGTACAGAGGCTAAGTCCTCGCTGCAGCGGACCCGGGTTCGACTCCCGACCTGGGACCCTTTGCTGCATGTCACTCCCCCTCTCTCTCCTCCCATTTCCTGTCATATCTTCAGCTTACCTATCAAAAAGGCCAAAAAAAAAAAAAAAAAAAAAAACAGTCTCAAACTGTGGTCACTGGCTTGGCAGCCTTCTCGTCTGCAGCTCCTCCAACTTCTCATATAAAAGTCTGGTCACATCTATGTAATGTGGATGTGATACGGCACATTTACTAGAAATGAAAATATGGTATGTATGACACATACAAATGTGAATGTATTAGTTGTTTGCAGAAACATTAAATGCCAACAATTTCTCCTGGCGACTGGGCTGCTTTCAGTCCACCGTGTGAAGCTTTTGGCATCGGAAACAACAGTCTGATCCAGTTGTCTCCATAGACTAAATCAAGAAGTATTAGTTAGTTTCTTTAGGTCGAGTTAGACATTGTAATCCCAGAATGTCACTTCACAGCAGTCGTCACAAGCCAAGTTGGCAAACAACACAAATATGAATCAGAACCATCATCACCTCTTTCACATCCTCACCCACTCTGCCTGAGGTTTATATTGTGTTTCACTATAGCACAAGACACGATTGCTCTTTTTCCATCTTCTTCTTGTGTTTTTGTTTTCTGATAACTGCGTGAGTATAAAGCAGTGATGTGATTATGGATCATACAGCACCAAAGCAAACTGACAACATGAACATAAATACAGATTATTGTTTTGAAAATCTACTTCTAATAATGAAAATAATGTTCAGTAGTAGGCGTCGTGAGCGCAGAGCAGTTTGTGAAGTGTCGATGAAAGGCAAAAGCAGCGAGATAATTTAGCCAGCATAGTGTGAACAGCTGTTACTATGTGCATGGTGTGGGTGTGTGCGTGTAATTGTGTTCCTTGAGAAAGCTGATGAGCACGAAACAACGCTCTTACATAATTGCATGTACAGTATAGCAGGTATCAAATAGTGTGTGCATCCATGCACATTTTGTTGGTGTGCATGCACTTGGGAAAATCATTAAAGGCCAGGGGTGTTGATAACACCTCTTGTCCCGTCTGTCATCTGTGTTTCTTGAGTTACCTTCCACAGCTCCACCCATGAACATGCACACACAGCAGCTGCTGCTCTGGCAGATTCTATACCGCTAATTTTCTTAAGCTCTTCTGATAAGACTGTAAGGTGCTGGCTCTGGTGACAGTGCTCTGCGTGGCAACGTAAGACTGGATGTCTGGGCATGTGCCTCAGGGTTTTGCTGCCAATAATGACTTTATACTTTGCCAACATAGGTGCCCTTCTCAGAAAACCGTCCTCTGGGTTCAATTAGGAGGCTTCCGAGCAACAAAAGACTGAGGTGAACAACAGGTCAATCTAAGCTGCAGAGTGTTGACGTCTAGTTTACAGAACAGGTTAAGGAGCATTTGGAATGATGGCAGTCTCATGGAAACCATTAAATCTCTCACACACAGTTGCATGGAAACATGTACTCATATACACATAGCAACTAAGAGAGCAGCATTTCATGTCCTCTGCAGCAAGCAAGTCTGTGCAAGCAGGGTGGCAACTGGCATGACTGACCACAGGAGCTGAGGCCAGAGCGCTCCCACGCAGCCGTCTGCTGGCTCTGCACAATAACATTCAGGCTGTGGCAGCGCTCTCGATGGTCAAACAATGTTCAAACCAACATGAGAAGAACTGATTTCAACACTTTAACGTGATGAGGATTTCATCATCCAGAGGTTCTTAGAGGTGCAATGGTTAGTTGATTAATCAATAAGTCGATCCACAATTCTCTGCCTGACTGATACTAGAGCATTTTTCTGATTGTCGATATTGGTGTTTTTTGTGTCAGACTGCGATAAAATTAAATCTCAAAACTGTACTTAGTGTTTTAATAACAAAATGATGGAATATAACTAAGATTTATATTTTTACTGCAAAGGTATATCAGTTTCCTCGATCGCTGTATTTCTATTTGCCCTGAAAAAAACAAATAATTGTTGAAAAAATCATCAGCTTCTCAACTGTGAATATTTTCTGGTCTTCTTTCTCTTTTATCATAATGAATTAATCATACTGGGGATTGGACTCTTTACAGACTATAAACTGAGAAAATACCTGGCAGATTATTGAAAATAAAGATTCTCAAACCCCTCATCTTGGTATTTTGTTACGTCACATGCTACAAGCGACACACACTACCAGGTAATTTCTATGTTTGGATCAAGCCCATGATTCATTTCTACGTGGACTTGACAAACCACGTCACACAGCAGGATCCAAGCAGGAACAGTTGAACACATTGATCAGCTGATCAAACTGGCACTTAGTCATCAGGCTGCTGGAATCGTCAGAATCAGCCTCCTGAGAAGCTGAAGGATTCAGCTTTCTTTATTTGTTGTACCTAAATCATGTGTTCAACAGGCTTGAAGCTGGGCTGTGTGAGTCAGTGAGCAGCTGCACAGCAACCGCTCTACAAACACGACTGGCGCAGCACAGCAAACACAGAACCTGATAAGATTAATAGAAATGTATAACTGGTTCTGGTGCCACTGTCGAAGAACAAAGTAGCGGGCGAGCTGCAACTATGACAATAATAATAAATCACTGGGACAATGGCTGTGACTCTAATTCGAAAACTAATTCAAAAGCGATCTATTTGTCTTTTTGCTCACGATCTGTTTCTCTAACATCTTATCGTTAATTGTTAGTTAGTCATGGTGGATAATTATTTTGAGTCCTCAGCTTGATTTCTAAACATCCACAGTGGTGGTTAGTTCTGTCTGACCTTTCAGCCACTTAAAGGAAAGAAGAAGTAATGAACTTTCAGAGCTAAGATTATCAGCAGACAAAGAAATCTCTCAGCTATGGTCCAGTTTAATAACACAGTGTGAGTGATGTCCAGGTCAGATTTTCCAGTGGGGTCGAAATTGCGTATTGTTGCTCTTTCTACTGGGACCAATCACCCCTTTATTCCCTAACTAATTCATGGCTGCCAATAAAGGAGACGTCAGTTTTGACACAAGCCTGAAGAAGAACCGCATGAACCGCTGAAAAGGAAAGCAATTTCCTGGTCGACAGCCTCTATAAACGTGGTGTCATTTTTAACAGTTTTATTCATGCCGTCCCTTTTCACAATGGACATCACATGCTACATGCACTTTTCTTTTTGGATGCAGGGCTCGACTCAATTTAACGTGACCCTGGGGGGGCTGACAAAACAAATGGTCGGAGCGTGAATTTACACACTGGCGGTGACAAAAAGAGGCTCCTAAAATATTCATATCCTCACAAGGATCAGCCAAAGTCAAAACAACAGCTTGCTTATGCAGCGACATGAAACCAATTAGTGTGATGGAGTTATCTAACTGCCATAAAAAGCAGCGGGGTGCGATGAAGCACCCTCGCCCAGCGCCTTCCTTGGCTGATGGGTTTTCTAATCAACAGGACCTGCTGTTCTGGTTGTTAAAGCAGCAGGGTTGACTTGGTTGGCCATCTTGCTGATTATAGCACTGCTAGCTCCCACCGCGGATCCATAATTCAAAGCCTGGATGTGGTACTGTTTCCAAAGTCAGCCTGCCCTGGTCGGGTCTCCCTGACTCGCTCCACTGTTGTGTGCCAAGTGGCAAATGCTGCCAAGACGGCTAACAAAAGTCAGCAGTCGTGTAGACACCAACCGCTTTTATAGACACTGGTTTCATTACATCTAAATGGTGTCTCGGATCACTAATAAAATGACAAAAGAGCAACTGGAAATCTCAATCACAATAAGGTTCAACGGCTGCCACTGACCGTGTAATAACACTTAAAGCGTGAAGTAAAATTAAGTGTTTTCACTAAAAAAGGCCTCCGTCAGGTCTCATTGCTAACAGCAACAGCTAAGACTGGAGAGAAAGTGAAGAAAAATCTAGTTTAACATTTAACAAGAAGATGAGAAGTCCCTTAAGAGAATATGCAGCTACAAATGAAGAGTAGTAAAACAGAAGAAAAAGCTAAACAGAGGAGAGAGAGGTGAAGACATCAGGTGGAGATGGCGACTGGATCAGAGCGATAGGACCAGAACACGTCAAAGCAGCCATACACACTGGTGTCATGCTTTATTGCTTACATTTGTGTCCCGTCTTTATTGTTTCTGGTTTCAAAGGTCATGAGGTTGCAGCCGTATTCATCCAGCTCATAGGGGATGACCGTGTATGCATTGGAGAGATTAAGTGAAGGGCTTTTATCTGTGGGTTATATCTAAAGTGCATGTCCAGCTACGCATGTTGTTCGTCCCCAGAGACACCATCTTTATTTAACCGTCATCTCCAGGTGACGTTTGTTGTTGCTAGTAAAGCGTGTTTCACCTGTGTCTCTACAATTTTATTCCAAAATGATCACTCGATTCTTTGCAGACTGGCTGATGATAGATTTCTATCAAACTTGGCGCAGACATTCATGGTCCCCAGAGGATAAATCCTACTGAGTCTGGTGATTCTCTGATTATCTGATCTTAAATTAACTTTTCCTACAGCACCAGTGTGAGGTTGACACTTGAAAGTGGAATGTCCAAACAGCTGATGGCAGGATTGCCATTAAATATAGGAAACACATTAGTCCCCCTCAGTATGAGCTGGTGGATTACTTTTCATCTATTGCTGTCATAAGGTCAAAGTGTAAATCTGTCTAAAACTTTTGTTTATGATTAAAAATCTACAAAACTACTGACATTACTATCAGATCAAAACCTTGAGAAATAGCAATATTGGATACCATTTTCAGTACCACAGGGAAACAATGCCATAGATAAATACAATAAAGCTACAACATGACAAAGAGACGTCACTTTTCTCTTGTTATCTAGAAGAAGAGTGTAGTAAACATTAAATATCACAAGCTTTCAGAAACCGTATTACTATCTGAGAGAAGAGAGAGTGAGAAAGAGGAGCTGGTACTGCTGTTTTTGATAAATCAATATTTTTGACAACACTACTTCAACTTGTTATTATACATCTTGCTAAATGGTAAACGGACAAACCAAACCAAATTAATAATGTGCTAGTATGTATTACTGAATACTCCTGAAACAATGACTTATCTCACACATACTCTCGTGCATGTGTGTGTGTGTGTGTGTGTGTGTGTGTGTGTACATGTATGTGTGTAGACATTTTTTGGGCCCTCACAACGTCGAAGGACTGTTTGGAGGTTTTAAAGGTTAGGTGAAGAACGAGGTTAGATGTAGGGTCAGGCGTTTAGTGGTGATGGCTGAGGTTGGGGTAAGGGGCTAAAGAATACACAAGCATAGAAGCAGGGAGTGTGTGTGTGTGTGTGTGTGTGTGTGCGTGTGTGTCGACAGCTGGGCCCTCTCTGCACACATTTCACCGTTCTCCTCTACATTTCTCCTCTTTAAGTTTCACGATGACATAACGTAGAGTCGTTTAACACTGACATCTGTGTGCTACGTTAATAATACGGCGAAGAACAAAGGATCAAGATCACAGAAAGAAAGCAATCAGGTCTAAGCGGTGACCTTTACGGGGCAACCTTTCAAGCTGCTCTTTCAGAAACGCAACCGAAGCTTTGGAAAGTCCAACGGGCACAATTGCGGCCGGTTATCTGATAGAAAACCTCAGAGCTGCCCTCTCTGCACCCCAACAATGCTACTGTATATCCCGTTTCAGGGGCTCTCCATGATCGGAGGCGTGTGCTGGATCACGGTGTACCTGATACAGGGTGCCTGATAGCAAAGTCTGCTCTTCATCTGACGTTACGTAAGACGTCTGGCTGTGGCAAACCAATTCCAGATCAGTACAGTCAGACGAGTGTCGCTGTAATTCCGACTCAGACGCTCACATGTGCACCTGCACACACACACTCACACGGGTCCTTGCAATAGGATTCCCTGCTTCTTATGCAACGCAGCAAGTGGTCTTAAAAGATCAAGGATTGGATGAGAAAAATCAATTTTCTTTCTTTCTGTCTTTCTTCTCTTCTCTTTATACCACCTGTCAATTTTATCTCCCTCTCCTCCCCCTCCCCTTCTCCTCCCCTCTCTCCTTGCTCATTACCCCTCGTCATTTCGGCTTGGAGGGCACGCAGCTCAGATGTATTATTGGATGGCACAGGCACAGATGGTTACAAAGGATAAGAGGAACAATACAGCAATTTGTCATCCATGAAAGCAATTAATTGAACTCCCAGCTCTCAATGAAGTGTGAAGATGCAGAGGGTGCAGCGTGCTCCATTCATCAACATGAAATGATAAGCGACATTAAGGTTCCTTGATATGTCATATGTTCTTATTTCAGATAAGTCGAAATAATTACAGAATTTATAGGATCCAGACAAAATCTAATCACCTTTTCTTTTGCTCATATTACAAATACAAAGTTTTAAAATACCCCGCAAACTTACACAAGACAGAACCAAAAGCACATCTCCTCAACCCGGGTTAATTAGGCAGATTACGAGCAAAGTTATCCACTTAGTGCCATCACAAACAACAAGCATCCAAGGGTACACTGGCAGGAACGCTCAGTATGTGGATGCCAGACACTGGCTCAGGCTGCAGGCTACTGAAGGTTCAGAGGTAAACTTTAGGACAAAGGCCGGAGGTCGGCCATAGCACACAAACTGGGACACTCACCAATTACCAAGACGACAACACACAGACATGCGCATACACACACCTGACAAAGATTCAAGTTACAGGCCTGTGGGCTTTGTGGGTCAAAATCTAGCCAGGGGCTGAATATTTGAGTGCCAGAGGAACAACTTTAGAGTGCTGAGGAAGCAGTACAGCTGTGCTTTTGGCAAAAAATAATGAGGTCAAAAGACGACATCTCAGGATTAAAACCAAGTCACTGGAAACTGAACGGGAAGCCTGCCTGCCTGTGCTAAAACATTTCTGTAAGCCTGCAACAAAAAACAAGCATAATGAGGAACATTTCTCTCATGGAAATGTAAATCATCAGGTAACACCACACTATGCTGATGAATCTCCTTCTGGTAAATCTCCCCGTACATCCACGTTCAAACAATAATGACTGATCAACATCCTGCGATGCTGGAGCCTGCAACAATGTGAAGGCTCATCAGTTTCAGTCGAGCAGCTGCGCGAGTCTGCAGAAACATCCGAGCTGTGATAATTGCTACATTCAAGTGAAGCATGCTCAGGTTCTCGTTTCATCACGGAAGTCATTATTTTTGACGTTCAGGTGGTTTAAGTTGTGAGAATGCTGTTGCTATGCGACTGGCAGCAAAGAAATGGTGGGAACAGTTTTTGCATTTCAGCAAATGAGAGAAATTCTACCTTTTGCAGACTAGTAATGCACTGATAAATCTCTTCCATGGGCTTTAAAAACAATCTAAATTCAGGAGTTTGGGAGTAAAGAGGCTGCAAGATTCACACAAATTGCTGAATGAGGACAGTTGCATAAATGCTGTGTTGTTTAGTAAAGATAAAGGCTATAATAAAAGCTAACTGGTCCATATCAGATGAATATTTCTGATGAAGTATGTATGTATGTTAATGAAAAAAGTATACTGTAGTGGAAAACGATGTGGTCACATATAGGCTATTAGCATTTCCTGTTTGCAATGTACCCTTGGATTTAGAGACAACACGATTATTTTGATAAGCTCACTGAAGAACCTCAGAACATAATGGCTCTCAAGCAACTCTGGAGTTATTAGGAGTGTCTTTGTCTATGATTTCTAACCAGGTTTGTGGATGTTTAGATTTATTTAGGAAGTAATGATGATGAAAATAAAGGAGTAATCATTTTGTCGCATTTAAAGTCACACAAAGAGAGGCACACCTGTATTAACTGGGTGGTCTTGCAGCAAAACAGCGTCATAATTTACATTTATATAACCACGGCAACAAGAAACACGTATCAGCACTCATCTGGCACCCAAGCTTTGAATCTAAAAACAAAAAAAAACAATTTTTTTAAACCAGAGGTGGCATCTTCAGACTCCTGTCCTGCTCATCAAACCCTACACTGGACCTCGACTTCCTCCAGACCGCTACTGCCTGACAGCGCCCAACTACAGACTCAAGTCCATTCAGAAAAAGGTATCGTCGTCTATAAGCCAAAATATAAACCAAACTATAAAAACAGACTGTTGTCCCTAAATGACTCATACCAGCTTTCCAAGGATGACATCATTTTCTGATCTGCCATACGGTGGCTGAGGTCAGGTTGAGTAACACCACTGCTTAGGCACTGTGCGTAAACCTTTAACTGTCATCGCTGTGGACCGGTAGTCTCACGGATGAGTCCTACCAGACAAACAACATGTTGTTATGACTGGCCACATGACACAGAAAAAGACCTTAGAGTCCCACTCCCTCGAGTTCCTAAAATCCCAAGACACATGGGAGGTGTTTTCTATGTAAACGCCCGACTATCTCTAGCTGCAATCCTGTCTGTATTCAGTGCCAGCTCTTCATTGTCCTGAATTTCCCCCAACCTGCTTTTGTCTACCTGTTGTTGCTCACCACACTCTATATCCTCATATTCCCAGTAGTAACTGTCTTTGAGCTCTCATCTACTTCAGTTTGTCAGCGTCTTCCTGAACGTACATTTTGAGAGGTTGTTGGCTGTTGATGTCCGCTAAGTTTTTGTGAGAATCAACCTGTGACCTAGTAATCGATGTTACATTGGACCAATCTCTGCCTGTCCTCTGGCCAGGAGCCCGATAAAGACGGTACGTGGACGGCCCTACGGCTGGCCTGCACTTCCTGCTTGTGTAAGAGGTATTAGGTGGCTGCGGAGCAAGCAGGGGAACATTGTACTCCTGATTCTGTTTCACAGAACAGAGCACAGACATACACGGCCAACTGCACATACGCAGCGCCACAGGATGTGCTCTTAACACCATTCTGCTTTCTTCCTGAAATCGAAATGATGTTACGCTTGTTACATTAGTAGCTGACAAGGTTACAGTTAAAGCCCTTCTAGTACTTCCTTGCTTTTCATCAACGCAGAGTGACTCAGAGGATGCCCAAGGGCACAGCATGGTGCGAATAATTCACATCAGCTACATTATGTTCCATTCCTGATTGTATAATACTGTTATTTTAATTAAACTGCATAATGAACGTGTTGTGATTCCACGGTGCCTCCTGGATCTCACGGCAAAGGCCCCTGCTGTACAGACGGAGGGGTTAGTCGGGGTAATACAGCCTCATTCAGAACAAATCAGGAGATGCAGCGATTATCCATGACTGTGGTGGTGTGGGAGTGTCATTCAGTGCCCCTTTTGTGTGAAATGATGACCTTTACTTTCATGTAAATCAAAATATAATCAAAAGCACAATATGTCCAAGTGCAATACCTAAATAGCACGAAGAAAACATGTTTATTTTGACAGATCATCAGGATTTAATTGCTTTTTCAGAGAAAAATAGAAATTGTGGTGCAAAAATAATCACAATCACAACTGACTGGAAGCAATATGATGGCCCTACTTGCCATATTAGTTGTCTTTGGTGTAATTAATGCAAGTGATGTCAGGTTGCGTTTCTCACAAGTTTTTCACTACAGACAAGGGCAGGTTTTTTTTTGGCAGCCCCTGTGGTCTGCAGCCTAAACACACTACCCTGACTAAAATCCACGGGAGGACTGGTATTTTCGCAGCAACGCCTGATTTGGTTTGAACGAGGCCTGAGTGTGTTTACTTGAGTACTGAAAGTGGTTCAGGAGAACTAACAGCAGGGCCACTCCAACATGTAGTCTCCTTCAGGAGCTGCTTGTGGTGAGCTGCCCTGCTCTCTCGTAGAGATTAGGAGTGGGAGAACGGGGAGGACATCAAGAGGGATCACGTACAACTCACATTAACATGCACTGACCCACCCACAACAACCCTCGCTGTAAAAGAGACTCATGGGAATCTGGATCAGGGGAATAAGAGAGAGTGTCACCTGGAAGCCAAGACCAGTCAGAGAAAATGACGAAAGTGAAGATAATCCACTTCCTGGGTCAGACAGGCTATTTGTGTTGACATACTAACCTAGCTTTGCAAAAAAGTGGGACTACCTTCACTGCGTCACCAAAAATAAACCCTTCTGTGCTTCTAGTTCAGCTAATACTGTTTCAGATTCAGGCCTCTTTTCAGGCTCTGTGTGTGTGCGAGTGGAGAGTAAATCTTCACAGCTCAGAACAACGTGGCTATTTGTAGTTCCTTTCCCTCTCTTGTCCGACTGAAGCTATTCAAACAATCTGCCTGTAAAAAAGACAGTACATGCAGCTTTTCCCTGCAGACATTTAACAAGGCTATTAAGCCAATGGACGATGGTGTGAGGAAACATTAGGTTCCTAATCCACTAATGGAACTTGGTCATATTAATTAATTAATGCAAATACTACGTTTCGGATGTAACTCACTCTGCTTCATTCTCAGGACAGCAGTAAGCCCTGAGATTAGCTGTGTTTGCACACAGGTGCATTCTTGATCAAGCTACCTGAACACTTAATTGTTCTGTATTAGTGGCAGTCTGAATATTTCAACTTTTATTTTCTTAGGAGTGCAATCACAGTAGTTTGATTTTAAACTCGTTTTTATGAGTATCAGGTGAACTACAGTGCAGCCTTGACTGTGAATTTCAATCTCCTTTCACCGGCAGCCCCGTGTGGAGAAGGTGGCGGAAACTCTACACTGAGCACTCGAGGCGAGGTGCTTTGTACTCCTCAAAGGCAGAACATTTGCCAATCCATGGTATTCTGTAATCAAGTGGACTTACACTTGGACCAGGCTGAATGCTGTTTATTGTTTAAAAGGACTTGACCTTCACACAGGAGCAGAGAGGCAGAATTGTACTTTTTTGTTTGTCCGCTGGCTGACATCCTCACCCTCAGGGATCAAAATGAACCACCTGGCTGAGAGTTTTGTCTTCTCAGATAAGCACATGGATGAATAAATGCTAGGAAAGTCTTACATGAATTGCAACTACACTTGCAGACCACTCGAAAATGTAATTGACAAGGCTGCCAACAATTGAGCTGAGCACATGTTCCATTTAAAGAATGTATTCATAATAGCCAATTCATCTGCTGACAAGAAAAGAACAACCAGAAAGGGTCCTTCTAGCCCTGCTGCCCCTGTTCCTTATCCTCCCATTCGGAGGACTGTACCGCTGAGGACCAGGAATGAAAAAACAAAAACAAACAATGGCCCTGACCTTGTCGAGGTGTCTCCATGGAGACGAGGCCTCACTATAAAACACACCCCGCTGTGTGCTACTGACAGGCCAGCCCTGGCAAAGACATGCCGAACAAGTCTGAGGGCGAGGACACATCCTGCGGGGTGTAAACGCTCACTTCTGCTAGCTTCTACTAGCTTTTCTTCATCAGTTATCCTATCTGATGTATGCTTTAGATTCCCCACACGTGTACGTAAGGCTGCCAAGGCCAATCAATCCTTTGTAAGTGTTGGTAGTGAGATAAAACTTCTCAGGTGTCTCATTCACGAGGTGGGAGGACCATCTTTATCCCTTGGGGGATAAACATAGCATTCCCTTTAGGCTCTTACCGAGGGATGATACCACCCCCTCGGTCTTTCATGCCGACGTCCAACTAAAGCTTGTCTAGGTCAGCTGAGAGCCCAAACACAAACAACAACAACAATGTCTTCATGGCCAAACACTGACGGACGAGATGTGTCACTGTACTAATTCACCCGAGCTCTGTGATATTTAGATTTTAAAGTTAAATCCTATTTGTTGTGGTGTACATTGGGTTCAGTCAGCTCTCAACAGCCATGACACACAAAAAGAATGAGAAATAGTAAATGGTGCTGTAGGACCTAGGCTACTTCTTGAGTTTTGGTGAGGTTGGCTGAGTGTGCGCAAAGAAAAATGGAATTTCACTTATTTCAATTATGGATCATTGCAAACGTGTTTTTAGCAAGTGGTCACACAGCAAAAACAATACATCATTTAAAGATTTTGAGATTCTTGTGAGATTCTCACCACAACAGTAGCCAAAGAAAGGAAATCAGCAGTTTTAAAATCACACTTAGTTAGGCATGCATCTGATATTAAAAGACCATATTTGAATATTTTGGCTCATTAACTATCAAGTCCTGACAATTTCAAGGCATTTCAGAAAGACAGTAATGTAATTCTGCAGATTTAAAACTTGCTTGAGTGAGGTTATACAGTGACAAATAGGCTTGGGCCAATATTAGATGATTTTATGGGCTTTTTTTTTAATAAGAAAATGCAAGTTAAGCTGTTGTAGCAGTGGAGGCAATGCACATGGATATTTGACAACTAAAATTTCACAACTTTCATGATTGCCTTTTGCTAATGTATAGGTTGCTCTGTGATGTCCATTTTATGAAACAATATCTGATCTTTGATGTTTTCTCCTGTCTGCCTTTTTTACTGCGCATATTGTCTCAGACAACACCGGTCAGGCCGGTTTCTTACTTTCCTCAACCAGCTCCTTGTGTCCGTGAAGCTGTTCTTACACAACACGCTCATCGAAAAATTATTATTCAGTGTTCCTTCTTTTGAATAATCCTATATCAGTTGCTAGATAAAAATTGCACTACAATCATAATTTGCTGCCTAAATACAGCAAAGCCTTCTTGTATTTTGTACACATTTTGCGGATAAAAGCCACGTTTCTATACTGCAATGTCTTAATATCATGACCTTTACTGAATACAACTTGCCCAACCTGAGCCATTTCATATCTCATTCATAAATCCACCTCACTACAACTCTGACCTGTGTTCTACTCACTCAAGGACAAGAGAAGCCCATTGAGCGTAACAGGCAACAGGTGGTCTGTGAAAGGCAGCGGCCGAATCTCCCGAGGCTGCGAGTGGGGGAAGAGTAAAGCCACAGAGACAGAGAGAGAGAGAGCAGGTGGCAGAAGGCTTAACCTGAGCTAAAACCTGTCCAATGAGCTCATCTCCGCAGGCTTAGTTCAGCCTCGAGTTGTCTGCTTTCTGCCAGGAAAGCTAGATCTGGGTACTCCCGCCCGGTTGGCCGAGTCAGCCACCAGCGTCCGGCTAATCTTGTCTGAGTACTACCTCTTGGCCATATGGTCATCGCCTGTGTGTCTGCCGTGATAACAAAGTCATCTGTACACCGTCTCGTGTATTTGTGGAAAGATGGAGCGCGTGGAAGGGATTTCAGTTGTTTGTATGTGCAAGTGCACCTCTGCATATATTTGTGTGTGACTTGTGTGCTGGCTCAGGCAGGAGCGGCAGATACATGAAGACATTCAGTCATCCTGCCGTCTATAATCTCACAACATCCCTGTGTTGTTGTGACCTTCCTTACTATATCCATGTCAGGACAGCCCAGGTAAGCTTGACTCACAGGTACACAGTAGACTCCCACAATCCTACTGCATCAATAACAAGTGTATATTGTACAGTAAGCTCCGCTAATCCTTTGCGGTCAATGTGCCTGGATGAACCTGATATGACCCCCAAACTCATATCTGTCAGTGTTAGATTCTCTCAGTAGACATAATACAGTATGAGCTGTGCTATCCAGGACTAAAATCGAATGCCCTGCAGGTACAGCTGGCACAAAAACATATTTTCTTGCTGAGGTTTGGTTGCTGGAGACGATAACAAAGCCTTGTTATGGTGGCTATGTCAGCACCATGTCAGCCTGCTTCCAGCTCTAATCCCCTGTGCCAAAGCCTATTTTAATGATGTCATGGCAGGTAGAAGTGCTGATGTTGTCCTCAAGACATGGTGTAATTAAATTACTTCTTAGAAGACGGACAAACAAATCAAGTCTCAGAGCCATGGATTATCTGCTCCTGGGAGTGTTCTCCAGCAGCATAACAAGCACTCCCGTCCCTGCATGAATATTTCCCTCCAACACTGGTCAAGAGTGAGTCATGTCAGCTGTTGCTATGCTGCATCGTTCCTGGTTTCGTCTCGGTTCATTAAGAAAAGATGCCCACCACCACCACCACTATGCCCACTGCTGCCTGAGTGAGCCTACACTGAGCGAGGAGGCGCCTCAGCATGTTCCCATTTACAATGCTCATGTTCATCAGTATCACACACTCACCGGTTAGTACTGCTAAATGGTCTCCAAGAGGGACCGGTTCAAAAGCTAAGGCTGCTGGTAAACACGGGCTCCATGTACGACTACATTATTACATAGTGCACACAGTGGCTGGATCGTCTGAGGGCAAAAATACCTCTTTTGTGTGACTGCAGACTAAATCTAGGTTTTCTTTTATTGCTAGGATGAATTAATCAAAAAATCTAGGTCTCTGGTGTAACATGTGTCATATACCTACTTTCTTCAGTGCAGCACTTATGAGTTGTGTTTCAATGTGCTTTATAAATAATTTGACTTGACTAAGACCAGCTCTGTGCTGTTGTGCATGACCATGACCATCAAAGCCAATCTGAATTCTGTTCATTCAGAAACAATCTTGTCTTGGTTTACTCTAGTAGAGAGTACAATTAGCATAATGGCTCCATTCAAAGTCGTTTACTTGCCAAATAAATCAGAAGCCATTTCATATTGGATAGAAAAGGAACCCAAACAAGATGCTACTGGGTGTCAGCGCATAGCAAAATATAGCTTTATAAATCAATTATCAAAGTAGTTGCTGGTTCATTTTCTGTTGACTGACTTATTGTTTAAGCTGTAACAGAAAGTCAAGGTGTAAGAAGATTTTATTGCATATGGTGGTGTGTTTTTATACTATGACAGTTTTCCTTAAAGGAAACCAAACATCCCCATTTCATTTTGTTCTCTCTTTTACAAACTACCCACTGAAGTGTCAAAGGCAAAAATGGCCCAAATTATCTAGAAAAAAAGAGTACTCCCTCTGTTAATTAAGTCAAATGCTTAATTAACAGAGAACTCTATCAAACGATTAACTGACAGAAAATTACTACATTGCAATTTATAATAAATACATAACAGAAATAATTACCACCAATAATTAAACTACCTGAGCCACAAATGTCAGAAGACAGCTCTGCAATTGTTGATGTCCAATTAAAGCCCAGGCATTCACTACGGTGAAGCTTTCAGCCGTCTGCCTATGAAAAAATGTGAGCATTTCCATTAGTCGTTAGAAAGGTCATCTCTCTCTTTGCTTCAGGTCTGAGTCATCCAGCATTCATTTAGAAAGGAAATGTGACATTTCAGCTTTACAAACGAGTTCGTTTTTAACAAGAGCTGCTGGCTCTACCAGGTTCCCTGCAGATACCTTATCTGTGCAGGAAGAGGCTTCTGAAACGGAGACAGCAGCCCTCTCCCACAGCAGCACACACACTGACCCCATCGATCAATCACTCGCTCACGTGCATGCATACTGTATGTGCACGGAGGTAAACAGGCTGCTGACACACACACAAACACACACACAGCGGTAGGGTAAAGGGTGGCCATCTCACCTGCTCGTCCACCCTGTGGGCCACGATCGTAGCCGCCTCCTCCTGCTCAGCATCGCTGAGGGGTCGGATCCTCAAAGCAACCTGCGGCACAAACACAGGGAATTTAGTTGTCCGTGAATTTAATCAACACAGAGATATTGAATTTACTGAAATGACAGGTTAGAAAATGAATTAGACACTGACAGCACACATGAGCACTCCTACATTCAAAATACATTTGTTGTTATTTAAAAGAATGCGTGACTGTCATCGGTATAGAGTGTAATTCAATTCACGATAATCTATTTTGACATTTGAATAAAAGGAAATCCCTCTAGAGTAGTCCAAATTCGTGGAGGTACAATTATCATTGTGTGAGTAATCTTATAAATGTCAAGCACAGGATAAGAGTTGTTTCCCCATTCAACCAGACAATAAAAAACACTCACATTTTAAGAGTCCCCTGCTGCAATTTCACATAAATTTTACATGCTTGTTCTCTCTAGTTTCCACTCCTTCAGCACAAAAACATGCCGATCAGGCAAACTGGAAACTCAAAATTGTGTATGGATGTCTGCTCTGTGGCAGACTTCGTGACAAGTCTAGGGTGTATCCTGTCTTCTGCCCAGTGCATGCTGGGATAGGTTTTGTCACACACTGGGATTTCTAACTTTGATAGAATACCTTCAAAAATATTGATATCCAAATAAAATTGACACAACAGTGATGGCCTTATAGGAAACAAATAGATGGATGAATGGCTAAGCTAACTAATTCAACCCCACATTCCACTGTTAATCACTTCACAGCCTGATTAATGTCAACGCGTTCTGCAGAAAGTAAGAATTCAGAGCGATGACATTCTCCCACAATCACCGACAGTCATCTCAAATGTGAAACAGACACCTGTAGTTTCAGAAGGCAAATTAACCTTCCCTTACGAGCACTCGCTGGCGGATAGAAAACCACTAATTTAGCGTTAACACTTTACAAATACATGAATACACTCAGATGTAGTCGCTGTGCTGTTATCATTTCACTCCCTGCATGATTTTTATGTCTATGAAAACATTCAGAGATCATTAGAAAAGCTTGTGGCGGGAAGAAAACAGACAGTAACAATCACAATCACAGCAGAGGCGTCTTGTGCCCACAGGTGTATGCAATCAATAAGAACAACAATCATAGTTGAACATAATGTTAAATATGGTACATGGCTTTTTGTATATTTATAATACTAACAGTAATATTGTATTACTGTTCCACCACAGGGGAATAATAAGGTACTCTCTCTGTCAGCACCCTGTAGAAAGTGTATTAACATGCTGCACAAGAGAGACGCCAGGCAACTGAAACACTTCAATTATTCAGATATCGGCTGCAGAACAGAGTGCAGGCAGTGGAGGGCTGGCAAATCACACATACAGTGTAACACCAACTACGCATGTTGTGAGGAATATTTTGAACTGATATCAATTTGCAGTAAAAATTAAAATCTTATTATCAAAACTTAGAATAAATGTTAGGTAGAATTTATGCCAGTACTGTTCTCAAGTACAATTTTGAGGTACTTTACTTGGGTATTACTTTAAACATCCTTGCCTACATTTATTTGATAAATTTAATTATCGGTTACTTTGCGGATTCATATTATTTTATAACTTACAGGCAATTAACTGTGATGTTAAATAATTGCTGTGTGACTTATCCTGCCCAATTCCAGTTTGTATCCTGTGCAATTCAATATAAGGGATATGGGTGCATGTGTGCTTATAAAATTTAACATATGTCACAGAATAAACAATCAAGTGAAACTCTAAAATATCCCTAAGTAATTTTGAGTAGTCTACATAGTAGTTGGTAGTTTAAATGCAGATTTTCCTTCCTCCAATCCAGCTCTGACTCGAGGTAATTTCAATTAGAAACATCTAATTATTTGCAATTACTGTCAGGGATATTGGGCTATGGGTGCATGTAAAATAATCTAGTATGTCACAGAATAAACAATCAACACTAAAACAACTCAAACTAATGTTGAGTAGTAGTGTATGATGCTGCTGTTCTGTTTGCCTGAATCATTTGTAAACTGTTCTCCGGTCAGTAAAACATGAATACATAACATCTTTGGCTTCATGAAGACGGAACAGTAGTATAGTTTGAACTCACAGTTAGTTGGTGGTCCTTGGACTCCCCCGTGTCCTTCATGGTCACTTTCGGTCGGAGTGATGGCTACTGAGCGTCAACGACGGACGGGACACTGCGGGACCATCCTCCTCACCGTCGGTACCTGCGTGCCATTGAGCTAAAACACACCTGCAGCCCTGTGACTCACACTCACACTACAACAACAACAACAACAACAGCAACTAACTAGCTTAACTAGCTTAACGGACTGAGCTGTGACGGTCTTTTACTGTCTCCTCGGAGTAACAGCACCTGCTGACTGTTACTGTACTGCCGAGCCAAACACTTCACGACCTCAGCCGAGGACCAGCGAGTCTCTGTGGCGTTCAGTCGACGCTCGTCCCGTTTCCTGTCACGACGGATAACTGAGGAGCTCCACACGGACAAGGCAGGTGAAGACCAGCGCCAGCCCACCTGCTGCCTCTACTTCCCGGCCTGCCCTCTGTCCTCCCTCCGCTCCGCTCCGCTCCCCTGCGGCAGCCGTTGGCTTCTGTGTGCGCGCGCGCGCGTGTTCGCGTTTCCCTGGAGATACGCGGCGCTATCAAGCTAGCTACTGTAAAACATAAACTACTAGCTAACAATGCTAACTAACAACTTCAACTCATCCGCCTTTTTCCTCATTATATGTTCTTAAAATATGACACCACATGATAAACACCATCTGTATTGAGTCTATGTTTCCTTCTCTCTCTGTATGTTTTCTTTATTATTTTAATTTGTTCGGTTCAAATGCAAACTGTGATAAAAATGCTAATTAGCTGCTGGCTAGCTATATGTTAAACATTTTTGTTTTTACCCATATAAAGTTAAATGTATGGATGTAAAATAATAATTGTGGTGTTATCTGACAAAACCTTTGTGTAGCACTCTGCTGACATCTGCTGGAACACGTAGAAAATACCTGATCTACTATGTGTGCACACTTTTAAAGGAGGCACTATGGAGAAGTCAGAATTTTAATATTTACAATATTAATGAGATATTTTTTTTTTTTCCATAATTGAATAAACAAGCTGTTCTCAGATGAAAATAAGGTGACCAGATTTCTGACATGAAAACCGGGGACATTTCCAGTTTTGCGGTCAATATATTATTTAAATATGAATTATAAAGGGGGGACATTCTGTTTTCATGTACTTTACAGAAACTGTTTTATTGTAATAAACTGTGCTGCAGGCCAGCTGATAAAATACTATAGATGTTTAAAGTTAAGCTAATTTTAACCACTTTATATACTGTTGGGCTGTTAAATTACAGCAATCTGCAAAGGTAACTGGTAACTTTAAAGCTGTCAGTATAAACTGTATAGTAGTAAAGAGTATTATAGACTTTATAGATGTAGAAGTCAGAAAGTTACATACAATGAAAATACTAGTAGGCTAACTCAAATGTGTCCCTGTACTATAGTACAGTAACATTAATCCATGTAAAAATGTAACTCGATTACTTTGTTACTTTTGGATTACTTCAGTACCAAACGTGCAAATAAAGACTCTAGGAAATATAAAATTCAATGACTTTATTCAGTCTCAATAATGAGTGTGTATTCATACAGACTAGTATATCATTCTTTATTTTAAAACTCTCCAAAAGTTTGACAAAACATTTAAAAAACCAAAAAAAACCAAACAGAATATATAGAGTAGGCTACATTAAAAATATTGTAGAATATGTAGCCTATGTTTTTGTAATTTTTGGGTCTTTGGAGGAAAGATGTTCAATGTTTATTGGTTGATTGCATTTTGGTATCACATACAGTACAATATTATGTAGATTACAGTGTGTTCAGAGGGTTTGTGTCTAAAAGTAACGTAATTCAAGTCTTCTAGTGTCCTTAAGTGCCAGTGATGATAATACACAGTGTTGTCATGTAAGTAGACTGGGTTACATTTCTGTCGCACCCAAAGGACATGAACGTCAAGAAAGTGAGGACACATGGAGTTTTACTCAAAACTGATTTATTCAACTCACATTAAGACCCTGAAGTTTAAGGTCACACACAGAAATTAAGCACCACCTTCAGTGCCTGTACAATGCAACATGCGGAAAGTAAATGACACTTGAGAAAAAAAAAATTAATAAACAAAAAGTGTATATATTAAATCCCTACAGAAAGTCATTGTTAGTCAATACAAACACGTACTGCTTGGATGGGTCTGAATGAAAAAAAAAAAAAAAGAATTACCTGAATATTCTCATTAATGACGGTTAGAGCAGCACAGCTTCCCAAAGCTACGATCGGAAAAAACTACAACTTTTTTTGTGTGTTAGCTGGATTAAAGTAGGCGGAGAATGTGAATGAATGGCCTGAAGAAAATAAAAAAAGAGTGATCTTATGTGACATCCCCACAAAAAACTAGAAAAAATATATATAAAAAAATGGCACATTGTTTTAAACAAAATAAAACACATCAGAATGAGTCAACAGTCTGTTATTGTACAACTTATATACAGAAGCCGTGGTCTCAAGGTCGCCTCGTCTCCGAGGGGGGGAAACAAAAAGGATAAAGCTTCGCTCGCCGGCGTGTCTGTGTGTGATGTAAATAAATTAAAAAACCTCAACGTTACCTCCTGCTGTGTGCCCACAGTGCTGGGTTTGTGCTTCACAAATATCAAGCATGAAGCACAATACGTACAAAACAATATGTCGTGTTCACATCAGCTGACTGGAAGGTCTTTTTGGGAAACTTGAAACTGTCTTGTTTTATGTTATTGTGACCGCATTTGTACGCATCACAGTTATTAATTATCAGGTTCCTCTTCGTACAGACGGTCAAATCTTTGCCGTTTATTTTAACAACGTATTAGTAACGTAGTGTTTAGCGAGTTCCCCCCAACATGTGACAGAAAAATGTGATTAATCATTGGTGAGGATGGTTCCACTGTCCTGAGTCCTGGACTAACGAGATGTTACACACCGTCCTCGGTAACGCTTGGAAGAGCCACACACTCTTTGTCTCTCGTGTGTGTGTGTGTGTGTGTGTGTGTGGAGATAAAGAAGTCTATGCTTGGAAGTCGTTCCCAAACTGTCTCCTCTGTTCCTCGGTCATGGACAGATAGGTGGCCCTCATGCTGGGGGAGTACTGTGGAGGGAAAAGGCAAACACAAAGACACACACGGAGAACATTATGAGCTGATTCTGCGAGCTGCCGGCGAGGTGTCACAGGTGTGGACCGAGCCTTATCTTAAAGGTGAGAAAAGAAAGAAAATGTCACGGGGGGTTTAAAGGAATAGTCCCTGTGTGGGATTCAAAGGTGGCTCTTTAAAGATTGAAGCTCAGCTGGCGGCTGTAGTCGGCTCGGACTCGCAGAAGTGAGAACTGCGACTTCAAACACGCTTTTGTTGCTTCCATGCTGCGAGTTAGATGAGAAGACTGATTCTGCAATCCAGATCAGTGGGTCCCAACATTTCTACCTGAGGGACCTCTTTATTGTCATCGAGTAAACCGATGATCCCTGACAGTGACGTACTTTATGGACACTTCACATTATATTCAGTGCGTAACAAAAAGAGTACGGAACAACTGATAAACTGATGGATTTTGAACAATACGGTTCTTCTGAATTTTGCTGTGTGTTGACTTCAGACTTGTTCAGGATGTTGCGTTAAAACTTGACGCAGCGTTAAAGGTGGAGCCCTGTTCACTCCTACTCACAGAAAAATAATGGTTCTTGAATGGTTCTTCAAAAGGCTCTCTGGTTCTTTGAAGAACCCTTTTTATATAGGGGATGGTTCTTCACAGACTTTATGTGGTTCTTTAAAGTACTAAAGGTTCTTCATTTTTATTGGAGTTATTTGCTGGCATGTAATAGCATGAAATTAGGGCTGCAACTAACTATTTTCATTAATCGATTAATCTGCAGATTATTTTCTCAATTAAGACCCAGAAATGCAGCAAATTCTTACATTTTACTTTTTTTGCTTAAAAATTACTTAAACGATTATTAAGTCCTATTATCAAAATAGTTGTCAATACATTTTCTGTTGATCAGCTGATCGTTGTAGCTCCAAACACCTCTCGATTGTTTGGGCTGGTTGGCTGACTGATTGTGGAAACAAATAAATACAAAAAATGTCCAACAGATAAATAAATACAATAAATATCAAGCATGAATTTATGACTATCTAATGTGTTCTTTGACCGAGATCTACTTGTTTTATTGTCCAGTTACACTGCTCAAGAACCATTTTTTGATGGTTCTTTGAGGCACCTTTGGGAGTTCTTCAAAGAACCGTTTTCTTGCTAAAAGGTTCTTTGTGGAACTAAAAATGGTTCTTCTATGGCATCACTCCGAAGAACCATTTTTGGTTCCAGTTAGCACCTTTATTTTTCTGTGTGTATGAAAGCTGCTCAGTGGCGTTACGTCCGGGGAATGAAAATACCCGGATCTTCATAGAGACTTTCAACCAAGTCGTCTGACTTCCGGTTCAGGTTCAGGGCCCGGCTAACTTCAATGGGGATAAAATAATTTAATCGTGCGGTTCTTCTAGACTTTCCAACTGTTATTAGACCTGATGGCTCCAGTTGTTAAAGGGAAACGAGTCATTTCTTGGACGTTGTGATGCTTCTTTCACAATGGAAGCTTATGGGAAGTATGATGCATCTTCACATGACTCCAGGTCGCCACTGTAATCGACTGTAGCTGCTGTGAATCCGAGCCGACTTCGGTCGCGGTTCCAACGAAGAAACTTTAAGAGCCACCTTCAAATTTGGTCGTCAAAAGAGAGAGTATTCCTTTTACCCATCTCTAAGAAACTGGCTCACACAATGTACAATCATGTCAACATTAAGACTGAATCATCCCTCTAAATATGTCAATACCCAGATATAATAAATTCTATAGCACCACACGGTGTTTAACACCTCGTGGCGGCACGAGCTATAGAATCAAATGGAGCTGCATGCACAGGGAGGCTAACTGTGAGGAGGAACAGAGCTGCAGTACCAGCCTGTGAACACCAGGGGCAGACAAACCCTCACTGACTCAAACAGACTCTCTGGAATGAGGGACAAACAGGGCGAGAGTTTTAAAAAGCCATGCCAAACAAGGAAAAACTAAACTGCACAGGAAACCAAACAGAGAGATGTGAAGTGAAGGAGAGGTGAAGAAAACAAAAAACAAACGAGAGATGCAACAGAGGAAGAAGTGAAGGGAGATAATCCTGAGGAAGAGTTGAAAAGACTTACTCTGTTTCTATACTGCTGAGAGTATATCTCCAAAAGTTGATTAAAAAAAAAGAGGAAATATAGAAATGAAAGATAAAAACAAACAAACAAACAAACAAACACATGACGAACGAACAAACAAAAAAAATACATAAAAGAAGCTGTTAGCTGCAGACTGCTGCACGAGGCTGCACAGTTGTAGTCATGAGGGAGAATTGAATTAAACATCACTTGCTGGTATTAATTAGGAGCGAAGTCAGAAGGCAAAGTACATCGTATTATTGCGTTAGCTCGAGTTGGAACTATAGGCCGAAGGTTAATGAGAATCATGACTGACAAAAGCAAAAGAAGAGGAGGTTTTTTCTGCTTTATCTTCAAAAACATGGATTTAAAGGAGGCTTATTATGCTTTTTCTTTTCTTTTCCTTTCCTTCGGTGTCTTGTATCGCTTCGGTACCACAGAAAACACTGCTCTTGAAACGCCTCGTCTGTAGTCTTGCCTTTCATACTGTTACTTTGTGACATCACACTATGTCACCATGTCACACTAATCTAATTTGGCACGAACTCCAGTGTACTTTGGTATTTTTTTTTAGTTTCTGGGGCCTTTCCTGGCAATGATGTCGAGCCATACTGTTCACCTTTCTGACAAATAACTTAAATTCTGTGCTCAAAGTCACAAAATCTAGGATGGTGCTTATATGGATTATAATAGACTAGAATAGACTATAATAGAATCTGAGACTCGCACGTCGTCCTCCTGGACATTCAGATAAACTGGTGTGTTGGCTAAACATAGAAACTAATAATGATGAACCTGAAAACAAGCATAATACGTCTCCTTTAAACCCTCTGTGCATAGCAACAAATAATATGCAATTTATCATAAATAAGAATCTGTTTGGTTTGTTTTTCCTGAGCTGCTGATCTCAACACTTGTTCCCCTGAATTATCCTTTCAAGAGAAGTTTATAAAACGCTGATCTGAAGCAGATAAGACACCTGCAGAAGTTGCACGAAGAAACTGCTGCAATCCATCACACACGAAGGCTGCGCCCGATGAAAATTTAATCCAAAATGTTTCTATATTTATCTCCCTGATGTACAGCGGCGGGAGACAAGTGGTCCTGCGAGACGCTGGATGTATTCAATGTGGAGGAAAAACCTTTAGTGTCAACTGTGAGGGAGTTTACGGCTCAGGACCCGTGTCACCGCCTCCTGGGAATTTGGCCTGAAGGAAACTAAATGATGTTCAGCCGACGATTAAATATTAACTACATTACTTCTCCTCGCCTTGCTTTGGTACTGTAAGCCAGCCTCTGGAGGGCCAGAAGAAGGCACAGTGTGCAGCTGAAGAGCATCTCGTCCGACATCTTTAAGTAAACTCTCGGTTGATTGGATCAGAGAAAGGTTAGATGGTTAGCATGTAAAGGTGAACTTTAAAGGAGGAAGCGAGCTGAGTTAAGCGATCAGCGGTTATTTATATAAAAGCTATATCTGGCGCTTTGAAAGGCTAAACATGACGTCATAGGAAGGACTTGGCCTCTGGGACCCAACGCACCGACGGGGGCGGAGAGCCTCGTCCTATCAGAGGCACGTTCTCGTACCGCGGATTTCCCCCGAACAGAGCCGTGTGGTTCCTGGGAAAGGATGAAGAAAAGACTCGAGTCAGACGTGAGTGGAATTATGAACTCTAAAAAGCACACTTCCTTATTCTCCGTCCACTCACATGTACTCGGACATGGGCGCGTTGGAGACGGCCGGCGCCGGCGGGTGGAGGCTGGTCTGGCTGCCCATGCTGCTGCTGTAGCTGCAGAAGCTGTGCATGTTGGTGAGGTTGGGGTTCTGGGAGGCTATCCTCCGGACCCGCGGGTTGAACGGGTCCTCCTCGTCAATGTCGTCGTAGTCTCGTTCCCTGGAGAAACACGAGTACAAGAGGAGACGGATGACGCTGAGGAGAGAGGACCAGCGGAACAGAGATGCTCCTTACTCTCTCTCTGCAGAACTTGCCTGAGAATTATCCCATTTTTAGGTTTGCTTCAGTGCAGAAGTAATGCAGTGACGGTTTTCTGTACACTAATGAGTACACTGCAAACAGAGACGTCCAACAGCTAATTCTGCAAACTTTTAATGGTGCCAATGAGCAAGAAATGTTCATAATATAGATTAAAGGCTCCGGTTGTCGCCTACAGCTCAACTCACTGAATCCAATTATACTTCCTGTTTACATCCTCTGAAGTCCCAAACTTCAGAGCGTAATTAGACCCAAAGTGGAAGTAAACAGAATAATAACAAGGGTGACAATGGCGATGAATGAAAAGTCGGTCGTTATCTACCCAACCTCGTGCAGATAGTGAAGTTTTGTAGTCCACAAAACATTTCTGGAGCTTCACAGCAAAACAGTTATGCTGCAGCATTCTGCTAAACGACTGCAGTAGACGGAGACTTGTTTTAAAACTACCAAAAGTCCAGCTTGTCTGGTGTAATCCAAGCCTCCAGAAGCTTTGAGATCCCAAATTAATCTAAAATCTACCCGAATTGCACCTTTTTAAAGCCAAACTCTGCACTTTAGCTGCTGAGCTAAAGGCGTTAGCGTGCATCCCATCTGAGATAAGTGAATGAGCTCAGCTGTGCATAAGATGTAAATAAATAACATTTTAAAACAAGTCTTTAGGAGAATACTGCAGTTGTTTTGCTGTGAAGCTCCAGAAATGTTTTGTGGACTACTCAATCGATACTGGGACGAGCAGATGATGACTCAAAGTACATTTTTGTCTCTTCAACATGAACTTGTCTTCCTGCGTGAGTTTAAATAGTTTCCTGACATCACTAAGTCGCCTCACTGGGTAAATCTGAAGTCTGGTACCATTTCCGAAGGCGTACAGCAAAGTTTTAGCTTAATTTCCTGTCTTTCAGGAAGATAAGTGTTTCCTTCGTGCTGCATTAATATCAGCTTACAGATACATGAAACTTTCAAGGCACACAATGATCCATCAAAGACGCCGTTTCGACACCTTTTCTCTCTGACACACTCGTGTTATCGGTGCATGTTAATGCAGCCGTGAGCAGGAACTCGTCCCTCACAGCGTTTCCTCTCAGATTCAGATGTCAGCTGCTGATAAGCATTCACAGGCTGCACTGTCAGGAAATCACATCCAGAGAACAGATGAAAAAAAGACAATGTGAATTTGGTTTCTCGCATTGTTGAGACGAGCAGCGTTTACAAAGCAGCTCTGCTTACGCCTGCGGACATGATGATGAAGCCGCTGACAGGGACGAAGAAGTGATGGATCGGTCACCTGTCTCCAGTTCTCTGCATGTTATTTTTCACTGAAACAGCTTAAAATCAATCCAAGGACAGGAAATTAAAGGATAAGTGCACCCATTATCTGCTCAGCTGCATGCTGATGGAAAGTCAGGCGAAGTTTCGTCGTCCACAAAACATTTCTGGAGCAAAACAGAGTCGCAGCGTTCTGCTGAACAACTGAAGCAGCTGGAGACTCGATTCAAAAAAACAACAACTGAGGATAAAAATGGCTCCTCCAAGACTTGAAAACACTTCACTTACACCTTTTATCAGCTGCAATTTTTACTGTAGCTGCTGAAAGCCTTGTGCACGAGGTCGACCGCGCTTCAAGGGTGTTAATAACATCTTTTCAAATCAATCTGGGATCTCAGGACTACACCAGACGAGCTGTATGGACGTATGTTTTATCTACTTCGGCTGTTAAGGAGAATCCTGCGATGCTGCTTTCCTTTGAAGCTCCAGAAATGTTCATTTTTGAATTTATCCTTTAATCTTGGTCTGATGTGTGCATTAATAATAACAGACGGGTGTGTAAACGTTCAAAATTCAGCCTTCTTCTTCTTCTTGTCCTGGTTTAACGAAGGTATTCTGAAGCACTCACAGGAGAATTTGTATTGGTAGCAAAACATCTGGCCTCGCTTGTGCAATTGTAAAAAACATTCATGCACACACACACACACACACACTCAGGCGCGCTCTGGTTGGCTCATACGGTGCGTGGCGCTGCATACAGGCGGCTGCAGGACGAGGAAATGAGGCCGCGGAGGCAGGCAGACAGCAGAGAACGAACTGACCTGCAGGCGATTTGTCTCCACGCCCTGGGAATGGCACACAGCATGACAGTGAAGGCACAGGCTGCCAGCGTGGAGAAGAGGCAGAGGTAGAGCACGCCCTCCACGCCGTCGTAGCACACCCCCACCATCGCGTCCAGGTAGTCCTGAAGAGGTCGGACACATGATGAAACACAAGATGCTCGTAAAGTCTGACTCGGTTAAAGAAAGCACTTAGAGCGCTGGAGTGTGTCGTCTCCAAACTTTCACATCAAGTTCAACATCTTTCATACAAACTGCGTCGCGGTCGTGACTCTGCTCTCTGCAGGAAACTCACATATGCGTTTATAAGAAAACAGAAAAAGTGGATCTCATTAAATTTCAGATTCCTCTTGTTGTGCCTCGCTCCGCTCTCTCTCTCTCTCTCTCTCAGCTCCACTTTCAGTCGGATGCTGGAGTCCTGCGTGGCCACTTACTCTCCTGTTGACCTAGTTGTGCTGCTGTGATGCCAATTAGGATGAAGGGAACGAACCTTGTTGAGCCCCCTGCAGTCCAGCAGGGCGGTCAGCTGGTGCAGACTGGCCTCCGAGGAGTTGAGCAAATGCTGGATGCCCACGAGGTCTCTCTGTGGAGAGGTCAACGCACAGAATCACTGAAAAACCCTCCACAAATAATCTGACTCCCATTACTCTCAAGGATAGCGGTCGCGGCTCGGCGTTTGTGATACCTCGGCGGTGGGGAACAGAGGCACGGCGAACTGCAGCAGACCCTGGATCTGGATCTGCATGGTGGTCAGGGACCTCTGGAAGATGGTCAGAGGCTGCAGACGACAGAGAGCAGAGAGCGTTAACACAGAGAAAGAGCCAGCAGGAGAAAGAGAAGCTTTTCAGAGACTAAAGTCGGTTGTCATGGTGAATCTTTTCCACCTTGCTCTCAATACATACTTGACGTTACGACTGCATCCTCAACCACCAGCAGACTTTTGATATTTGATATTCAACAACTCCTAACAAAGATGAGAAGGAGGACAGACGTCTCACTCCTGAGCTACTTCCATCATCAGCTTCTAGAGCTGCTAACTGCTGATATCGTCCTGGAAATTAGATTATTATCACTTTAAATCTACCTGAGACGACTTAAATTTGCACCAATTGTAGGCGAATGTAACTAAAGAATTTATTTTCTACATGCAAGTCCACAACACATGTAGAAAATAAGATTGCTTGTACTTTGGTTTCAACGGATCTGTGTTAGTTTTTCCAGTTTTTTAGATTTTTTAAAGGCTTTCAAGAGAATTATTCTTGTCCCAAGACTGATAATTATGACACCATATTATGAAAAATGTAAGTGTACTGCTTCAGAATTGTCTGTTTTTTCCCTTTGACACAAAAAAAAAGAAAGAAAATGGAGATGGTTGATACGGAGGTCTGTTAAAGTAAGACAAACTTCATCATCATCTTCATTTCTCTTCCAGAATGGCTTCACTCCGCTGTACATGGCGGCTCTGTAGGACACTGAACTGATATAAGATGCTATCGTCTCATCACATGCACTCTGGAGTCTGTGATCGTGGCCGTGCAGGTTCATCTTCTCACCATCAGGGGGCAAAATAAGCCTCCACATTCAGTCTGATCACATCCTCCCTGAGAGACAGACAGCTCCGTCTGCCCTTTTTTTTTTAAACTTCACATTTAATCGTAGCCGTAAGTGAATTAATCTGCCACATCTCCAAAGTGAGAGTATATCCTCACAGCCCGGACACCACCCCTGTCCTGTGGCACGGTGTTAAATTGAAACAGGATATGGTCAATTACCTCCACCATCCATAAATGTAATTGCTTTCCTTTGATCGGACTTTTTTTTCTCCTGGATCTGCATGACTGTCGGCGGTCAACCTGCTCAAATCCAAACGGCCTGATCGGATCTGGCTTCTTTTTTTATTATTTTTTCTTTTTATTTCAGCCTGGGTGAGCTCGTTTTTCTGAGCCAAATAAAGTAGGACAGAGAAAGTGGATGGAGGAAGAAGAGATGACGGTGATAAGAATAGAAGAAAAGAGCCGCGGTGATGCCCAGAGCGATGAAATCCGAGGGCACGGAGGAGGGCAGCCCGAGAATCCGTCAGGGAGCGACATGAAGGAGGACGACGGCTTGTGTGTGTTTGCCAATCAGTGTGGATTCCTGTATCTGCCAGCAGGCTGCTGAACTTTGCACCTGTTGTATCTGTGCGACAGAGAGAAGGAGTGCTGACTGTGTTTACCAGGCGGGGTGACGGCCGTCTGCCCTCTGTTAGCTGTGCTCTCGTTATCCCCGGGGCTCGTCTCTACGAGAGCCAGATAATAAGATCTGAGCTCCGCTGGGCCGCAGCCGGCAGAAATTGACTTCGCCGCTGACACAGTGATGTGACCCAAAGTCTCTCTGAGGAGTCACCTCGCACGACCTCGGCAGGGAGGAAGATTCAATTTTTTATCGTCTTGGCAGCTTTGTACCATTCCTGCATGTTTTGGCCTGTTCGCTTGATGGATGCCAGAGAACGAAGAAGAAACACAGAAGAAGAAGAAGAAGAGGAGGAATGATAAAAAGATCCAGGCTCACGAGGTAAAAGTCAGGATGTGAGTCAGACGGACGGGGTCGAACAGGGTGAGAAAGATGAGGCTTGAAGGGCGAAGACACGAACTCCCCGTCCGGCTCGGAGTCGGCGAGTTTCAGGTCAGAAGACGTCGGAACATTTTGTTTAAAGCGAACAAAACTCTCATTATTTCAAGTTACGTAAAAACCATTTTTCAATCAGCGTTTTAAATCACTATAATTGAGCGGCTCCACATTCAAATGCAGTTGGCAGACAGGAATTTGCATTATTTGAAATTATTTCTTGCCAGGGCAAAAATTCTGGTCTCTTTTTACCGGGCTCGGCACCGATCGTGATATCTACAGCATCGAGAATTAAATCTGACATTTAGTAATTGGCTCGATTCCTCCGGCCTGATTGTGCCTTCAATCAGAGAAAGATCAGATTTAAATCTGGAAACATGCCACATATTTTGATTAGGAAAACCTTTTCAAGTAACGCTGATGTGCTGAGCAGTTTGTTGAGCGGGTCAGAACATGTGTGTCTTCCCCAAAGTTTGGTATCGTACATGCACAGATACAAATAACCATCTCTGATGCTTTGTTTTGTATCTGACGGAGGGAACCAGCTCAGAGATTACTCTCTAATTTATGGGATTAAAAAGTGGGTTTATCTTCACTCCTGTTTATCGGCCTGACTGTAGCAGCGACATTGACCCTTTCAATGTTCTGTAGTGTGGACTGCTGACTGGATCTGGAGGGGAAACGTACTTTACTTCGTGAACGTAACAGAGAGAAGAAGGAAGACGAAGGTGAGACGTCTACAAAACGTTCAGTTTATCATCTAACCGACACGTTTCTGTAATAATACGACCAGAATCCTGTTAGAAGAGTGTTTTATTACTCTGCTAGCGGTGAAAGTAATATATTACTCGTTACCCCACACACATCACAGTCCACAGTCTCCTACCTGCTGGAAGGGGTTGGTGAGAGTCTGGTTGCAGTAAAGGTAGTAATGAACGATATCTGTGGGAAGAAGAAGACGATTAAAAGCACGTCACAGCGGCAGCGTTATTCACATGCGTCCACACTGAAGCTCACCGGTGCCGATGATCCCCTTCGTTTTGCTCAGGAGGTATTTGTCGGGGGACACGCAGAAGTCACTTGTGCCCTGAAACAGAAACAGGAGACGATGTGAGAGCGGTGGACAGGGGACGGAGGCCGGACCTGCAGCTTACAGTCCGCTAACACGCTGAAAATGCTCATCACCTCGTCACACAATGAGGAAGACGAAGAGGACGACCCCTCTCTTATAATCCTCTTTAACACGTCTAGACAGGAGGACTTCCATCCTGTCACTCAGAGCTAACGAGAAACCTGCCTCGACAGGAACAACAGAGGCGAGGAGCCGGTGGTCTCCTGAATGTTAAACGTCCCCCGAGCTCAGAATAAACACACGGCGAAGCGTCGCCTCCTCCGAGGGGGAGCGCTAATGAGCCCGGGTGAGATAAAGCAAGCCGAGCTTCCCCGGCAGAACCAGAGCCGGCTTGTTAGGGACGAGCGGCGCCGGCGAGCTCTGCAGCTCAGGAGGAAGTTTGTTAGGAGTTCCTGAAGAGGAGACAATGAACGAGTGCGTTCTGATTACCCGCCGTCTGTAATCAGGAGCCGCATTCATTATGCATTCAGTCGCTGTGAGCTGAGGCGCTGATGTTTCCGTCAGCAGCCAGTCAAGCGTCTGACGTACACACCTGTCAGACCCGTGAGGCTGTCGCCCATCACACAGAGACAAACGCCGTCTTCACGCCGCGGCAGCACGCAGGCGGCTGTTCGTCTGGATGTGTGTGACATCATCAGAACGCAGCAGCAACACAGCGAAGGAAGCATCTCAGTGATTTTCAAACACTCTCAGGTGGCGGAGGTGCGTTTGGGTTTACGTGACGGACAGCTAAGTGAACACACAAGGAGCCCAGAGCAGAACCATTAAAGCCAGTTGATGTGGACCCGCAGTGGACCAATGACCTGTCCTGTCCTGACAAGAGTTAAACCATTACTGAAAAAAATACAGAGGTCATAAAACATTTTGTGCTCGACTGAAGAGAAATCGGTCCAAAAAAATCCAGAACATCACATCAAATCGATCTTTTCTTCCACAGAACATTTTAGAGTTTGTCTGACAGCCCAGTTGTTTCGTCGTTTCGTCTATGAAATGTCAAAATTTGTCCAAACCGAAAATGAAAATTGCTTCAGTCTTTATTTACTGACAGAGAAAACCATCAAATCCTTACGTTTAAGAAGCTGGAAGCTGCTACAAAACATTACTGAAATGTGAATTAGATTTAATTTTGACTGATCAACTAATCGATTAAACAGCTTTAAGTTGCTTCTCCATCAACTAGAAATGACTTTTTCCCACCTGAAAACCAATCCTGACACACATGAAGCAACACTCAGTTATTCACACACATTATGTTGTTCTGAAGGAGCCGGTGGAGATTATAAATGTGGCTTCTCGGACACATCATGCTGCAGCAGCAGCTGCCCGTTTCTCTGCTGTTTGCTCTGCAGCAGATAAAAAGGCAGCGAGGACACGAAGCGGACGGTCCGGTCAGGGTCAGCCTCAGCCAAACACCACGTGCTGGACGGGTTACGTAACGGACCACGGAGAGGACAAAATGTGGAGAATGATTCCTGTGAAGCCACATGATTCATCGAGTTCACCCGGACTGAAATAAACTTGGTGCTCAACAAACAGGACAAAGCATGTAGAAAAATAACGATGGCTGCAGATATACATGCTCTCTTCAGTACGGATCGTTGGAGATGAATATAATGGAACAAACAATGAAGAAAACATTTTGAAAGACTCTTCAGTGATCAGAAAATCACGACCCAGTTACTGAAGATAATCCACAGACTTGTTGTGAGCAGAAGGACTCATGGACGAGATGCTCGTGTTCCTGCTGAGCTGGAACGTTAACTAGCTTAGTTAGCTGGCTACGTGCTACACTCTTAGAAATAAGGGTTCCAAAAGGGTTCTTCTACAAGGGCTGAGGTTCTACCTGGAACCATTTGCTTCTGAAAAACCCTTTCCCGAAGAAACTGTTTTTCAAGGGTTCTTGGTAACATTAACGGTTCCAGTAAGAACTATTTTGATCCAGAGAACCCTTTAAAAACCCTTTCCTGAAGAAACGGTTTGTCAAGGGTTCTTGGTAACACTAACGGTTCCAGTAAGAACCATTTTGATCCAGAGAACCTTTTAAAAACCCTTTCCTGAATAAAGGGTTTTAAAAGGGTTCTCGGTAACACTAACGGTTCCAGTAAGAACCATTTTGATCCAGAGAACCCTTTAAAAACCCTTTCCTGAATAAAGGGTTTTAAAAGGGTTCTTGGTAACACTAACGGTTCCAGTAAGAACCATTTTGATCCAGAGAACCCTTTAAAAACCCTTTCCTGAATAAAGGGTTTTTAAAAGGGTTCTTGGTAACACTAACGGTTCCAGTAAGAACCATTTTGATCCAGAGAACCCTTTAAAAACCCTTTCCTGAATAAAGGGTTTTAAAAGGGTTCTTGGTAACACTAACGGTTCCAGTAAGAACCATTTTGATCCAGAGAACCCTTTTTTGGAGAAAGAGTTCTTCAGGGATTGTTGAAAGCATGGGTATAAGATCCTGTACGGGTTCTTTGTAGAACCTCTCATGGGGGGTTCTGGGTGGAACCTTACACACACAGTTCTAGGTATAACCCTTTATGTTGGGTTCTAGGTAGAACCCTCCACCTTTATAAAAGGTTCCACCTGTAGCCAAAAAGGGTTCTCCTACGAGGACAAGCCGAAGAACCTTATATGGTTCTACTTAGAACTTTTATTTCTAAGAGTGTAGCACGAGTCTACGTAAGTTTCCTTCTGTGTAGTCATCAGAAAGTCCTGCTGTACACGAGGTCTGTGGATTATCTTGAGTAACCAGGTCATGATGTTTTTGACCCTTTGTGCACCACAAATCCGCCTCATCGCTGCGACCTGAGGAGCATCACTCGGTGTGGGCGTAGCGTACTCTGCAGGGTGGTGTGTTGTGGTGTTAGCGTCCTCCCAAACTAGTGATTCTGTCTTCTTTGTGCAACCAGCTCGTCCGTAATTGCATTCAGCGGATTTCTGCAGAAGAAATATGGATATGAGGCGCTGCACGTCACATTTTTCAAACAGTTTTTGAATATAGGTTAAATTTATTCCCAACTCTTAACTGCTCGTCAGCTTGCAAGCAGGTTAATCATTTATTGAGTGAAATTCTCAAAGAGGCAGTAAAATATCAGCTCCAACAAACCGATCGGTGTCAGTTGATGGTGAACTGTCCCTTTAAAGGGCCATTAGAGCCCAATGTTTATCCCATTTCCTTGCATTTAAAAGGATCTTTACACCCACAATCGACCTGCACACAACAGACTACATGTCCCAGCGTAGCAGACTGACTGAACTGTAAATCGTGTGTTTTTCGTTGGAAAGTTCAGTTCTGTGCTCTGACTGAACTTTGCGTGCTTCTCCTGTGTGTCGGTATCACAGATGAAGCCTCCACAGATGGAGACCACAGCGAGCGCAGAGCCGCGAAGGAGACGTGAAGCCGGTGGATGAAAAAAAGGAAGATGAAACCGCCGACTAATGTGTTGTAACCGATCGAGCCTCCCGCTGCTTTTTTTTCTCAGACCCTGCGCTCATTATCTCCGACTTAAATTCACACATGCTAACAATCCTGCGCCGCCTCGAGTCAAAACACAACAACAAACCTGAGAAAAGTAGCACAGACGCCCCGAGGCACGTGAGTCAGAACACCAGCGCTCATCCAGCCCATCCACACTCTTTTTTTTAAAAAGCCATCTCTCTGTTTTCACACTCTGATTCTCGCCCTCTGGGTCATTCAAACATTTTTGTGCGCCAACAAAACACTGTAATTATTCACCGATTCAGCATGATAGGTTTTAACAGCTGCAGTGTCATAATCCCTGACTCTGAATCAAGGTATTCATTCGTATAATGACGCCAAAGGTGGAGAATTGGGATTGTGTTTCTCTTTTGTCGGCCTGTTTTCGGAGGCGTTTGACACGAGCGATGTGACAGAAAGACAAACCGAATGAGAATGTGCTTTTTTAGATGACACCGCGGCGCTCGTGCACATTTTACTGAGAACAATTCAAATTTAGGATGGAATTTAATTAAAGGGATATTCCGGTGAAAGTTTAATCCATGGTCTAACACATCGTGACACCGAGTAAGACTCCCCTCGAGAGGTCAAGTTAGCTGACCGCTAGCTTAGCTAGTTTTAGCAACCTCAGAAAAGACCGCACGATAACAATACACTGCAGCTTATGTCTCCAACTAGAAACCGCCATCAAAAAGCCACAATTAATGGTGAGAACAGCAGCAAACTTCAGCAACAGTACATGTACAGTCCCAGCACACAGTACGAAGCATCAAACATCTGCTAGCTTTGCTGGATTTGTGTTAAAAACACAGCACAACTCACCCTCTCCTCCAGCAGCCTGCCTGTGTGGGGAAGCCCTGACGAGTCGATTACCGAGTGCTGTAGATTTCCGCAGCTCAAGGATGAAAATGTCTGATTATTACTCCATTACTTCCCTTATTTTCCCTGTCAGCGCTTGATAATAAGAACTGAGCATTCCATGGAGTAATAATCAGACATTTTCATTGTTTTCGTGCGGTCTTTTCTGAGGTTGCTAAAACTAGCTAAGCTAGCGGTCAGCTAACTTGACCTCTCGAGGGGAGTCTTACTCGGTGTCACGGTGTGTTAGACCATGGATTAAACTTACACCGGAATATCCCTTTAAAGCACGAGAGGCTGGATGGACCCTTGATTAGCAGCCATGCAGCTGATCGTTTTGATGAGAGGATACAAATGCAACAAATCGCAGCTCAATCCTTAATTAACATTTCCATAAAAACGTCCACGTGTCTCAGAGATGGACAGTCCTTTTGTAATAACATCCTGCAGATCTCATACAGATGCAGATACATGAACATCAGCACATACGCAGCGTTGTGTAATCATCTCTCCCCCCCTCACCCTCACGCGCTGAAATACATTTTTCAAGTGCAGCGTGCGTGGAGTTAAAGCAATTTATCACCACTGTCAGGCGTGACGGGAATTGATTACAGGCCAGTTTACACAAGTTTATATTGGGGGTAAAGCAGCCGGGGGAGGGGGAGGAGGGGGGAGGAAGTGAAGCAGCTCACCACGGCGGTGGCCAGGTCGGCTCCCAGAGACGTCCAGCTCAGGACCAGCGTCAGCACTCCGAACACCATCATCCTGCGGGGACACAGAGCAGAAATCATCGAGTCGGACGCAGATTAACTGAAGCCAAACACAGCAAAGCCTGTTGGGAGCACTAAAGGCCAGTTTCTACGTAACGTCGCTCCATTTTTTTGGGGCCAAGATTTGTGTCCCGATGCTCACCGACACATTCAGCCGTTAAATGCACCGCTTTGTTCACTGGCTAGCTGCTAACGTGCTAACCCTGCTAGCATGCTAACCCTGACAGCTGGTGCTGAGCAGGTGGAAAATAAACAACGGTAAAAAAACACAATCACATCATGAAGACATTTAAAATACCAGAATTCAAAAGAGTTGCATGTAAATGTTTTGTTATATTGGCTTCCTTTTCAAAAACCTGCCGCCTACGTTACCCACAATGCAACTTAGCCACTGAGTGACATCACTGGAGGTGATGACATGCAGCTTCCTCTGGAGCAGCAAAAGGCTTCATATTCCTCGTTACTTGACCTGTAAACACACTTTAATGTGTAAAAACTGGTGGAGCTTCCCTTTAAGCTTCGTCTTTGACGAAGCTTAAAGGGAAACTCCGCCAGTTTTTACACATTAAAGTGTGCAGTACTGCCAAAAACAGACGGTAATCAGAGCCGTGAGAGCGAACGGAGACGGTAAACTAATTAAAAGACGCTGTAAAGCTCCGCAGAGCATCTTGGGTAAACACACAAACACTCATTATAGTCGTCGTCTTTGTAAACATGCAGACGAAATCTGTACCAGAGACAAAAAACTGTTATTTTCCCAGCAGCCTCCGCTTTTTCGAGAGGAAGCGAGGTGAGCCCTGAGGACCGGCGGCGGATGATCTCACCGGCCCGTCATCTACACAATAAGTCAGAGGTCATGTTTGTTTCTGTGGGAGTCGATTCTGCAGTTTTTTACAGCTGCAGCTTTATGACCTACATTCGATTACAGCCCCCCGGGTGGACGGCTGCTCGCTGCTGCACCCACGGGGTTTATAAAGAGAACGTGGTTTCGTCTTACAGCGGGTGATGATGTCACCTCCCCGATGATGTCACGTCCTCAGTCTGTGTGTACTTACAGTAAGACGGAAGATCCATACGCGTTAAAAGACGAACAGAGATCAGCTCTCGTCAGCGGAAATAATCTGCAGAAAATCCAATCAGCTCTCCTGATATTTCACTTCACAGCGTGTCACTTTTGTTTAAACACAACTCGTGTTGATGTTCACGTCCATCTTTTTACGCTCTCCAGCTCCCTTTGCTCATCCGATTCAAGAAGATACGAACGAGCCACCACTTCTTCCTTTATCTTTATTTCCCCAGTTGTTTACTCTCTTTCGTTACCCTCACCTCTTTCTCTCCTATCTTCTGAAAATGTCTGATTATTACTCCATTACTTCCGTTCTTTTCCCTGTCAGCTCTCGATAATAAGAACTGAGCATTCCATGGAGTAATAATCGGACATTTTCATCCTTGAGCTGCAGAAATCTACTGCACTCGGTAATCGACTCGTCAGGGCTTCCCCACACAGGCAGGCTGCTGGAGGAGAGGGTGAGTTGTGCTGTGTTTTTAATACAAATCCAGCAAAGCTAGCAGATGTTTGATGCTTCGTACTGTGTGCTGGGACTGTACATGTACTGTTGCTGAAGTTTGCTGCTGTTCTCACCATTAATTGTGGCTTTTTGATGGCGGTTTCTAGTTGGAGACATAAGCTGCAGTGTGTTGTTATCGTGCGGTCTTTTCTGAGGTTGCTAAAACTAGCTAAGCTAGCGGTCAGCTAACTTGACCTCTCGAGGGGGAGTCTTACTCGGTGTCACGGTGTGTTAGACCATGGATTAAACTCACACTGGAATATCCCTTTAAACACAACTCGGATGTTCACGTCCATCTTCTTACGCTCTCCAGCTCCCTTTGCTCATCCGATCCAAGAAGATACGAACAAGCCACCACTTCTTCCTTTATCTTTATTTCCCCAGTTGTTTACTCTCGTTCGTTACCCTCACCTCTTTCTCTCCGCCTCCCTCTTTATCAGTTTTTCGTCCTCGTCGTCCGTCTCCGTCCTCCACTCAGATTCAGAGCCCTGACAAGCCCCGACACCGAGCGAGGACGCAGAGAGGAGGAAAGAAAAGCAAAGCTTCACTGATTCCTTATCTTGATTTAGAGATGGAAAGTTGCTCTTCCATCGTACTGGTTTCAACACTACAGAAACGTCTGAGTGCATCTGTGTATTGTTACGTGTTTCATTGTTACATGCTACATTGTTTCATCAACGTAATGAAGCTTTAACTAATTTTGTGTTTCTCTTGTTTGTTTGCATGCGTCTGTGCACACACACATATAAAAGTCGACGGTGCCCAAAAACCAAATCTGACGGATCACAAGATGATCAAAGGGAGATGAAAAAAAATCTGTGCAACAAAACTCTGTTTCTTCTGATTACTCTCTTTCTTATTCTCTTTATGTTTGTTTCTTGTCAAATATTGAATAAATTCACCTCATTAAGCTTCAAAAATCTTCAGAGGAAAAACAAACCGAGCAGGAAAGATCCCTCCTCGGTTCGACTGGTCGTGTCCACACCGAGGCTGCGATGGGAGGAACCAATCGGCCCGCGGGTCCGAGTTTGTTGTGATTCTGGCCTGCATGAGCTCCTTTAACTCTGACTCGGGATGACCGGGGCAAACGGAGGAGAAGTGCCCTCTCTCGTCCAACACAAACAAGCCTGCGTTCAGTTTCGTGCTCTGGCACGCGGCGAGGATTCACCGAGCTGCACGGACGAGCAGGAAATCGAGTGTGAACTCGATGCAAAGCACATCAAGTGAAAGAGTCGCAGAGGCCAACGAGCTGGGAGGACGAGGTCGAGTCACTCTGAGTTACATCAGCGAGGAAACAGAAATCTCTGGCTGTAAACTGCGGTTCTATCCGCTGTAAACAAACCGATCTGCAGAGCGATCGCTGCATACGTCATCACACAAACTCACTGTGTGTCAATTAAAACTGATTAAAGTGAAAGTGATGAGCTGCAGGAGACGTGAGATCACGCCGCCGCCGGCGAATCAGCTCGTCACAATAATAACAACACTGCGATCTCAAGTTCTAATTTTAGGCCGTCGCAGTGAGAAGTGAAGACAAACACACACACACACACACACACACACACACACACACACACACACACCATGACAGCGTGTTCAGAACAACTTCCTGACAGATTGTGACTTTGAGCTTTCTTAACTATCAAGAAAACACGATGACTAAGAGACACGAGAACGCCGCTCAGCAGGATCAGAAGTTGTTTGTGCGGTCAGAAGACTTCTGGAGGTTTCCTGCGGCGTTTACTGGATTCTTTGGGTCCCGCATGTTGATGATCGGACTTGTTGATGCTCGATCAGATTAAGATCTGGGGAATTTGGCGGTAAAGTTAACACCTTCGAGCCCTTTCTGTTCTGCCATCGGGGAGCGCCGTCGTCATGACTTGGTCCACAGCAGTGTCTGGAGAAGATCAATGTTTCTCACGACAGCTGTTGGTGGTTTTAACGCTGTGGCTGATCGGTGCACACTGGGAGTCATCGCTTCCTTGTAATTTCACTCTGGAGTAGTTGTGCAACAGCTGCATTTTTAATAAATCATCAAACAAACCGGCGTCTCATCTGGAGCTCGTTCAGATAAACAATCTGCTCCGACCTTATTTGCAGCTATTCAACTTCCTCCTCCGGCGGACTGGATGAACGTTGTGTCGCCTCCTTCACCTCCTGTGTTGGAAGGTTCATCTCTGTTGTATCTGTGCAGAACTTCAACGGGCCTGATGCATGTCACGTGGAAGTGGGAGTCCAGAGCACTGGAAACCAAAGACCTGGGTTCTCATCCTGAGCGTGATGGGGTTTAGGGCAACAAACCTACTTTAGTTGCGGCTCTTGGAAGATCGGTTAAATATTGATGAAGCAAACATGTCGTTTGTGGCCGAGTACACCGACGTCGAACCAATCAGCGTCCTGTGAGGAACTGCTGGCAGCGAGAGACGCCACTCTTCGCCTCCTCTCCCACATGAGATGCAACCAGAGGAGGTGATAAAGGAGGGAGGTCATCTGTCCTCCACCCTGGTTTGTATATTCCAGCTGTGTTTCGACCTCTTTTGGTCACCGGTGCCGAATATAAGACAGACTTATAGCTCCTCTCTGTCCTCGCTCCTGTCTCATTTTAGAGAATTGAAACGTCCTTCAACACGGCGCGCTGAGACCGATTCACAGGTCGAAGAGGAGACGAGGAGGCACGAAACAAAGAAGTGAGAGGAGCAGATGGTGGAGTCAGCAGCAGAGATGCATCTAAAGAGAGTATGTCATTGTTACAGGAGACTGGACTCAATTGAGGGCTTTTTCTGGATCTCCTGACTGACTGACTCTGCTGGAAGCGCTCTCCTGCTGTTGATCTGATTGGTGATGGACAGACGGTTTGTCCAATCCAAGCGTCTGCTCTTTTACAGTTTGTGGTGCTGCTCAAAAACCAAAAATCAGCATGATATAAATCTGCATGTCTGGAGTTATCTTGACCTTTAATCACTTCATTCCATCTGTATTCAAGCCGTCGGTGCTTTCTTGCATTAATTACTGTACTTCCATCTGATCGGCAGTCTCAGCCACACAGGTGGGAATCCAGCTGCCGTTTCTTCAGGCTTATTAATCAATTGGTGCGTTGGACATTTGCACCGACTCCAGATCTGCCATCAGCACTTCTACCTGCAGGCGGTTCATACATATTCATTCTTCTTTCCGTACAAAAGCATTTTTATTCCAGAGCCCACTCGATTACATTGTTGGCGGTGATGAAAGTCCTTCTCGGTGGATTCCCCTCGCGTAGGCCAGCTCTGATTATTCCATCTTTTACCTCTTCTGCATGACGGGAACACGCGATCTTGCATCCTGTAACGTCTGAGCTCGGAAACAATCATGACATTATAAGGTTCAGTTCACCCAACAGATGCTGCGTTGTGCTCTGACATGCCAGTTTACGACATCACTGCCGCCTCGATGCGATGGAGCTGGAGCTGGAGAGCTGGAGGTGGAGGTGGATGGGAAAAATTGAGCAGCAAACATCTCTGTTGTGGGCGTTTCCTCCCGTCTGAGCCGTGACTGCCCGTCATGCTAACACCCAGCCGGTTATAAGCACCAGGAAGAGTCGACGGGCCCGCGGAGTGTAATCTCCACCCGAGAGCCTCCAACCACTTCCACTCCGCTGGAGGAGAGCGAGCCTCGGGAGCACAGACACTCTTGACACTGACTCATCTTGTGTGTGCAGAGGAAGGGTGAGGAGGAGGACGAGGGGTTTGTGGTTAGCAGGGCGAGTTCAGAGCATCTCACACCCTCCGCCGGCTGATCGAGAGAGACGGAGCGACGCCGGCCGGGCGAACGGGTGGATTTCACGCCCCGCGAAAAGCTCCTTTACAGTCGGAAAAGAGGGAAAAATAAGTACATAAATAAATAAATAAATAAAAATCACATTCCAGCGGAGATGGATGAAGTTAAGCTATAAATACTGTAAGGAGATTAGAGGAGAGCGGAGGCTGCATGGATACAGTAAACACCGAACATACAGGGAAGCATGTGCACGCAATATTTCATCAGCTGTTATATAATCGTGATGTGTGGGAGCCGTAATTCTGTCATCACAACAACAACAACGGCCTCTTTTAATTGAAAAATCTTTCAACATACACAAACATCATTTTATAGGTCTGTAATGCCGTTTCTCCACCGACAGTACCAGCTCGCCTCGCCTCGCCTCAGCTCGCCTTTTTTGCGTTCCCATTACTGAAATCTGGTACCTGGTACCTGCTAAAGTGCAGCTTTTTTAGTATCACCTCAGTATAAGTTCCAACCGAGCTGAGCTGATACTTCTGTGTGACGTAAGCTGGCAGCCGGCCACTGATTGGACAGAGAGCGACGCCACTTGATGACTCGTGACGAGCGCGACGTCCGAGCCCGACACCCGCTACCTTTAAAAACTAGCATCTGCGTTCAGTCAACATAGCGACTACATGGAAGGAACAACGCGCAGGAACACGGCGTGGACCGTGGCAGAGGTGGAGACGCTCCTGAGTGTTGTCGCTGAAGACGCGTCCAGAACGAGCTCGATGGTGCGACAGGAAATGAAAAGGTGGACGTGTTTTGCGTCGCCCACAGCTAGCCCTGTTTATGTGTCGCAGGGATAAGTACGTCACTGATGACGACCCGCCCACGTTGAAGACGCCCCGCCCACGTCGATGACGACCCGCCCGCGTTGAAGACGACCCGCCTACGTTGAAGACGACCCGCCCACGTTGAAGAGATACTAATTCTAGATGGAAACGCAATGTGTCTGAAACCAAACCAAGCAGAGCCACGCTGAGTCGAGGCGAGCTGGTACTGTTGGTGGAAAAACGGCATAAATCTGATTGTAAGCAGGTGGTCGTGAAAACTATTAAAGACATCAGCAGCTCTTTAGAAATAAAACCTGAATATTATTATCATTAAATCATTTTCACACAAGCGTGAGGTAATTATCTTGTTAACTGGGGCGAATGTTTCCTGATAATCACCCTGACCTACTGTCCACATGTGATTTTATTCCTCCTGCTTTCTTTCTTGTCACTCATAAAAGCTAGTCGGTAAAATATTGATATGAAAAAAAGGGGCCTAAAAATACAAAGCTGAATAATTGATGCTGTGCCACACAAAGGCCGAGATACGAAGCGCGTGCTGAGTCTGTCGCTGGATGTAATTCGTGTCTACACGCAGTCAAAGCAGGTCAAGTGTTGAGCTGGAATAACAATCGTCAGGAAGTTAAGTCGTCGATAACATCAAATGGCCTCGCTCCACAGCCCTCCGCGCCGCTCACATCCAATTTGTCGAGCGAAGCTATCGAGACGTTAACGCTCCATCCGACCGCGGGCGACGCTGAGAGGCAAACAGACGAGAGGACGGCGAGGGCAGCGTTTGTTCAAGGCCGTGATCCGATACTTAGCCGCCTCGTTCCCCCGCAGGAGGAGGAACAGCTCCCGCCTCCAGCTCAGTCTAACGCCTAAATGAAAAACTAAACGTATCATATCTGTCGCTCCTGTTCCTCATGAAAGATTCATGCGAGCACAGCACGAATTATGTTGCACCTCGTAAATAAAAAATGATCTTCATGGGGACAATAAGATGTGGACGAACGAGTGTTTAACAGCCGCTCAGACGCTCGTTCATACGAATGAAGACAGAAAAGGACGACAGGAGGAAAACATACGTTTGTTCTGGTGTTATAAGAATGTAAGAAGAAGGATAATCCGGTGTTTGATTTGTTTGTTGCTTCAGTCACATCTGGACCGAAGCAACTGCAGCAGCTCTGATGTGACAGAAAAGGAAAATTCATTTTGTTTCCACGTCGTCTCTCAGTTAGCGGTGATTTATTCACTCTGCTAATCTCCCACTCCGCCTCTCGCTCTCACACATCTCGCCCTTCCTTCCTGTTGTTCAGGTGCCTCGTTTCTCTACAAACAAACAAACAAACAAAAAGAAACTACTCGTCTCTGTAACGAGGAGTTTAGACGTCAGACTCACGTGGTGAGCAGCCAGCGAGACTGCTTGGCCAACCCGAGACAGGCCAGCAGGCAGATGATCAGGTCCACGATGAGGAGCAGCAGGTAGGTGAGCCACCTGTGGAGACAGACGGAGACAGAGAATCAGAAAACCTGCTGCTGGTGGAGGCGAAATCAGAAGCTTTTTGTTAAAGACACACTGTGGAATTATTTCTCCCATCTAGTGGTTAAATGTTATTCTGCATCCAAACGAATACTGCTCTCTAGCGCCTCGCGTCTTCAAACGTGCGTTGCAGCCTGTTGGAACTACGGCAGGCGGGATGTGTCAAGATTCAAGAAGCTGTGACAACAACGTGTCTTCAAACAGCACTTCATCAAGTTTAGTTTCGGGTGATGAGGTACGTTATTTCAAACAGACTTCAAACTGCAGCTGACGAGCGCGTCTGGCTAAGCTCCTTCTCCGTTCCACAGTCACGCTGGCTCTGAGTGAAAACGCCTTTAGCCTTATCTGTACCACGTAGAGCTTTTTGTCCCTCTCACCAGTTCATCGTTTTTTATAGAGCGGAAGGACATGGAAGCCTCCGTATGAAAAACTTCCCATAAGGAATGAATGGGACGGGGTCAAAAAAGTCGCAAAATCATCGACGTTTTTCAAACATCTCCTGCTCTGGCAGACTTTGACCTAGAGACACCATTCAAACTTTAAAATGTAGGCACAAGTCTTATCTATTTGAGTTGTATTTGAACTTTCTTTCTACGATGTTTAGTTTTTGAACGGTGACCCTTAATTGATCGTGAGTGATTTTGAAAAAATTCAGGATTTTCAATGAGTGTGTATTGCGGAATGTTCGCGCAGCACCAACTGGCAGAGTGGGGGAGCCTGAAAAAAACTCTCCGAAAATGTTTCTTTAGATGACGATCCTAGCCACAGATTTCACACTACAATAGTGATATTTTCCAAGAACGTAGCCACACTTGTCTTCTGTCTGGCAACGTGTCCACTTTATCGGGAGGATGTACGGTTTTTGAATTATCTGCGTCTAACCGACACAAACTCCAGCAACTGCCCCATAAGCCCCAATGTTAAACGGGAAGAGGATTTTGGGAGAAAAGCAGAAACTGCCCTGCTTCTCTTCACGCCCAACTTCCTGCTTCACGTCACAATGTGTGATTCTTCCCTCAGGAGGAGAAGTGAGATTGTTGGCAGAGATCATTTTACACCAATGAGGACTTATTTATGAATGAAGACGCTGATTTGAGGTAATAAATTACTTAAAACACGACACAGTGGAGCTTTAAAGAGAAACGCCGTCTGATTATAACGTGTGTCGTTGCCGTAGTGACGCTGTTCTGATAAAGGACCGTTTAGCTAAACCTCTAAATAGTGTGTCCAGTTCTGGATTCATCAACGGGCTGAAGCTTTGAAGCTTCGATGTCCAGGATCCTTTGGTCTTGTAATCAGATCATCTTTAACCTTCTCAACTATGTGACGCTTCCCTTTATCCTGTCACACCTGTACGTCTGAATCCATCCTGTCTTCTGCCTTTGTTCCCTTTGTCTCCCTTCTGTTGGTGTTACCTGCCCGACTTGGATTTAATTGCTCACAGACCTGCTGTCTGTCAGTCCACCAGACTTCAATAACGCTCACGCCGTCACAGCAAACCCTAAACTGGACTTTGATGATTTTTTTCTCCAACACTACAAAAGCCTGCGGACGATTTCTTGAAGTTGCTGTGAAGGGCTGTGGATTTCTCTGTGAAGAGCTCGGGTCGGATTTTATTTTCCCCGTTGCAGTCCAAAGGATTGGACTTGAAAATATGTAATCAAAAAGGTTTAATGAAGAGAATTAAAGCAATTAAATAATCAAAATATGACACGGGTGGAACCAGACGGGGGGATCTGAGGTGTGTGTCGACGCTCTCGTTCAGCATCGCCCTCTGCAGCGACGCCATCTGTTGCGTGAGCGGTGGTCAGTCTGTGTCCGGCCCGTCCAGATGGTTAATAATGAACGGACCCGTCCGGATCCATATGGCTGATAGCTGCACGCTGTGAGCGCTCGGAGGGGGAGGGGCCGGTTTCTCACCTTTTCCAGTCTGATCTATCGATCGCTCGTCAAACCGGCTCATTCCTTCTCCTCTCAGCTCCGTCAGCATCCGTCACTCCTACATCAAACTCACTTTACTTGTCTTCTTTTTAATCATTTCTGTTATTCATCATCTGCGCCTCCGTCACTCTACAGCATCTCCTTCATCTCTCCTCCTCTCTTTCAGCCTCATTTCTCTCCCTCAGCACCACCAGCTCGTCTGCTTCTTCCTCCTCGTTTCATCTTCCCCCTCGTGGCGGCGTACAGTACAAGAGGCCGGGACATGACGGAGGCTCTCGGGTGACGCCGCCGCTGTGCTCGCCCGTGTTATCTTAATCCAATTAGAGTCGAACTCAACGCCGCGCGGGATCACGTCCGGATGGCGAGCTGAACGTCCTTGAGTAACCGTGCAGGATGAGACTGTGTTTATGGACTGATATTGATTTATCACTCCACAAACAAAACTCACACCTGTCGTCTCGTCCCGCCCCTCGAAAGTACATCACATAAATTACATCATCTCCATCTGGATCTCTGAGACGTGTTTGCCAACCTCGGCCTCCAACGTCAGGCTGAAGAACGACCGTTCCTGCGCTCAGAGGAGTTTCTTTTAGGGAGATGATAAATGTCACCTGTCTTTAGCTAAAGCCCAAAGAAAGAAGCACTATGATGTCATCACAGCAACCCCCGAAAGTGAGACGAAGAATCAGTCGGACCAGATTAAATTATCTTGTTTTAGTACGGAGGCCTGGTTCTGGAACACGATGGTTTATATGCACGTCTGATCAATAATCTCTGGGTGTTCAAACAAGAAGTTCTTGTTAAGTGTTATCTCATCTGTCTGTAACCGTAAAACACAAGCGATGCACTCTTCAAAATCCTACAAGTCACCTAAAAAATCCACCTGAACATCTCGTCCTTCACGTCCATCTGAAATAAAAATCACTGAAGCAGCAGAGCGACTCGTGCCGTGAAAGCAAATGTGCAGTAATCCTCGATATCAGCTGGAATCGCTGCCTCGCCTCTGCACACCGGACAGGTTTCTGCTCCTGAGCTGTGGTGTCGAATAACGGCCAGAACAGAACGCTGTGCTGTCGGACCTTCTGAGATATCAAATGTCATAACCTCATCGTTTCGTCCTGTCCAGTTATTTTGTAAGTTACTTCAGCTCCGACGTCTTAACTGTGTTTTTAGTGAGTTTTTCTGTCAGTGATTAATATTATAACTCTTTCACTTTATCTTTATATGACTGTGAAGCTGTTGTAACACGTGAATGTCTCTGCTGAGGGATTAATAAAGTCTCATCTCATCTTATCTTTAAAGAAATTCCCTCAAGTTGTTCTCGAGTTCACAGGAACAGGACGGACGGACGGATGGAAGGACAGCCCGGCAGCGCAAAACAAATCAAAACCCAGAAGAGAAATTCCTTGATGACCTGAGCGACGAGTCTCTCTTTCATACAGGACGAGGCGAGGATCAGAACAGAGTCTGTCTGCCGCTTCCTGGAAAGAACGTCGTGCTGCTTTCTAGCGATTCACTTAATTAACACGACAAACAACAGCGAGCCCGAAGAGCAAACAAAGTCGTCACACTGAAGACAGACGACGAGCTTTAACACGACAACACACACACAATCTATTCATTGTGTTTTTGAGAAGCGATAATGAGTCTGTTAACAGAATACAATGTCAGCGTGGAGCGATGAATTATCGGCAGAGCAGAGGAGTCACGTTACAGATCAATACGAGCACATCGAGCCCACGCGAGGGCAGAGAAGCTGGCCGCGGGCCTGCAGAGTCTGATGCTAATGAGACGATCGTTGTTAACATAACGCAGCTGTAAAGATTGTTGTGTGTGCAGCTAAAGCGCTGATGTAACGGTTGCTTGTTATTTCATAGGATTCTATTATAAAACCTCCCAGAGATCCACACTTACATCATGTGACGTATCGAGGTCATGACGTGCAGAACGTAAGTACCTCACACATGAATTATCCATTCAGCCGCATGTTCGGCCGACAAATCGCTCGCTGATTGCAGCCATGAAAGAGAGATGATATGATTAAGATTAAATGTGTCTCTGAGAAGCCGGCGACGTCTATTTTTACTTTGAGTTGTCGTATACGTGAGTGTAAATGTGACATCCATCTCCCGGATAAATCGGCACACTCGTGAAACTCCTCTGTGCTGATTTGCATTTTGTAAATGCATGCTCGAATTTTCGCCTCCCACTGAAACTGTGGGTGAAACTGTATCCTTCACAATATTCATGACAACGGTAAACAACATTTTGAAGCACATCTACATCCTGTGTCTCTGAGTTCCTCACCTGTAGTACTCGATGTTTGCCAGCTGATCGGCGACGACTGCCAGGTCCACCTTCGCGTTCTCCCACTCGGGCAAACCGAGCAGCTGCTTGATCACGTTGTCGGCCATCTGCTGCATGAACTGCAGCGTCTGCACGTAGTCGCCGCGGGTGGCGAAGATCTCGTCCAGCCTGGCGAGGTGCTGGTGCAGGCCGCTCTTCATGCTGCCCATGGTGCCCGTCACCTGGAGGGCACAAGAGGAGGGCAGGAGGTCAGGTGGACGCTTCAACAGGGCTGAGAGTCGAGCATGAAAGTTATGCCGTTTTTCCACTGACAGTACCAGCTCGCCTCGCCTCGACTTAGCTCGCCTTTTTGCGTTCCCATTACTGAAATCTGGTACCTGGTACCTGCTAAAGTGGAGCTTTTTAGTATCACCTCCGTATAAGTTCCAACCGAGCTGAGCTGATACTTCTGTGTGACGTAAGCTGGCAGCCGGCCACTGATTGGACAGAGAGCAACGCCACTTGATGACTCATGACGAGCGCGACGTCCGAGCCTGACACCCGCTACCTTTAAAAACTAGCATCTGCGTTCAGTCAACATAGCGATTACATGGAAGGAACAACGCGCAGGAACACGGCGTGGACCGTGGCAGAGGTGGAGACGCTCCTGAGTGTTGTCGCTGAAGACGCATCCAGAACGAGCTTGATGGTGCGACAGGAAATGAAAAGGTGGACGTGTTTTGCGTCGCCCACAGCTAGCCCTGTTTATGTGTCGCGTGGATAAGTACGTCACTGATGACGACCCGCCCACGTCGATGACGACCCGCCCACGTTGATGACGACCCGCCCACGTTGAAGACGACCCGCACACGTTGATGACGACCCGCCCACGTCGATGACGACCCGCCCACGTCGATGACGACCCGCCCACGTTGATGACGACCCGCCCACGTCGATGACGACCCGCTCACGTTGAAGAGATACTAATTCTAGATGGAAACGCAACGCGTCTGAAACCAAACCAAGTAGAGCCACGCTGAGCCGAGGCGAGGCGAGCTGGTACTGTCGGTGGAAAAACAGCATTAGAGTCGGGGTCGGGCTGATGGACGACTCCATCGACTGATACTCCCTGAGATGTTGTTGTTTGTGATATGTGACGAGAGGAAATTAAAAGGTTGCAGCTCAGTGTGCATTACATCTCCATGTCCGGTCAGTCCTATGGAAGCTACTCAGTCCAAAGGTATAAACTTCCGGTAAAACACACACACTTAAAGACACACTGTGGAATTATTTCTCCCATCTGGTGGTTAAATGTTATTCTGCATCCAAACGAATACTGCTCTCTAGCGCCTCGCGTTTTCAAACGTGCGTTGCAGCCTGTTGGAACTACGGCAGGCGGGATGTGTCAAGATTCAAGAAGCTGTGACAACAACATGTCTTCAAACAGCACTTCATCAAGTTTAGTTTCGGGTGATGAGGTACGTTATTTCAAACAGACTTCAAACTGCAGCTGACGAGCGCGTCTGGCTAAGCTCCTTCTCCGTTCCACAGTCACGCTGGCTCTGAGTGAAAACGCCTTTAGCCTTATCTGTACCACGTAGAGCTTTTTGTCCCTCTCACCAGTTCATCGTTTTTTATAGAGCGGAAGGACATGGAAGCCTCCGTAGAGCTCGCCCGTCCTATGGAAATACTGAGAAGTGATTCTTCCCTCAGGAGGAGAAGTGAGATTGTTGGCAGAGATCATTTTACACCAATGAGGACTTATTTATGAATGAAGACGCTGATTTGAGGCAATAAATTACTTGAAACACTACACAGTGGACCTTTAAGACTTCCACTCGAGTCAGCTAGCTTCCAGTTTAGCCTTCTGCTAACTCGATTTAATTGAGCAGCTTTTCAAGACTTTCCAGATGTTATCAGACCGAACGGATCAAATTATAACGGTGAAATGATTTACGACCGCTTCCTTTACAATGTGAGCTTACGGGAAAAAGTATTTTTGGGAACGTGTGCATCACGTTATGATGTTTGGCCACTATGTCAAAGAGATTGTTTTTACTTCACTCTGCTCCACTCCTAAATAAAAAACGAGCCAAACACAATGTTGGCATTGGTTTGGACTTTAAATGAGGTTATAATCAGACGGATACGCAGGTCGTTAGCGATCTGAGAAGGGAAAATCGAACTCATTCCTCACCGAAATCTATGTGACTTGAGTTGTAATTCAGTCTGATAGCACCGACTTTCTATTCATCTAAAACTTCAGTTTACTGACAAATAGCTGCATTAATAGTGATCTTCCAGCTGTGTGTTAGCATCATCTGTGTCTACATTCAGCCTCGTAGAGCTGCAAGCGTTGATCACCAAGCGGTAAACTAACCCAGTTTAAAGAGATTATAATACTCTGCTTTACTAAAATAACAGCGAGCAGAGCAGTTGTGGGTGTCTGTGGTCAACTTTTACCGCCTGAGAAAGTTTCCTAAGAAAAAAAAAAGTGGTCAAAGGTGAGATTAGCCTAAACATGAGGCCGGTCTGAGCTGCCAATCAGCACAGAGGAGGGAGGGTGGTGTCGGCGTGGGAGAGCTGGAACAGCGAGTGTGGGTGTCGGTGAAGAGGTCCAGTCTGAGTAAACAGTTCATCTTGGAGAACAGCCAAACCCAGACAGCCCCGGGGTGAAATAGTAGGTTTGCTGGTGCTGCTGTGTGTCCGACTTCTTCTTCCCATAACGATACCTCGCTAACGAGAGCGATGCTGCTGCTGGCTTGTGTGAGCCGTCAGCAATCAGCTCCCCAGCAAGGCAAACGGGGGGAGTCTGCTCCTCTAAATCAAACATCAAACTAAACTAAAGGCTCTGTTATTGAATTTTTACCGTTGCTGCCCAAAATGCAGCGAGACCGGAATATATTTGAGACGAGAGCCTCTCCTGTGCGGGCTTTACCCATTTCCTCGGATTTAATTACTCCGCGACTTGCTCGAAGGGGGAAGTTGTTTACAGGGAAATGGCATTCACAGAGACATTCTGCTATTTGATAATTAAAAAGGGTAATAAATGCTTTTCATTCAGCTCTGGGTACTTGGCATTCACAGGGGAGGAAAACTCATATTGTTGCCGTGTCTGTCGGGGATGGAGGGGGAGTTTGCTGAAGCTGAGACGAGGAGAGGTTGGGTGGAAGTAATTAGTCGGAGTTTTTGCATTCAACGAGCGGCACGATGGCTGCAAACGGGCCGCAGTCGACAGCCACCGAGCCAGCCATTAGCATGCTAACATGCTCACAGTGACAATGCTAACACGATGTTTAGGACGCACTGCAGAGCTCTGATGTGCAAAGGCTGAAGGTGCCTGAAACCTCACAACTATGGTGCATTAAATGAGTGGATATCTGACTGTTAGCATGCTAATATGTTCACAGTGACGATGCTAACACAATGTTTAGGACGTTAAGGGTAGAAAAAACCGCTCGCGCACTGCAGAGCTCTGATGTCCAAACGCTGAAGGTGCCTGAAACCTCATTGGTGCATTAAATGAGTGGATGTCTGACTGTTAGCATGCTAATATGCTCACAGTCACGATGCTAACACGATGTTTAGGATGGTAAGTGTTGCAAAAATGGCTCGTGCACTGCAGAGCTCTGATGTCCAAACGCTGAAGGTGCCTGAAACCTCACAACTATGGTGCATTAAATGAGTGGATATCTGACTGTTAGCATGCTAACATGCTCACAGTGACGATGCTAACACGATGTTTAGGACGTTAAGTGTTGCAAAAACGGCTCGTGCACTGCAGAGCTCTGATGTGCAAACGCTGAAGGTGCCTGAAACCTCACAACTATGGTGCATTAAATGAGCGGATATCTGACTGTTAGCATGCTAATATGCTCACAGTGACGATGCTAACACGATGTTTAGGACGTTAAGTGTAGAAAAAACGGCTTGCAGAGCTCTGATGTCCAAACGTTGAAGGTGCCTGAAACCTTCATAACTATGGTGCATTAAATGAGCGGATATCTGACTGTTAGCATGCTAATATGCTCACAGTGACAATGCTAACACGATGTTTAGGATGGTAAGTGTTGCAAAAATGGCTCGTGCACTGCAGAGCTCTGATGTGCAAACGCTGAAGGTGCCTGAAACCTCATGACTATGGTGCATTAAATGAGTGGATATCTGACTGTTAGCATGCTAACATGCTCACAGTGACAATGCTAACACGATGTTTAGGATGTTAAGTGTTGCAAAACGTCGTGCACTGCAGAGCTCTGATGTCCAAAGGCTGAAGGTGCCTGAAACCTCACAACTATGGTGCATTAAATGAGCGGATGTCTGACTGTTAGCATGCTAATATGCTCACAGTGACAATGCTAACACGTTGTTTAGGATGTTAAGTGTAGCAAAAATGGCTCGTGCACTGCAGAGCTCTGATGTGCAAAGGCTGAAGTTGCCTGAAACCTCATTGGTGCATTAAATGAGTGGATTTCTGACTGTTAGCATGCTAACATTTAGCATAGTTGCAGTCCATTGAAATGTTGGGTGTTTTCAGTCACACGCTAATCAAAAATCTGACCTGGATAGTGAAAGCAAAGATGCACGTAGAAGGTAAAATAAGCTGGACGGAGTAGGGAAGCCAATGTGGAGGTGACACTGGTTGCAAAAAGAGATCTGGTTGTACGTAAGCTTATGAGAATATGACACCACTTCTCACTCGATTATTTACCTCAGTGAACAGTTTTCTAATGAGTTTACGGTCTCAATCTGTAGCTTCACGTCTTCTTCACTTCAGTAGGATGTTGCTGTGGCTCAGAGGTCGAGCCAACGTCTTTTTATCAGAAGGTTGCTGGTTCAATTCCGCTGGTCTGCATGTGGAAGCATCCTCGGGCAAGATACTGAACCCCAAACTGCTCCTGACCACCATCACCATCGGTGTATGAATGTATGAAGCTGACATGCCAGTACAAGATCACAAGTCTCAGGTACAGGCAGATCCAATCAATGCATATCCTCCCCAGCTCCACCCTCTCATCCAAATATAGTCACTTCTGGCTCCAAAAAAACAAGATAGAGACGAACATAATGCCAAATATGAGGTTTCAAAAACAGTAAACAGGCACTGGCTGCATCGGCTATTCACTGGACAGTCTACTTGAATATCTGAAGCGAAGTGTTCAGGCGGTTAAGAGAAAGTCACCCGAGTCATCATCAATTCATCCTCTGGAGATCACGAAGCACGTGTGCACCAAATTTAATGGAATTTCATTAAGTCGTTAGAAAGTTTTCACTCCGGGCCGAAGTGCTGATGCAACCGACGCTCCGACAGGAGCCACCCTGCTTAGCCCGGCTAAAAATATCCGTCCATACATCCATTATCTATACCCGCTGATCCTCGAGGGTTACACTGACATTTACAGGCAATTTAGAGTCGGAGGCAGCACGCAATGCTGCACTGTGCACATGTGTTTGGAGATTCGCAGATGATCAACAGCGATATATAAAAGAAAACCATTTATATTTGCTGTTTAAAGCTACTGTTGGATTTGAACATTCGCTCCGGGGATCCGAGTGTCGGTATCATGACAGAATGGACTGTTTACTAAAAATATTCTACGCCTTCAGAATCATTTAAAAAGATGTTATAAGCACGTTAAGATCCGAACACAAAGTGGTTTTAATATCTCAAATGAAATAAAAGAACCACACCGAAGCCGCCGGTGGGATCACAGTCACGGGGCCTGTGGTTCTCTGTAGCTTGATATCGGATCACTCATCAGAACCGCAGCCTCCTCAGACGGAGCAGATGAAATCGCAGATGAGAAATGAAGGGATGTATCTGATCGTCGCCTCCTGTGCGAGCATCTTATCTAAAAACGCCCGGGGAGACAGCCAATCCCGCTAATCTCCCCTTCGTCTTGGTCTGATCCTCACCGCGAAAGTGATCCGCACCGATCAAGGAGATACGATTCCCAGTCTCAGTCTTTCAGGTCTTTATCTCGGTCTGATGTTTTCGGGGCATGGAGACGCACCCTCTGCCTCCTATCTTTCTAAACAAACAGCTCACACAGTGTGTTTTTACTGCGGGATATTCACTTCTGAACACCGGCGGGCGAACAGCAAACAAAAGACCCTCAGAAATCACGATAAATTACACAACTGTGACAAATGACAAGCGGCCTCGGGCCGACGAGATGACAACGAGCTGTCAAATATCCAAATGAGTTTCTAGCTCGAGGAGAAGAAAATATAGATCAGTGAGTCTTAGTTTAAGGTTCATTAGTCTCACATGGTCGTCGTCGCCACGGTGATTCTACAATCAAATGATTCACTCTGATCTCAGATATCAAACTTTGTATTTATAATTCCTTCTTTCACAAAGGCTTACAAATCAATCCTCTGTCATTTCAAATAACTAAGAACTTGTATTTTACATGGAAAACAATTGTTTTACCATCAATATTACTCAGACCTCTTCCTCGTCACCTGTGTTTGCTGGTTGGGTCCTAGTTGTTTGGTTTGTTAGCAAGATGATACAAAAACTACAGAACAGATTTCCATGAAACTTAGATGGAGATGGATCTCAGCCCAGAATCAGACCTCATCAACCTTTGAACATCTGTTTAAAGGCACAGATCCAGGAGTTTTTCTCACTTTCTCAAATGAGAGACAACCTGTTTTCAGCAGATTTGAGATCTGGGGAGATTAAATTATGGGTGGTTTAAGGTTTTAAAGTGATACAGGGCTATCGGATCAGTCTTGACTGAATTTAAAGGGTCTGTTGGAGGTATGCGCTCTACTGAGTCCCATTCAATTCCCATCTTAGACTTGTTATTACAAGGTCAGGCTTCCAGATAAGTTCTTTGTTGAATTATCTTTCTGTTTCGTTATGATACCGCCCCTCAGGCTTCACTCCCTTCACTGGAACTGGATCTCTCGCAGTGTTTCGGCCTGTTGGGGCTGGTACACGGCCTCGGAGGAAGCGATGCTTTCGACGTGACTCCGCGGTCACGAAACCGACAGAAAGCAGAGCATCCATCTGGGAGTGGAAACAGAAACTGCTTGCCAAAGAGCCAGACGATGAATCTGTTATACAGTTAGTAGACGACCACACGGCTCTCGCTGACTCCTCAATCGATCTACTAATCTGTGATTTAATTCAGCGGCTGAGTAAATACCCAAGAATCACTGTCTCTATATTCTCTTCTCGTCCTGTAAATTGCTTGACAGACGACAACCGATGAGCGTATTAGCTCAAGAAAAACAAAGGTTGGGATCGCCTGAGCCCTTTTTTTCATGCTCTTAGTCTCTTGTCTCTGCCTGATAGTGGAGAGAGTTTCTGCAATTAAAATTGAATGTGGGAGCTGGAGCATGAAATGGTACACGGGTCTGGAGTGCCTCGGCAGCTCGGTCACCCCAAAGCTCAGCAGAGCATCTCTTTAAAAATATATTCCTTCCAGCACTCCTCCCATCCTCTCAGATACTTGATGACCGCAGAGCTCTCGGCGGTCGGTCGTCCTGCTCTGGGACTCGCAGGTGTTTACGGGTGTGTTTATGAAATACTGAGCGAGACTTTAAATCAAGACATCATGGAAAAGCCCAGCCGGCCGGCTCACCACACAGCCGGGACTTCAAAACCGAAAGGAAGGAAGTGGGATTGTCACACTCGAAATGATTTGCTGTAAGTGCCGTTACACACAACCAGATGACAGCAGCTCCAACGGCTCCATGAATGCTTCTGGTTTATTTTCCTCTGAGAGAGCGAGAGTTCACACGGAGGTGGAGTGGAAAGTGGTTTGGCTTCAGAGATGACCTCTGGCCCGGCGCGAGAACCTCAACCTCACGACGCTGCCAATCCGGCAGTGTGAGAATATGGAAGTCAGCATTAATGTCCACCAGTCTTTACATCTGCACCCAGGAGAGGCAGCTGCTCACTGGGTGCTTTCTGTTTGGGAAACAGTCGAAGAAAAGATCGAATCTCATCTCCTGGAATGTAACAAATCTAATCAGTCAATCTTCCATTTTTATCTTTATCAGGTTTGCAAAGCAGCCAAGAGATGCTTTTTTGAGTCACATCATAAACAAGGTCTGGAACAATTTGACTTTGACGTGTCGTCAGGCGATCCTGTGATCGTACCACCGACCTAGAGATTCCTCGAGGAATCCCAACGTACAGTATCGACTTTTAAATCAATTAATTCCACGGTGTTCCCAGAACAGATTGGACATATAAAATCTTCAGCGCCATGACGGCTCAACCACTAAAAATGATTCCTCTCAATGTAAAGGAGCCGTGGTTGTACTGTGGAACTACTCAATGTTTAAAAAATGCTAGTTCTGGTTTAGATGACTGGAATCACAAGTTATCACGGAGGTGAGGAATAAGGTGGATACATAAATACATATTCACCTTATTCCTCGCCTCCGTGATAACTTCAGTCCAGTTCCTAAACCAGAACTAGCATTCTTCATGGTAACAGGATGCTAACCCTCATTCTCAGAACGATTGGTACACTCTTAGAAATAAAAGTTCTAAGTAGAACCATATAAGGTTCTTTGGCTTGTCCTCATAGGAGAACCCTTTTTGGCTCCAGGTAGAACCTTTTATAAAGGTGGAGGGTTCTACCTAGAACCCAACATAAAGGGTTATACCTAGAACTGTGTGTGTAAGGTTCCACCCAGAACCCCCCATGAGAGGTTCTACAAAGAACCCACACAGGATCTTATACCCATGCTTTCAACAATCCCTGAAGAACTCTTTCTCCAAAAAAGGGTTCTCTGGATCAAAATGGTTCTTACTGGAACCGTTAGTGTTACCAGGAACCCTTTTAAAACCCTTTATTCAGGAAAGGGTTTTTAAAGGGTTCTCTGGATCAAAATGGTTCTTACTGGAACCCTTAGTGTTACCAAGAACCCTTTTAAAACCCTTTATTCAGGAAAGGGTTTTTAAAGGGTTCTCTGGATCAAAATGGTTCTTACTGGAACCGTTAGTGTTACCAAGAACCCTTTTAAAACCCTTTATTCAGGAAAGGGTTGTTAAAGGGTTCTCTGGATCAAAATGGTTCTTACTGGAACCGTTAGTGTTACAAAGAACCCTTTTAAAACCCTTTATTCAGGAAAGGGTTTTTAAAGGGTTCTCTGGATCAAAATGGTTCTTACTGGAACCGTTAGTGTTACCAAGAACCCTTTTAAAACCCTTTATTCAGGAAAGGGTTTTTCAGAAGCAGATGGTTCCAGGTAGAACCTCAGCCCTTGTAGAAGAACCCTTTTGGAACCCTTATTTCTAAGAGTGTAGGGCGTACGTTTTGTTTCATTTGCTGTTTAATTAACAATAATTGTTGCATCCACAATCTGAATCCACATCCACATCTTACAGACGAGAATATAATTAAAGCACATTTCAGTCTGATTATGTACAATACATTGATCTACAGTTGTGGAGACCAAAGCTGAGCTAGAAATAAGAACCTCTGCTGCAGGTAACTCCAGCGGGACCCCAGTTAACCCCTCGCAGTGACCATAAATCCGGCTTTACTGCGCTGATCTGTCCGTTGATCTCACACTCTATGTACTCAACTCTCCTCAGAAATAATGGTTTTCTGGACCGGAGCCAGGGTCGGGCTGCGAACAAGCACAAACACAGCGCGGCGGCTCAGCGGTCAGCGCCGACACCTCGCGGCGAGAAGGTCCGAACTCCACCTGGGCGGAGTCGGACTCTCCTCCGCTATCTTACGACCTTTCCCCAAATTACAGAAATCGAGTCAGTTCGATATCACTCCCTCGTCTTACGAGTGCCTTATTATTCTGTATTAGCACAAAAGGGTATTATGAGAACGCTGTGGTAATGTGCATGTTTGTAATTATGTCGCGGGCCAACGTCCAACACCGTCTTTGAGCTCCGGCCAAATGTGCTCAGTGACTGACCCAGACATGGACCCGGTCCACCGGTCGACGGCCGGCTGCCAGAACTCTCACACAACACCCATCTCCAAACAATAGAGTTATTATTAGTGCGGGCTAAATACTTCAAATGTCACATCACTCCCATTACAGCGCAGCATCCAGAGTGTGAGCCGGTTCCCAGATCTTCTGCACCTCTGTTTTGTTTTAATTCACATTCTCACCGTCGGCGAGGTGTTTCAGTGTGAGAACGTGTTTCCATAAACACATCGTGAGCGTATATTTTCCAGACTGTAACTAATCAAGGTAGCTGAGAGAAAAGCTTCGGCTGATAATGAGTCCGGCTCTCTGCCTTTTTCCTCTCTTATAGACTCGAGTCTTTAGAAGCGAACTCACTTCTAAACCCTCTTGCAGCCGGGCTAAAAGGCGTCTGTGAGGTCCAAACAGCGGCGAGGCCCTTCATTGTCAGCGGTTTCAATCCCGACTCTGCCAATCAGACGGGCTCGCATTGCTCCGTGTTCTTCCCCCGTCAAACGGCTTTGTCTCCTGGGCTCATGGTTGATTAGGTGGGGGGAGACTGGGAACTGTGTGCGGCACACTGGGCTCTTTGTCCGGCTCCAGAACCGGACTCCTTAACAGTCTATAGCTGCGTGCAATGAACTCACTCATGCACACACACATACACATGCAAGACGCTAAAATAAAAAGGCCACCGTGTCCGATTGTGTGTTCGTTCACACGAGTTCACACATCCCGGGGGACGAGCTTTCACATGAGCTTTATGTTAATGATTTCTCTCCTCGTCTAAGTGCTTTACAAGAGAAACAGCAGGCAATCAGCGGCCGATTAAATCTATCAGAGACGTATCTATCGCTCCGCGTTGAGGCGGTACGAGCTTAACATGCGGGACGTGGAGTAAATCAGAAAGGCCAACATGCGTCACGTGAGAACTAATCCCGACCGACGCTCCGCTGACCTTCCAGCACCAGTAATCAGAACTCTTACATGTTCCCAGCTTAAATTATTTATAATCAATCACAGCCAATCAGCTCAGAACTGCTCTGCATTAAAGTCTGAGTCCTTCATCATCAGCGTGAGACGTCTCAGCACTGCAGCGAGCTCGATACGCTCTCAGCAGAGAGTTTATGGCCGAGGCCGTGTCGAGTCGCCGCAGTAAGTGGCTCACATACCACCACATTAATCTCCATTAACACAGCAGAGACTTAATCCCCAACTCCTCCTGCACTCGGAGGCAGCCGGGTCTCTGCGCCTGCTGACATCATCGAGAGAGCGCCGCTGCTCGCCGAGGCTGAGGCTCAGCTGACGCCACGAACAACACAGAGGCCTGTCAGCATGTCGTCACAGGTCCAAAACAATCACAAGTCACTCTGTACAAGTCTCAAGTCAATCTTAAATGTCTTAAGTTAGTCTTTACAAGTCTTAAATTAGTCTTTACAAGTCTTAAATTAATTTTTACAAGTCTTAACTTAGTCTTTACAAGTCTTAAGTTAATCTTTACAAGTCTTTAGTTAGTCTTTAAAGGTATTAAATTAGTCTTTACAAGTCTCAAGTCAGTCTTTTCAAGTCTTAAGTTAATCTTTACAAGTCTTAAATTAATCTTTACAAGTCTTAAATTAGTCTTTACAAGTCTTAAATTAATCTTTACAAGTCTTAAGTTAGTCTTTACAAGTCTTAAGTTAGTCTTTACAAGTCTTAAATTAGTCTTTACAAGTCTTAAGTTAGTCTTTACAAGTCTTAAGTTAGTCTTAACAAGTCTTAAATTAGTCTTTACAAGTCTTAAGTTAATCTTTACAAGTCTTAAGTTAGTCTTTACAAGTCTTAAGTTAGTCTTTACAAGTCTTAAGTTAGTCTTTACAGGTCTTAAATTAGTCTTTACAAGTCTTAATAATAAGTTAATTTCTAAAAGTCTTGAATCAAGTCTCATGTCAGTCTGTCCAGTCAATCTTAAAAGTCTCAAGTCAATCAAAAGCGGTCAATGCACACAAGTCTCAGGTCAATCTGTTCAAGTTTCAAGTCAAGTCTGAGGACAAACTGAACAAGTCTTAAATCTGATGTCAAGTCAACTAACACACATCTGAAGCCAAGTCCTAAGTCTCAAGTCTCAACTCAAGTCAGGCCACTTAGACGACGGCACAATCTCGAGATTGCCGAGCTGATCTGTGAAGTACCTTCAGGGACGGCGTTGACAGGAAATTAACTTTTATGTCATTTAAAAAAAAAAAAAAACTCTGGTGAGTAAAAAAAAAAACCAGAGGCAGAAAAATGTCAAACTGCTTCAACTTCTCTGCGTTCGACTCGTGACTAAACGGAGGAAGAACGCCTTGTCATTAGTGTGAAATCTGCAGCAGCGAGACGGTGATGAGCGTCTCTACGATGGGAAGCGAGGCGGATAAAAATAGAAGAAAGGATCACGCACACACACACCGAGCTAAAGAAAAGACACCAGACGAGTCTTTGTTTCTGCCGAGGCCACGGCGGCTGGGAGAGTGTGTGTTTCTGTGTGTGTTTGGTTGTGTGTGGAGAGGCTGTCAATTTGTGTTCGGCGGTGAGAAGCCATAAAAAGACCATAAGAAACATTTAAAGGCTTTCCAAATTGAGTCCTCTGGGCTTTCCTCTCCTCTTCAGCGTCTCTTCTTGTGTGTGTGTGTGTGAATTCATCACTCACAGATGTTTGTTTCTGGCTTTTATCTGCAGAGCGTCTCATGAAACAGCAGAAAGAAAAGAAACTGAGCCGGATGTTTTCCGTCGATGCAACATGATCACAGAGCGACACAGGAGGGTCCGTGTTTCACCTACCAGACTGTCCACGCCGCCGAGCGTGTGATTGGCGTTGTACAGCGAGTAGGTCAGCTGGTACACGCCGTCGTTGGTCTCGCTGTTGCCGTAGAAACCCACACCTACTGCGACGCTGCAGAGAGAAGAGGAGGAGGGAGGAGACAGGTGAGCGTCGGTTCAATTAATGAGAGCAGCAGAGTGTAAAAGCAAACGGTGCTTGGCATGTAAATGTCCGAAGTTTCAGCCTCGAAATCTCTGAATTTAAACAAACAACTTAAAAATACGGATTTTCTTTGCCACATCTTCAACCTGTAATGAGACATGTTATGAATATTTCATATGTTTTTATCAACCCGGGCATTTTGGACATTATCATAAAGCAGAATCATCACATTTTAGTAACGAGGCACTGTGGGACGATCCCCGCAGCGAGGCGGAAAACGCCGGTTTGTCTGTTCAATAGTTAATTGCGACGGTAAACACAGTCATCCAGACGGAGTGAGTGACAGCAGAGCGGCCATGTGTGAGTCTGCAGGAACGTTTTTGGAGGCTTCACAGACAATTAAGGTTGTTGTGGGAGAGATAAAATTAGACTCATTCAGCGTTTGTGCCTCGTCCATAAAAATCTTTTTTTTGTGTGCTGCACAGTTGTCTAACAGATGCTCGACACAAAGACAGAGGCAACACGAGAAACACATAAAGAAGACGCATCGACTGAAACTTGAAATCCGTGTGCGGCACGTTTGATCGACGGCTGAAGAAGAAGCGAGCAGAACAAACAGACTGAATCTATAAGAGCTGCAAGAAAAAGGGTTTGGATTTCTGTGTTCACGTCTGTAAACAACACTCGCCGAACCACAAATTATACAACACAGTGTTTCTGGAATATGTGTGTGTGTGTGCTTTTGCATATTCAGTCATCCGAGGACTTCATTTGTTCAGCTGGAGCATCAGCACAAACACAAGAATCGCATCATAAACTCGCTCTCTTAAGTCGTCCGTGAGCTTCTTTTGTCCCCAAAGTGCAGCGAGGAGATCTGAGCGGAGCTGCGACTCTTCTTCTCCGGTGGGTAAAACGTAGGAACATAATGTCGAGGAAAATACTCTCTCTGCTCAAGACAATCACTTAAATCCCATTTACACTGTTTTTTTTACCTCCAGCTTTTGTTTTCAAGTCGCCCCTCAGAGCAAAGCTACGAGGAAATGAGACAAACCCGTCAAGTCCACCTTCAACTGTGGGGATTTCCCTCAATTTACCCCGTCGCTAGGATTGAATACAAGCAATTAATGATTCTGCAAACCACAGATACATCCAAGATTGACATTTGTACCAAACATGACTTATCAGCTGACTTTCACATCTGGAGGTGGAGGGGAAGGTGGTGCCGTCAGAGGACATTTTTAAAGCCAAGCCAAGTTGTTTTCCTCACCGTTACCAAGTGGGTTTTGTTGCAGAGCGTTGTGGTTTTGCAGAAACTTGCTTAGCTTGCATTTATTCTGGTGATGAGTCACAGTTCATTCACAACTTTATCATCCATTAAGAAAGAAAACTGCTTCATTACCTGGCGACCGACCCTGCCAGTCTGTACTGATGCAAGACGAGCATTACCAAGTCCAGCTACTTAGCTGCTGGACTCATATGCCATCAATGTGGGAGATATCGCTACCGAGACATTAGCAAAACAGTAGTGATTGTTTTAAGCTTAAAGGGATATTCCGGTGTAAGTTTAATCCATGGTCTAACACACCGTGACACCGAGTAAGACTCCCCCTCGAGAGGTCAAGTTAGCTGACCGCTAGCTTAGCTAGTTTTAAGTAATAATCAGACATTTTCATCCTTGAGCTGCAGAAATCTACTGCACTCGGTAATCGACTCGTCAGGGCTTCCCCACACAGGCAGGCTGCTGGAGGAGAGGGTGAGTTGTGCTGTGTTTTTAATACAAATCCAGCAAAGCTAGCAGATGTTTGATGCTTCGTACTGTGTGCTGGGACTGTACATGTACTGTTGCTGAAGTTTGCTGCTGTTCTCACCATTAATTGTGGCTTTTTGATGGCGGTTTCTAGTTGGAGACATAAGCTGCAGTGTATTGTTATCGTGCGGTCTTTTCTGAGGTTGCTAAAACTAGCTAAGCTAGCGGTCAGCTAACTTGACCTCTCGAGGGGGAGTCTTACTCGGTGTCAAGATGTGTTAGACCATGGATTAAATTTACACCGGAATATCCCTTTAACACTTCACCCTCCCTCGTCTGTCCCAACAGGAATCGGGGAATTTACACCAAGATGTGAACAGAACAAAGTGTTAGACCAACGATGTCCATGTTAGTTGTCTCCCCTAAACGAAGAATTCCTGAAATTACTACACACAATTAGACGTAAACCTTCAGGGGAAAAGTTCACCGATGTAGTCGGATGCAGTCCGGATCTGTAAACCTCGGGAGGAGACGAGGATTATCACTCCTGAGGGAAACTCTCTGTGCACTGAGTCACCAGTTTATCAAGAGCACCGATTCAACAGCTCGGCCGTAAATCCTGTTTTTATGAAGCATTTAACGTCGGGAGTGTTGATTCAGCTTAACATGGCTGATGAATTAAGAGAAAAGTGTCTCAGCGTGGCGGCGAGGAGCCTCCGGGACGGTTTTAATGTGAGAGAAACGTCGGAAACTCAACTGGAGCTCCGTTTTTCAACTCGTGACATTATTCACATAATATCCAGACCAATATTTGGTATTCGAGCATCTGCAATCACTGTTTGCTCACTTACTTATCCAGGTTTTCCCTTTAACTGTACGTACAAGCCTCATCACACACTGCCTCACACGCCAGAACTCACATTATCTGAAAATCAATGTCAATTAATATAAACCAGTGAGGAAATAGAGCCCCAGAGAGCCGAGCACATTCAGCATGTGGCTTTTTTTTACTTTTATATCGTGGATCGATATTTTATGACCACATTAATCCTATCAGTACGGGCTCCTCTTTACTTTAAACATCGATACGGCTTAATCACCACATCCACTTATAGATATCACACTGTTTATTTAGACCGCATGCCTGTTTCTTGTAGCTATTCCACCACTCATGCATCACTTTAAGCTAAATATTTGACCTGTTTCACAACTTAGCCATCACTTTAAAAGGTGGAATATGTAAGAAAAGACTCAAAAATTAACTTAAATTGTGATGAAATAACGGTTTTGATGTTGCGGCATGCTAACCAGCTAGCCCCACTGCTCCGAGCTCGCGGTCCAGGCCGCTAGCTGCACAGCTTAACGAGCTAGCTAGCTAATGGCAGCCACGATTGGTAGCATCTCGTGGTCACTGTGGTGATGTGCTGCCCCCTACTGGTTTAGAGTATGTGCTCGCAAGGCGGACCAATTCTTACATACTGCACCTTTAAAGGGATATTCTGGTGTAAGTTTAATCCATGGTCTAACACACCTTGACACCGAGTAAGACTCCCCTCGAGAGGTCAAGTTAGCTGACCGCTAGCTTAGCTAGTTTTAGCAACCTCAGAAAAGACCGCACGAAAACAACACACTGCAGCTTATGTCTCCAACTAGAAACCGCCATCAAAAAGCCACAATTAATGGTGAGAACAGCAGCAAACTTCAGCAACAGTACATGTACAGTCCCAGCACACAGTACGAAGCATCAAACATCTGCTAGCTTTGCTGGATTTGTATTAAAAACACAGCACAACTCACCCTCTCCTCCAGCAGCCTGCCTGTGTGGGGAAGCCCTGACGAGTCGATTACCGAGTGCAGTAGATTTCTGCAGCTGAAGGATGAAAATGTCTGATTATTACTCCATGGAATGCTCAGTTCTTATTATCGAGAGCTGACAGGGAAAATAAGGGAAGTAATGGAGTAATAATCAGACATTTTCATCCTTGAGCTGCGGAAATCTGCTGCACTCGGTAAGTCGACTCGTCAGGCTTCCCCACACAGGCAGGCTGCTGGAGGAGAGGGTGAGTTGTGCTGTGTTTTTAATACAAATCCAGCAAAGCTAGCAGATGTTTGATGCTTCGTACTGTGTGCTGGGACTGTACATGTACTGTTGCTGAAGTTTGCTGCTGTTCTCACCATTAATTGTGGCTTTTTGATGGCGGTTTCTAGTTGGAGACATAAGCTGCAGTGTATTGTTATCGGGCGGTCTTTTCTGAGGTTGCTAAAACTAGCTAAGCTAGCGGTCAGCTAAGTTGACCTCTCGAGGGGGAGTCTTACTCGGTGTCACGGTGTGTTAGACCATGGATTAAACTTACACCGGAATATCCCTTTAAGCTAAACATCTTAGCTTGCTCGATAACCAGGCCAGTTTTCTCTCTTTCTGTCCAATCTGACTCACTTTAAATTTCATATCATGATTTCTGCTCCACGGTATTTCCAGAGGCTCCTCCTGATGCACCCTGGGTCAGGAATCGCTGCTATAAACCACCACTGCGCCATCACAAAAAAACATTAAGGGGGGAAAAGGAAAAAGAAAGGTAAGCGGGAGTCGGACTAATTGAGACCCGGAGCAGTATCCTTAACCTCGCCGACTCCTCCCCTACGCTTCGGATCAGCGCTAAGTAGAAAATAGAGGCTATAAATCCACAGTCGCCGGCGCTTCCTGCAGCGAGAGCCTGGAACCGCCGAAGTCTGCCGAAGCCCGACTGTGCAGCGAGCACGTCGCGGATGCTGAGTGCAGGTGGAGCGGAACAACAGGGGCCATTTTCCTAATGAGCACAACGAGGACGGAGGCTCATTAACGGACCCCCTGCAGGTGAGCCACCCAGGTCCGAAAACACGACTCTGACGGAGGAGATGCGTTAAAGAGACAGTCGGCATGAAAGTTTCCTGTCTGAAGAGAAGCGACAGACAACGGAGACGGACCGACGTACGTTTGCAGACAGAAGAAAGAAAAGCTGCCTCACCTCACACAGCTTCATACAACAATACTCCACTGATCATGACTCATATATATAAATATATATTCTGTTTGTTGGATGTTTTTCTTGTTTCCTCACCTACAAAAGAAAAACATACCGCAGGAGTTTCTCCCCTTTCATCCGTCTCCACACATCCTTTAACGCCGCGGCCTCAGGAGACGTATCGGACTGAAAGTCGCCGCGAGAGAAAAACGTGGATTTTTCTTTGAATCTAATTAATGCGAGGAAGCTGAGGACAGAGAGGCCGGTGCAGAGAGAGAGAGAGGGAATATCTCTCTCTTGTGCAGTTTCTTGAAACATCTCGGCTCTAATCCAAAGAGAAAGAAGATGGTAGATTCGAGCAGGCATGAACTGAGCGAGAAGTCGGACCTGTCACGTTGATGAACGACAAAACGGATAACAGGACGTTGACGTAAATTCAGCAAAGGCACCGAGGGGGTTTTAGCCTGTCGAGGAGAAGATTTAATAGATTCAGACATGTTTGAATATCTGAGATTTTGCCCCAAAATGGCAGCGGCGAGTCTTTAGACGGCGTTTATGTGCAGCAAGCCAACACACAGCTCCATTTAAAGAGCCCGAAAACTCAAATTTAAGGGCCGAGATGCAAAAAAAAAAAACCAGGTTGTAAATCGTCAGCTGCTAAAAATAGACGACCCCGAAAACAAGAGGACTGCTGGTGGTTTTTCCTGTAAACTCTTCCTCCTCTTGTGACTGGCAACAGACGAAACACAGCGAACAAAGACATATTTCCTGTCCTGGAAAGAGAAACAGCGTCTGATGGTCTGTTTGCATGAGCAGCGAAGACACAGTGAGAAGTCTTAAACTCTTTGGAGAACATCTGAAGATACTGACACGATTCTTCAGGATTTTAAATGTTAATTTAAAATGCATCTGTCCTTCAAAAAGAACTAAAAGTGATAGTATGGCTTCTTTAACTCTCAAATTACAAACAAGACAGAAGAAGGTGTGTGAGGCCTCGTCGCTGCAGGTGAGACGTCGAGGCGTGCAGGGCAGGATCGCCTCGCCGCGGGGAAACACTGCTGCTGCCCGGCGACGTCTTTTATGACGACTTTGTGTAAACAAACAGGGAAGCTCGGCTTTTACTGCAGCAGCCTTCAGACGTGCAAACAGCCGGTTTAGCTCGTATAAAAGACGTCTGCATGGAGACGCAGCGACTCTCACGTCTCTGAGCTGCACTGTGACTTTTCTAAACCTCTTCTACTTTAACTAGCTTTAACGTTTGGCTTCTTGACGTCTTCCTGCTTGTTTTTAACGTCTTTTAATGTCATTTCTACGCCGTTGTGAAGCACTTTGAGTCGCCTTGGGTCTGAATCTGTGTACAAATAAACTCGCCTCGGTGGTTAATGTGAAGGACGAGGGAAGATTAAGACTTTTTAATCGTGTTTGCATTTTACAACCTGCTTTCAAAATACTGTGCGGAGCAGAATAAGAAGACAGGGTGGACTGCTCGTACCAGTCGTCACCGGCGACACGTCCTCGCTACGACCAGCGACAGTATAATTACAGCTAACGTGCTGCACCGCCTGCAAACACAACCGAGTGACATCTGCTCTGCTTTCACCGCCGCTAATTGGGATGGACATCGCGGCCTATCAGCGCCAGACACTGTCAAACACGATTAGAGCGGAGGACGGCGAGACTTAAAGCAGAGACGGAGGATGAACGGGACCATATGGAGGGCAGGAAGTGGAGTAAAAAGAGGAGATAGCGAGGAGCAGAGCGAGGGCGAAGGGAGGATCTGAAATGAAGCCGGTTTCCTGTTTTTGAGCCGAAGAACACAAACAGATCCGCGGGGACGTCGCTCCGTCGTCTCCTCCAGCTGACATAATCAAAGTCGGGAATCACATGGAGGAGACTTGATTTCCCTCCGGATGTTTCCCCGACTTCATTCATCTCCTCATATTAAGTCCTTCAGCTTATCGAGTCGAGGCGATCTTTAAACGTACTCCAACACATCAGCGTTACAGGACAACTACTAAAGATTAAAACAATACAACTTTGTGATGTGCGACAGGATCGAACATGAGAGACGCTCAGCTGCTCACTCAGTGGACTGAATATCTGGTCAAGGCCATCAGAAAAGGAAAATAAGGACTCTTGTGCACTTCAACCCGCTGATCTAATGCAAGTATTAGGAGTTGCAGACTGAAATAAGCAGCTGGTGGTTTTATGTCTCAGCAGAAGTCAGGAGGTCACAACGAGATGGATTAATTAAGAGAGCACTTGTCGAAAATGTTTGTTCATGTCTCAGTTTGATCAGTCGCTCGCCACAGATCTGATGTTTTTCACTCTTCAGGAGGTTTCTCACGTCGGATGCTTCGAGTACGTCATAATTAACATACTAAAAGTCTTTTCACACCATTTATGCCAAAGAAATTCACGCAGCAATTCATGAAAACTGTTTTAATGGGGTCTTATTGAAGAAGAAACACTGTTGCAAACGTTCACGAGGGGAAAACTATCAGTGGGGATAATTTGCATCAGACAAAGACTTTCAGTCTGTTTCTCTAAGACTTAATATAAATTATTGGTGCAATAATTGGTAAAGTTTTGCATCTCAGCCAAGAATGAAAACAATTAAGCGTTTCTTTCCTTCCTTCATTCATGTTTCTCACATTTCAACCCCAACTTTTAAATGCTTAAGTTGAAAATGTGTAACACTCAGACGATACAGGATGTCAAAAGGACACTATATTTAAGTTTAAGTTGGAAAAAAAATAGACGCACTGAGAGAGAACGTGATGGATTTTGTGTGTGAGAATGTTTTTAATGTACTGAAGTCAAGACTCAGGGACGATACAGGATGTCAAAAGGACACTATATTTACTCTCTACTGTATCTACTGTAAGTCTTTCAAACCAAACAGCCTCGAGGCGCAGAGACCTTTCCTTCAAAAGGTTTGATTGATAAGATCTTCTGAGATCATCTGATCTGTCGAGTCAAAGCTCAGCGAGCCTCGATGTTCCTCCGGCCCCTCGATGCTTCTTCCAGCTGTTATTTTCACTCTTCTAACTTTAATTTTGCAGCACACACCTTTAATGCGAGGTGACGTCTTACGAAACCGTACATGAATGATTAAATATCACATACAGAAGCTACGTGTCGGGCGATCGGTGCTTTCAGCGACCAGCATTTAGCTCTGAACGGAGGAGGCTGAATATTTAACTGGTTCATTTTTAGCTGTGGACGAGTTGTTGTTTCTTCTGATTCATCACATTGTGTTCAGCAGCTGTGGGATTCACCTACAGATGGTTCTGTAGCCGTCAGGACATCTGTCCGACACCGCCGTGTGTTTCCCCTCAACAATGAGCCTCTTCTGAGGAAGATAGATTCACGATAATGCTCGAGGCTTAATTTAATAAACTCCCAGCGGCTTCTTAACATGACTGTCACATGGCTGAGAGAGGTAACCGCTCCTCCGGCAGCAGATCCAATTAGCTACTTGAGGGAAAGCACATCTCATTGACTGACTTAATAGGTTTTTATCTGGTGATGTAAGCGCTGAAAAATGTTTTGGGCGTCTTTATAAAGAGGCTGTGAGAGGAACATCGGGGGCTCCTCGATGTTTGAGGTGCGGCCTTTTCTTTTTTGACGCAGGAAGTTAAAATAATGAGCCGCTGCAGGTCGCCGCTGAACGTAACGTCGTGTCAGATCGGGGAAAGTTTTGAGAACACGACGCTCCTCGCCGTCAGAATCTGACTCCGGGTCAGAGATCATCTCAAAAATCAAGGCGGCGTTTCTCCTCCTCACCGTTTATCGAACAGTTTCCTCACACTTCAGACAAGATAACGGAGCCGCGGATTGTTATTTCTCCCGCCTCTGTGGCGGCGACACACTTCTGCACTAATGGGACTAATGAAAAATGTAATTTCACTCGCCATTAGTAACCCGGCTCTCCGTTATTCGGGCTCCATTATGCGGCCGGCGAACGTACACGAGAGGCTTTTTATAGAAGCGACACATTAAAAAAGGCTTCGCATGAAGTGTGCGAGTTCAGGCGAGCGCTCGGCTGAGGTGAACGTTATTTACAAGTGTTGTTAATGGAGTTTAAAAAAAGAAAAGCCATTATAATGTCTGAGCTGTACTCAGTTTCAAGACCAGTGTAATCCGATTACATTCCTACATGTCCTCATATTATTCTGTGCACTAAATGTCACTTTCACATATTTCTGCAGAGTCAGTTGGCGCGTCGTTACCAGACGTAGAAGAGCAACCAGGTGGAGAGATTAGTCTGCAAGTCGCCGTCGCACTCGCACATCGTCAGCAGAATATCCACGATACGCTTGCATCAGGACGCTTCTGACTTATTTTGTTTAAATCCAGAGGAAAACTCAGCCCTGGTGGATTAAAAAGATGATGATTCTCTCTTTAACCCGTGGCCACGGCTGTACTGATGAAATGTTCTTGTCACTTGTGCAAATATCAGAAATGTTGCACTGGTTTTACAGCCACACATCAGACAAAAAATAGAAAAGGTTCAAGTTTATCAGAGAGATTTCATCCGCGTCTCACAGAGGTAAGGAGGAGGAGTCTCGGCAGAAACAGATCAAAGACCGATCTCATCAAAAAGAAGGAAATGAGACGCCGACACATCTGCAGAAAGTACAAATGGAAGCTGAGCGAGGTGGAGCGACCCCGAAAGAGAGACCGCGAGGGAGTCGAGAATACAAATGTGACGACAGAGTTAAAGCATCACGAGCCCATATCTTTAAATCCTCATGTGGGGATGTGCAGAAAGAGCTCGCCGTCAGGAATACTGCACGACCAATAAAGAAAACGGGAATGTGTGTGTGTGTGTGTGTCTTGATTTTCTCTCTCACCACGTGATGAGGCCGGCGGCGACGGCGGACCAGGTGACGCAGCAGGAGTTGGGCTTCTTGCTCTCCTCCTCCTCATCCTTGCGGCAGCAGCACAGGCAGCTCAGGTAGACGGCCAGACACAGCAGGTTGAGGCCGAGGCCGGCGGCCGCCACGCAGCCCAGGAAGATGAGCGACTGCGGGGGGAGAGAAGAGAGGATGGAGAGGATGATGAGTTAGAGACAAACAGCAGCATCAGCGCTCGTTGTTTTTGTCCTGGAATGACTTGAATGCAACTTTATTTTTTGGGAAATCGTCCCGTTAAAGGCGAGATGATGTAATAATGTTGCTATGAAACAAACATGTACAGTATGTAGCATATTAATTAACCCTTTGTGTTAACGTGACCCAACAAAACCCCCTAAATGACTTCGTACATATTCACAGGAAAGCTGTCGACCACCAGGTACAACGACTGTCCACGTGCTCCACAGACATCAAGACATCTAAAATACATTTGCTAATGACTAAACCACAAACTTCCTCACACATGACTGAAGTTCACAGACAAAACTAGAGAACGTTGCATGAATGTTAGCTAACACGCTGACACTAGGCTACGTTAGCTTGCTTTACAGGGAGCTAGCTATGAGCAACGGGAATAATTAGGGTGTAGTAATAATCTGATTAGACGTATTTACGTGCAAATTACTGAAAAAAAAACTGTTTTTTAAGACATCCTGTCAACATGGCGTCACTTATCATGACGTCTGGGATTTATTAGGTTTGCAAAACGTGCATAGCGTCGTGCATATGAGCAGAAAACACATCTGTTCGCATCTTAACAACGACGACTGTCCATGTGTACTCACATTAAGACATTTAAAATATGTTTGCTAATGACTAAACCACAAACTTCCTCACACATGACTCAAGTTCACTAGAGAACGTAGCATGAATGTTAGCTAACACACTGACGCTAGGCTACGTTAGCTTGCTTCACAGGGAGCTAGCTATGAGCAACGGGAATAATTAGGACGTGTTTACGTGCAAATTACTGATGTGATAATGGAAAAAAACTGTTTTTTAAGACATCCTGTCAACATGGCGTCACTTATCATGACGTCTGGGATTTATTAGGTTTGCAAAACTTGCATAGCGTCGTGCATATGAGCAGAAAACACATCTGTTCGCATCTTAACAACGACAACTGTCCATGTGCACTCACATTAAGACATTTAAAATATGTTTGCTAATGACTAAACCACAACCTTCCTGTGCGTAGACAGCATCTTTCTTCCAGGACCTCACACGAGTGAAGTTCACAGACAGAACTAGAGAACGTAGCATGAATGTTAGCTAACACGCTGACGCTAGGCTACGTTAGCTTGCTTCACAGGGAGCTAGCTATGAACGATGGGAGCAATTAGGTTGCAGTAATAATCTGATTAGACGAGTTTATGTACAAATTACTGAAAAAACAGTTATTTAAGACATCCTGTCAACATGGCGTCACTTATCATGATGTCTGGGATTTATTAGGTTTGCAAAACGTGCATAGCGTCGTGCACATGAGCAGAAAACGCATCTGTTCGCATCTTTACAACATCTGTTTCTTTTACGTTGTTACACAGATGTACAAGAACGAAGGAAACCAGATGAACGGTATATTGGGCAAAAAACTAGGTGTGTTTGATTCTCACAGTTTATTAAACATATCGCATAAATCAGATCAGTTTATGTCACATGAACACAGAGGATCCTACAAGAACGTCTTAAAAGCTAAGAGGCCACTCGAGGGAACTCCACAACAAGCGAACGAAGACAATCTGTTGGTATATTTTTGTGTTTCGGCGAACGAGAGCAGCGTTAGCATTTACTGTGAGAGACAAAATGAAGTGTCCAATCACAACACACACTTTAAAAGTCATGAACGTGTCTTTGCTAATTCATGTTTGGCAGCGCTGCGTGCCGACATCGTCTGCTCGTGTCTCCTGCAGAGCCTCATCCTGGAGTCAAACATCCTCCGAGTCCAGACGGTTAAGAAACTAAAACACAAAATGAATGTGTGTGAAGAAACGAGGCCAGCGACGGACGCCTCCTCGTACATCTACTCCTCCTCCAGCCTCCGTCCCACCTCCTGCAGGAGATGGAGCGCCGCGACGGAAATAGCACCGAGAACCGTCCTAACAGCCTCCGATGAATTCTGCATCCATCTGTGAGCAGATGGGTTTATTCAGGCTCGGCCTCTCTTACGTGTCCTTTTTTTAGTTTGGTCTGAAATCTTTTTGGAGCCGAGCCATCTGCTCTCACGCTGCGATGTTGGTCGAGTAGTGGGATTAAATTTAAAAATGGAGGAAGAATCTGCAGGATTATGTCAACGAGACCAGGTGAACCAGAAAAATCCTCCAAAAGCCTTAAAAACAGCTGTTTATTTCATCTGTCACGGCGCCTTCGTGGAGAAAAAAGAGCAAACACGACTGAAGGGTTTAAATAAACGAGATTATTTTGGACGCTCGCTCTTTTTGCACTTTCTGCACCGTGAATCTTTGTTTATATAATCTGCACCCTTCCCCCCTAAAAAAATCAATATCCTGCTCGTCTCTGAGCTCCATCTGTCGGCCTGCGTCGCCACATCTTGTCCCATTTCACGGCTACATGCCTTTCATGTAGAAGGACGCACATCTGCTGACAGAAACGAGGGGGGAAAAGTGAACGTAGAGAGGTGTGAAAGGAAAGGAAGGGCAGATTTACGGTCACCGGCCCCTCTCGACGCTCCCGTATTCTCCGGGTGCTCCCTTTAAAGTAGGAAATTAGTGGAAACTTGGCGCCGGCGTTTAAGAGACGGGACTGTAAATGTGTTAATGGGTGAGCTCAGACAGATGGATGACACCAAGGTGGGATGACGAGACAGGCAGAGAGGGGAAGAAGAAGACGAAGGTGGGGTGGAGGAGGCGTAAACTGGGTGTAATTGAGGTGAAGGCAGTAAATGAGATGGAGATGTGGGACGCAGGTGGGTAATGTTGGGAGGGGGATGGGCGCGAGACGGATGGAAAAAGGGGGGGAAGCTCGCTGTGTCGGGCCACCCTGCCGCTCCTATCGTCATGGTAACGTGCAGGTTAGTCGTCAGGGGGGAGGGAGGGCGAATTAACACAGCCAATTTGAATTAAGCAGCATGTGACGGGCCGGCTGGAGCCGCTCGTGTCTTGTGATTCCTCCTGGCAGCCGAAGCGACGCTGAGACGGGAGGGAGACAGTCGAAACTAAATCTTTATTTTGGTGAGGGTTGATTTGTTTCTGGGGCCTCGAAACATGTTGTTTAATTTTAAAAACCTGCAGAGGAGAAGTCCAAATTTATTCCAAGGTTTCTCTTTTTGAAGCACTTTCTCTCCGTCTATCACTCTCTCTCTCTCTCTCGCTGCTGCTGCTGTCCTTTTTCTTCTGGGCTGCAGAAAATAATGGCTTCTGAATTATGTAGCATCCATCGAGTGGAAGGTCGACACACACACACACACACACACACACACACACCACAACCCCATCCTGTAACCATCACTTCCGAAGTGCTCCAACCTTCCATTAAGTTTTAAAAAACACCATTTATCTTCCGGCGGCCGCTCGCTCTTTGAGAAACAATCAAATTGGCAGCTCCGACCACTTAGCCGCTACCTGAATTAAGCTGTGAGTAGTTTCCCATAAAAAGTAGACGCCGTGTGTTAACACCCGTCTCTTTACTTACTCCTTCCCTAACTCAAGAGGCCCGCTCGCCGCTGTTCTCACGGCTTTGTTTCCTCTCGATTGTCCCCTATAGACGACGGGGGGGGGGGAGCACGAGGCAGAGAAAGGAAGGAAGGAAGATCTAGCTGAGCGGAAAGGCATTCCCTGAGATGTGGAGAAGAGAAATGGGGAAGAGACGGGCCACAGAGTGATGGAGGGGAAATTGTAGGTAATGAAAACAGTGAGACAGCAGCGGGAAGCGAAGACACGTGAAGGAGGAGGAAGAAGAAAAAAAAGAGGGCAGCGAGCGCCTGAATGATGTGTGTTCGCGTCTGGAGAGGCAACACAAAGGCACAGCGAGCTCATCCACTCGACCACGGCCCAGTTTCTCTCGGCGTGTCTTCGCCCCGAGGCCGGAGCGTTGCGTAATGTTACGCTTTGTCCCCCAAAATAGGGAACAAACCTGAGCGAGGGCGAGACGAGGAGACGTATCCGCCGCTGTTTTCTGCCCCCGAAGGACGGCGGATGAACTAAATCAAGAGGTGACACATGAGTGAACTCAGGTTTTCCAAAAAAGCACCGTATGAGCCATCTGTTCGTCACAGATATCACGTCATGTGTGTGAACGTAATAAAACGCAAAGCCGCCAGCTCATGAAGTCGATCCAGTGTAATCCAATTAGAGTTAATTACTGGCTAATCTATCTGTTCTTTTATTTCAATTAAAAGATTATTCTGTTATCTATAAAATGTTTAAAAGCAATGCAAAATTACAAATCCACAAAAAACACCCTTCTTACAGTCTGAAACTCAGGTCAGGATAAAACGTTAATATAACCGTTTACATGTGAGAGCTGAGAAGGACTGATAGCCAGTGACAACAGTTCAAGACTGTGTTTCAACATCTGTAGTGAGAAACCAGTGGATCGATTTCAAAAAAGGAGACCTCGGGACAGTTTCCAGTCGTGATTGAAAAGAAATTTTCAGACTATGTCAGCGACAATAAAAACTGATATTTTTGACGGGAAGTCGGGTTAAACATGTTTGCTAGCACGTGTATTTGTTTCTGGAAGCGAGTGACGGAGAGACCGTGGGATGGATCGTGATGAGGTAATGTATTTATACGTGATATGTTTGCTGTTCCAGGTGATTTACACTCTTCTACCTGATCTTTTCCTAAACCTAACCTATTGGTTTTATGTGCCTTAACCTAACCGGACCTAGACTTGTAGTCAAGACCGCCTAAACCGAGACCAAGACACTACCAAGACCAGAGAGTATCAAGACCCAAAAAAAGACTAGTTTTTTGCCATTTTGCATGAGTTGTAGAACCCGCACGCAGGTGCACCAAAAAATGCATTAAATTAAATGCAAAATACAAATAGTTTATAGTACAAATAGTACAAAATTGTACTTCAAATTGTACATTAACAAGAGGAAGAACTGGTCACCTTGATGTGTGCAATGGCATCTCAATTATAACACACTTTATCAAGTTGTAGTTGTAGCTGTAGTTCAGTGGGACAAGAACAATATAACACAGACATCACAAAGAACAGATACATAAACATATACATTCAAACTGCAGAACAAAAGGCAGACTACATCATGAATGCATTTATGTCTTGAGTAGACTTGTAGTCAAGACCGCCTAAACCGACACCAAGACACTACCAAGACCAGAGAGTATCAAGACCAAGACCAAGACCAAAGATTGTCGAGGCCGCGACAAGACCAAGACCACGGAAAAGTGGTCTCTGAGACCGAGACCGGTCTCGAGAACTACAAGTCTAACCGGACCATGAGAACAGCACGGTGCACAATGAAGTTAAAAACGTAAACTGAAGAAGCGACATAAAGTAAAGTTTCGACACATCCGTGGTTTGCAGAAACGTACATAGCAAACCTTTTTTCTGGTGATTGTGCTGCTCTGACCGGCTGAGTCGTTAGGTTTAGGGTAAGAATATCAGGTTGAGCCAATCAGAGGCAGAGTAGAGCGACTTTTTAGCAAGAAAAACAGGAATCTGACAGAAGGCTGCTTTTGCTCCAGTAGACGAAAAGTCTTACGAGATACTCTACGTCATTTAAAAGAAAGACAGAAGAGGAACAAGTTGCTAATACGTACGTACCACAGTGATTTACTGTGTGAACGTACAGAACCTGAACCGCTCCACTGTTAAAAATCTTTACTGCAGCAGAATGGAAAGAGATATAAAACCAGAGGAGCTGTACGTCAAGACAGAAGCAGGCAGAGTCAAACCTTACGCCGAGCATATTACAAAATCAATTTTTAATACACAAGTAGTGACTATGATTAATACATAGAGATGGAAAGCACCTCCATCTGTTACTCCGCATCTGCCGAAGGCGACTGACGCAGGAGGAAACTCCGCGAGCTCGGAGCGGCGCTAAATGCACGCCAAGCGATGGGGAAGCGTCTTCCGCGAGCGTGGCTGCTGCACAGCAGGTGGCGGACAGCTGTGTGCGGAGGTGGAGAAGGTCTCCGGGCGTGTGTGTGTGTGTGTGTGTGTGTGTGACAGTGACATTACTTCGACATGATCGGGGTTAAACATGTTGTCAGGTCAGTTAGAGGAGGAAGAAGACACGGGCGAACGAGCGAGTCAAAGCCTGGTGAGCAGCGATGGAAGTCAGTCTTTTGCTTATTTTTTTAAGGGCGTTCGGGTCTGTAAAGTTCAGGAACTCACAAAACAACAAGGCCAAACCCACGTGCTGGAGCAGAGACTCAGGTTTTAGTCCCATAGAACACAGATTCCTTTGAGAGATCTTAATGTAAAGCAGCCGGTTGGTTTTCCTGTGACATTTCCTTCTTCGCCACGTTTAACATGCTGTAAAGTTTATTATAGCACTTTATATAATCCACATGACGGGCTGAACGACTGCCGTCCCCGTTTCCCTGAAGACCAGTGGAGCAGTCGGACTCGCTGTCTTCTCTCAGCCTGTTACCGCTCTGACACTCGGGTCAACACCCTCGGGGACCCGGGCTGTTTCCGGCCGAGTGCACTCGGCTGGGCTCGCCCGTGTTCACGGCCGGGATGCCATTAAGTCCCGGCAAAAAACGACCCATGGGTTATGGATGAGAGGAGGAGGAGGAGGAGAAGGGAGGAAGAGGGAGGCTTCTCTACTAAAGGATCCTGTAAATCTGTCGCCCCCAGTAGACCGTCTTCACACAGCGGCCATATTCCCCTGACATCACACTCGAGGGTGGGAACGCTGTTGTAATGCTGCAACTCGTATAACCGTAGGGAATCTTCCTGATTGATTAGCAACTGAGAAAACAACGGATTGTGATGTTTGTGCTTGTGTAAAGTGTTTTAAAGTAAGTAGCGAGTCACTTTTGCCGTTTTTCCACCGACAGTACCAGCTCGCCTCGCCTCGGCTTAGCGTGGCTCTACTTGGTTTGGTTTCAGACGCGTTCTGTTTCCATCTAGAATTAGTATCTCTTCAACGTGAGCAGGTCGTCATCAACGCGGGCGGGTCGTCATCAGACGCGGGCGGGTCGTCTTCAACGTGGGCGGGTCGTCATCAGACGTGGGCGGGTCGTCTTCAGACGTGGGCGGGTCGTCATCAGACGTGGGCGGGTCGTCATCAGTGACGTACTTATCCACGCGACACATAAACAGGGCTAGCTGTGGGCTACGCTAAACACGTCCACCTTTTCATTTCTTGTCGCACCATCAAGCTCGTTCTGGATGCGTCTTCAGCGACAACACTCAGGAGCGTCTCCACCTCTGCCACGGTCCACGCCGTGTTCCTGCGCGTTGTTCCTTCCATGTAATCGCCATGTTGACTGAACGCAGATGCTAGTTTTTAAAGGTAGCGGGTGTCAGGCTCGGACGTCGCGCTCGTCATGAGTCGTCAAGTGGCGTCGCTCTCTGTCCAATCAGTGGCCGGCTGCCAGCTTACGTCACACAGAAGTATCAGCTCAGCTCGGTTGGAACTTATACGGAGGTGATACTAAAAAAGCACCACTTTAGCAGGTACCAGGTACCAGATTTCAGTAATGGGAACGCAAAAAAGGCGAGCTGAGTCGAGGCGAGGCGAGCTGGTACTGTCGGTGGAAAAACGGCATTTGTGTAGCTTGTGCTTGTGTAAAGTGTTTTAAAGTGTTAGCATCAACGCTCGCCTGATCTTCAGAGCTTCGCTTAACGTTTCGCGAACTGAAAAGCTTTTAATTTTTGAATATAGTGTTTGGATCATTTCTATAATCACCTCAGTGTCTTAGATAACTGTTAGCGACCCGACCGGTCGAGGCAGATGGCCGCCAACCATCGAGTTCTGCTCGCCACTGTCCCTAAGGGCTTACTCATGGGGGAATTGTCAGGTCAAATCAAGATTGATTTATTGATTGATTGATTGATTGAATGTTAGGTGGTCACTTTGTGTGGTTAGCCTGACTTTCAGAGCGCTATGGGTCTTTTCTTGCAAAAAATCAAAGTGACTGACGCAGAATTTCTTGAGACAGCGAGCACAAAACCTCAAACCTCACTGCTCATAAACTTGCGAGTGCTTTTACTTCATCTTAGCAGCTAGCTGACGAAATCACCACTTTGTGACGGCGGAGGATTTACCGTCCTGTAAGACTCTCATGAATGTCTTGCAATGTGCTCACATCTTTGGGCTGCAGCGAACGTTATCTCCTTATTTCCTTGACACCCTCTGTGAACCCGAAGCCCCAAACCTTTCCCCCCTCGGGGGAGTCAGGGGTCGTGGTTTTGATGGTGCACCCCCGCCTCCCCCCCACAACAAAGGAAACCCAACCCCCTTCCCCTCAGCGTCCGTGAAAGAGCCGGCGCTCATTGTTGTTTCTGCTGGAGGGGAATGTGGCTGCGTGAATCCACTTGTCCCAGTTCAAGCAGCGACGTTCATGTGATGCAGATTCTTATTATTGTTCTTCAAAAATCATGAAGAAAAAAGGAGGATCAGACGAAGAGCAAGCCGTCACATATCCTGTTCAAACCTTGTTGTATCAGCACAAAGGATGGACGTATCGCCTTATTAGCGCAGACCTCGGCCATACCATCCAGCCAATCAGGTGATGCTAATTACTGGCTTCGAGGCCCTACAAAGACAGATTGGGGTTAATGACCTTCTGGAGAGCCAGAGGGGACACCGCCAGAGCGTCTTTCTACGTTTATGACTCAAACGAGGAAGAACAAGACATCATGACGGCTACAGACGCTAAGCCGGGTGAATAACTGTTTTAACAATAGGATTACACACATTGAGGGAGAGAGGCCGAGGTGAGACGAGCAAATCAACAACAACAGATTTTGGATTGATTTTTCTTGAGCAGGCAGCGGGAGCCGGTGATTCTCCGATGCAATCAGAGGCAATAATGGATTTTTTAAGCACTTGATATGCATAATTCCCCCGTTCTCTGTAACACGGCGGACACAACGGCGTATACGTTCAGCTGTAGGATCGGCTGTAATCAGTAAAAACGTAGCTGCTTGTAACAGAATTATGGGAGAATCAGAACCGTCGAGGACACAATCAAATATTTGAGATTGAAAAAGTGAAATAAAAGTGGAGAAACACATTTTTATTCTCACGGCTTGCACACAAAAAATGGCAAGATCGATTTGCGAAGGTCTGACATCGATGGTGCAGAAAACGCTGACGTACGCAGAAAGTCTTCAAGTGAAGGAAACAAAGACAACACAGAGGTCTGGAGGAGGAAGCCGGAGGATCGAGTGTCTTAAGACTGTGTGTTTGCTCCGGTAATTGAACACCGAGTCTGTGGCGTGTTCATTTATCCCCATTTCATTCTCGGATCGCTGTAATAGCAAAGATAAAAAGCTTCACCACCAGAAACTCGTCTGAGCTGGAGGTTGACGTGATCCGAGGCCAGACGTGGAAAGAGGATATTGTTTTGTCGAGGACAAAAGCAAAAGCTCTTTGTGTTGTCGAGTGCCGGAGGGACAAATGTTTTCTACACATGTGTGATTACGTCCAGGAAGTGTGACAGCTGCACACACGTCCGTGTTTGTCGGGGTAATAAAGCTGATTTATTTTCCTACAATTAAGAGTTTCTTGTGTTGTCAGTGATATAAAGTGACAGAACATATTCAGTCTGTGTATAAAAGCTCAGGACATAAACTACACTACATACTGTCGGAGTGTGGAGAGCAGGCGGCACGTTTTCCTCCGACATCACATGTTACGTGATTCTCTGTGCTCGACTGAGCGTGCACTGAGCAAACAGCCACGATCTTCAGAGTAATTACTGCGTCAACAACAGATTATAACAACAGAATACTGAATATTCATGAAAGAGAACGAGGCTGACTAATGTGTGACCTTCAGACAGAGAGAAACCACGAGGCCGAGATTAAAATCCATCATCTTTCATCCAACGATCCCGTCTGTTAAAGTCACGTCACAACTGGGGACACGATTTGGGTTTTGGTAATGTTCTGGTTTCCGTTCGAGCTTTGGATGCAGATAAACAGTCTGTGTGGAGAGAGTGAAGCTCAGGACCCATCAGCTGTCGTCTGATGAAGATTTAGCTTTTGTATTTTTAAGGAATCTGGATTCAAATGTTGAGAGACATCAGCCGAAATGTCGCTTCCTGCATCCTCAGTTGCTGAACGGACAGTGACCACGCTATACATCGCCATCGGTTATCCAGATGTCGTTGTCTCAGAGGCTGAACTGTCATCTGATCGTAACCAAGACTGTGGTTTAAGACTGTGGTCGAGAATTTTCTGTTTCAAGGAACAAAGTTCAGTTTGGTGTTTCGGAAAATAAAGAAATGTGCTTCCTTGCCAGGAGTGAGACAAGAAGATAAATACCACTTTCACAAGGACCGAGCTACGAGACGGTTAGCTTAGCTTAGCTTAGCATAAAGACCAGAAGCAGGGGAAAGAAGCTAGCCTATGCCTAACATTTCTAATTTGCTCCTTATTAACACGCTAAAACAAATTAAAAACAAAGCAAGTTGTACGGGGACCAATCACTTCACTATTTACGCTAGGCTAGGCTAAGCTAAGCGCCTGATGGATTTATACTGAATGTACAGTTAAGACAGTTTCATCAATCTTCTTGTCTAACTGTCGCCAAGAAACCAAATACAAGCTTATTTCCAAAAATGTGGAACTATTCCTTTAAAAACTGTCTCTATTACTGTTACAGACTCTTCTGTCAGACTCCAGTTAATAATTCAAGAAAGCAACAGCCTGATTTATAATGTTGTTTGAATGTAACAGCAACAATGCTGACGTTCTGATACATGTGATCCTGATCCTGATCCTGATCCTGATCCTGATCGGTCCTGATCCGTTTGGATGACATCACCGTGTGACAGAGGACAGAGAGCATTCTGCACAAAACAGTTGGGACACAAAGCAGGAAATGGGAGGGGAAGTCAGATGGACTCGGACCTGCTGACCTACACATGATGTCTGGCTCACACACACACTCACACACACACACACACACACACACACACACACAAATATTAGATAAACTAGGCCCCTGTCCTATTTTTTGAGAGAGAGCTCTTTCAGTTTTTCGTCCTCTCTCCGTCCTCCAGGCTTCACGACGGACACATTAGATGCAAAATAAAAAAAAAAAAAGAAGAGATTTCACCATCGTGTACATCCCCGAGGCGTCGTGATCATCAGCGACGCTGAGGTTTCACTCTGTCAGCGAGCGGACAGTAAAGGCCTCAGTCTGGGTAAAACAAAGTGCTTGTCAGGTCGTCGAACAGTTCCTGGAACTTTCTCTCCGACTGCAGAGAAACTTTCCCAAACAGACGATTATCATGTTCGCTTTACGCCTGGGTCGGTCCGGAGCATGAGGAGTGGAAGTCTCTCTTTACATAATTGAGTGCAACACCATTAATTCCTCTAAGGAGGGTACGCTCCAGAAAATCTCCAGGCTGTCCGGAGTTCTTAGAGAGAGACTGTGACATGCAAAATTAGAGACCCCGCTGCCTCTCAGCAGCCAGGACAAGATGATGTCAGTTTAAGTTTCTGCAAACCTCTGATGCAAAACACTTCTACATCAGGAGGTGGAGGCGACGGTGGTGGACTCACAGGCAGGAAGGCTGCCAAGCCAGTGACCACAGTTATAGACAACACAGCATTTCAACATTTGCCAGTTGATATTTTTAAGGAAACCGTGGGACAACTTCCAGCCATGTTTGCTTTGACGATCACGATATTAACGTCTTACGGCAAAGACGAAACGTAACCTCATTCAGGTCCTTCAGCTCGCTGTTTTCTCCTAACCTGACTCTATCCAGATGCATTTCGTTCCACCTAGCTCCACTCACATCCCTCTGGGATCGCTCCTGTTGGGAGGGATTTCTGCACCAGATTTTCAGGTCGAGCCAATCAGGACCGCCGGGCGGGAGTTTCATAGATGTGACGTAGCGGAGAAGCGACTGTTTTGATTCAGACAACAATGGCGGCTCGCATCGAGGAAGCAAGCGTCAACACTGATGCTGCTGTTTCATCCGTGTTGTCCAATCTACCCAATATTTTTCCGTTAAAAGAACGTCGCTCTCATCGACGTCACAGGTTGGTTTCGATGTGAGTGGTTGAAGTAGCACGTCAATAAAGATGACAGACAAGTGCTTTATCCAATCATATGCAAGGATTTTTGATAAGGCCCAGCCTTCTGAAACACATCTCCAATGGAGCGATCCCAGATGGATGAGTGGAGCGAGGCGGAACCAAATTCATCTGGCGAGAGTCAGGTTAGTTTTCTCCCGCTTTAAACCCAAAATATTGACGAGCTGGTGTTCTAAGAAACTACAGCAAGTCCTCCATGTATGTTAAAGAGCCGGTCTAGACTTCTTAATTAATTTATTTACAGCGACCCAACATTTCCCCCATGAGCAAGAACTTGACGATAGTGATAAGAAACCGGACTCAGTGCTGGCTCGAACCGGTATCACACAAACACGTAGTGAGGCTTGTCTCTGATTTTGGCACAACAAGCACACGGAGTTAAAGTTTGTTATCGGTGCCATAAAAGTGTCAAAGTCCGATACCCAGCTTTAGAAACAGCAGGTATCAACACTTCGACCTTTAGCAGACAACAAGCTTTATAACTCACTCTACTGAACCCTGAACTCTGCAGCGAGTCGCAGCTCAGGATGAGATTTTTCCCAAATACTGTACGAGACAGAAGGACGATGAATGAATGAATGAATAGGTCGGCTTGTTGTCAGAGGACAGAAATTAGGGAAGTCTAGTCAGGTGATTCAGACATTCCTCTGCTGACAATAGCGGCGTCCAGCAGAGGGTGAGAAACCTACCACCACACACACACACACACACACACACACACACACACACACACAGACAATGAACACTGAAGGATCACGACCCCTTGCATTCCATCACATTCACTGGCCCGCAGCCAACAAAGGAATCCACCAGGGTTGCCCACACTACAGCCGGCCAATTATAATTCCTCTTAAAGCCACACGGGCCGAGAGGAACACGGCTCGATACTCAGCACAGCCGCCGCCGCCGAAACAAACGATTCAGCGATTCATTAACAAAAAGAGTGGACTCACGATTAAGCCTAATTGTTGTTCCGTTCAACTCGATTCTTTACGATTCAAACGCTGCAGTTAAACTACAATCCTGACTCACTTCATCAGAAACATTAACACAATCCCTCAATAACTCAAGCAGCTTCACAGCTCTGCACGCAGAGGCGACATCATCACCTGTTCTGCCAGATCTGCCTCCCTTGATTGCTCAGCGAGCGTTATTATCGCCGCTGATGCGCTCAGATAACGAGTGTTGATCAGATTTGAGCTCGCCGGCCCCACAAAGGACAGGAAATGTAATGGCCTAAATAGCCTCGCATCAGCCTGGAATTGAGTCATTAGCTCTGGTGCTTCACACCAAATTGTTCTACGAAGTGGCAGCATGAAGGGCCTGACCTATATCTGCGACAGACACACAAAAGAGCGAGCGAGCGGCACTGTTGTGTCACCGACAAGGACGGGAGAGGGTGATGGGTGTGATGATGATGGAGGGGGGGGTTTCCAAACGCCTGGTGTTTGACAGTTTCTCAGGAGGAAGTTGCTGCTCTCCTGCTGACTCGCACCACCCTCGCTCGCCTCCCACACCCCCGCGGCCCTGAGTCGACTTCCACCGCGCCGCAGAGGATGGAAACCGAGACGTAAATCTCCTTTATCTCTCTCGCAGTCTCTTCACTGACACCAGAACAACAGGCCATTTGTTATTGCACCGCTGCGTTCGACTGTTTACAAGAGACATCCGTCATCCTTTGCAGCTGACAATTTGGCCAGACTGGTCGTGATTTCCATACTTTCTCTGTGCCGAGTCGGCGGCCCTGTTGGTGTTGGTGATGCATATTGAGCGAGGGGGTGAAATCAAGCCCCCGGGAGGAGCGCCAGGCTTTGAAGCTAGTTTTCGTAGCGGCCAAACCGTGTAATTACACCGTCACGTGATGCACTGCGGCGCCGTGAGCCAACATGGTGAAAGAAGCGACTCCAAAACGGTGGATACATTTTTACCCCTCAAGAAATTCACGCCCGAGACTTTGAGCCATTCTGTGACTGTGACATGCTGCCTCTCAGCAACCAGGACAAGATGACGTCAGTTTAAGTTTCTGCAAACCTCTGACGCAAAACGCTTCTACATCAGGAGGTGGAGGCGATGCTGGTGGACTCACAGGCAGGAAGGCTGCCAAGCCAGTGACCACAGTTCAAGACTGTGTTTCAACTAGTGTTGTAGTACTCGAGATCGGTCTTGGTCTCGAGACCATTTTTTGAGGTTCTTGGTCTTGTCTCGGTCTCGGACTGGGCGGACTCGGGTTTCTTTAACGAGACCAGTCAAGACCACCGCTGATAGGCTTTCTGTCCATGCCTTACTGATAAGGATCACCATGGCAACCCGGATGCGAGAGGACGCTGGCGTGAATATCGCTGCTTCTCAATCTCAATCCGTAGCAAAACTGCTTTTTTCTGTTAGAAAAGAAAGCCAAGGTGTCTCTGCAAACTCTGGGGCTGTGCTACTAACTTCGGCGGCCTTGTTGGTGTTGGTGATGCATATTGAGCGAGGGGGTGAAATCAAGCCCCCGGGAGGAGCGCCGGGCTTTGAAGCTAGTTTTCGTAGCGGCCAAACCGTGTAATTACACCGTCACGTGATGCACTGCGGCGCCGTGAGCCAACATGGTGAAAGAAGCGACTCCAAAACGGCTGATACATGTTTTACCCCTCAAGAAATTCACGCCTGAGACTTTGAACCATTCAGTCCAAAGTATTTTATCCATATTCAAGTTAGCCAGGCCGCTAAACAGGAAGTTAGCCGGCTCGGTCAGCAGAAGTTGGTTGCACAACGTGGAAGACAGTCGAGTCATTTTGGCTTCAGGCGCCACTGAGCAGCTTTCCTAGAAATGAACGGGAAGTCGCCTCCGTATTTTACCATCTTTACACCAAACTGAGACTTTCTTGAGTTGCAAAAATGATCTTTTAAAGAGACAAACATCATGTGTGTGACTCAGGGATCAGAGCAGGAGTGTATCTGTCTCTCCCGACTCACTACTGTACATGTTTGTGTCTGAACTGAGGTGGCGGTCCACAGGAAGGGGCGTGACTCTGCCTCTCTATTGTTGTGCAGCCGGTGATGTAAAACGTGAGAGCGTGAGGGTCTTTTGTGATGATGCATCTCAGCCAGGCATCATGAGTCAGACCTGAAGTGATTCCTGCAAGTTCATCCCTGTTAGTTCATGTTTCTGACTGAAAACAACACATCCAGCAGCCTTCACCTGACTCCTCCAACACCTCCACACCTCTGTGACTCTCCTGAACCCTGCCGGTCTCCAGACCTCCACCCCTGGTCTCCACCAGCAGCACTGAATTTTAAGAAGTCATCTGTCCTCAGCCTGACGCCGCTGACAGGGGGCTAAGCTGCAACCTTGAAAAATTAAACGGTGAGATCATCAAACATTCATGGTGCCTGACATGTGTTCACAAGCCGCTCATTAGTCATCCAGCAGTTGATCCCGGCCCACTCCAGAACCGTGAGAACCGGTCCTGTCACCGCCTCCTGAGCTGCTCGTTCAGATGGGAACCACTTGGACTCCCCTGAGTGAAACACACCAAGCAGGACCAACACATCTGTAACATCCCTTGATTTAATAATAATAAATAAAAAGGCATGTGACTCGGCTGTGTGAGACAGATCTGCAGAGAGAAGAGGCACCAGAACTCTCCAGGATGTCTGGACTCGGTCCGCTGAGCTGTGGTTCTGGAGAGAGACCCTAATAAATGTGGCAGAACCTCTCACAGGCCACTTCTACCATCAGCACTGCACAGATCATGATGATGATGATGAAGATTAACAGATTATTACACGTTCATCACATGTTCAGTCACAAACCTCCTGCTCTACATCTGCTCCCACTGACCTGCTGGTAGTTCTCCTCGTCGGGCTGGAAGCTGTTGTCCGTGGGCTGGAACCTCAGGTTGATATGAGGGAAATTGTGAAGCCAGTAAGTCCACCAGGGCGCAATGTAATCCACCCGAGCCGAAGACATCCCTGCCCCGGACCAAAAGTTGGGCTTCAGCCTTAAATTAGCCTCCCCGTCACCAGAAGCGGGCTGCTCGGAGGTCTCTAATCCCGACTCGCATCAGACAAAGACGGTGATAAAAGCATGCTCGTCCGCGGAAACACTCTCAGCCGCACATGAGCGCAGAAACCCCGTCCCAAAGAAAAGAAGTCCGGCGGAGGAAGGAGCGAGCGCGCAAAGTGGAACCAGAAGGATTCCCGGTCCTGAAGAGAAGAAATAATCACTCCGCGTCTGTAAGAGTGTCTGTGTGTGAGTGTGTGTGTGTGTGTGTGGACCCGCAGCTCCTATCCGACCGACAGCTGCTCCACACAACACTGTCACCGACGGGAGCGCGCACTCAGGACACGAGGGAGGCGGCGGGAGCGCGCAAAGACGCCCCTTACAAAAAAAAAAAAAAAACTGTGGGTGAGTTTCTAAAGATGAGTCTGCCAGCTGGTCTGAGATCAGATTTAACACACAGCAGCAGAATAGATGTCGTCCTGACTCGATGTGTCGTCAGACTGTGAGCAGCTCAGTCCTGCAGCGCCACCTGGTGGTCGAACCAGAGAGTTACACTGAACTTCACCTGTACAATTTTTATTTTCTTTATTTCGTCCAACCTGAACCTTGTATTTTATTTATTTATTTTAAATTATTTTAAATATACTGTTTACTCTGTTTATATGTGGCGGACCCTGCCACCTTTCCAGCTTCAAACAGTGTTCTGGGGCCTTATTTTTCCTCTGAGAGCAGCTTGTTATATTTCAGAGTTTGTATTGTTACTTCATCAATATTGTAAATATTAAAATTCTGAGTTTGAATTTTTTATTCTCCAAAACCACGAAGTGCCCCTTTAGCACCATGTTTGTTTTTCATGTGTTTCCATGTTTATTGAGTTTCACTGTCCCGTCTTTAATAAACTTATTTGTTGTGTATGTGAAATATGAGTAAAATGGATTTAAAAGATAATGAAAAGTAGGTTAATTAAGTCTAAACAGACTTCAGATCAGTTCTTTTCTGACCTAGTTTTATTTCAGACAGACAGCATTGTGTGCACTGAGCAATCTTTTAACAGTATATGTGAAGAAAAACATGTTATACCTTTTGTGAAGTTTTTTTTTTGTCTACTACTTTTAGTCCACTCTTAACCTATTAGGATTTACATTGTTAGAATAATAATCCAGGTTAAAGCCCTGCCGAGTATGTGATCATCATCATACTGAAGGCTAAATATTCTATTCAAACAGAAATGCTCTTTGACTTCCCAATCTTTCACTCTTTCTAGAAATAAACTCACTACTCACATCTTACTGATGTTAAGAGTACAAAGAAATATACATAATTTTGAAAACTTTAATGGGGCCTACATTTTTCTAATCATGTTTTGTAGATTTATTCGAATTCTTGTTTATTCTCATGTTCATATTTTATGCTACAGTTTGAATCACCTGAATTATTTCTGAAATATTCTTTTCAATAAAAAGTTTTTAAACTGCATGTTTTAAGTGGTTACACACTTCCACAGGATTAATCTGCACATGATCACACTTAAAGATTGTTTGACATTGTCCATATTTAATAGCTTATCAGTGTGTTTTGTGGAGGACGCTGCACTTACAGCTCTGATCTGACATCTGGTGGACAGATGTATATTCACCATGTACACACATACTCCATAATACACATCAGTTCTATCATGTTTGCATCTTGACAAGACAACACAGTAGACACAAGACAAATAACTGTTTTCCAATTTTTTATTACAATTCTCTGTACATCACGGATTTACTTGAGCTCCTTCACAGACAGACCTGCAGAGACAGAAAGAGAAAGAAAGACGGGTTAGAAGATATTCACCGGCAACAAACTCCACACCAGCACAGACGTCTTCAACTTGTTGGCCTGCTGGATGTTTTGCTTTAATCAAGAGCAACAGTAAATACACAAAAATTATACTAAAACAACTCCTTTCAAGAAAAATGTGTTTTATAATCCTATGCAGTATACTACTGAACACCATACTGTAATGTGTGATTTAAATAATGCTCCAGGACATTCTGCTTTCTTTCATCTTTCATGTGTTTTCCATAACTTGTCAACTGTTTTCCAGAACACATGGGAACCCTGGAGGACTCGTTAATGAACATGTGTTTGACAATCGCTTGTTAGAAATGAGAGTCAACACCAACTTCAGCATCAGGACATCCGCCTCAACTGAACATCTGACAAACTCAATGTCTTCAGTCATGCAGTGAGCCTCAAAATGTTTGTTCAAATCTCAACAGGGGGGCTACTTCTGAATAATTAGTTTTTACTTTATGCAACTTCATATAACCACATTCATGCAGTCTAAGTAGACCAATTGTATTAACATCACAACTAAGCGCATTGGCAATAAAAGCAACTAAAGGTCACGCACAAACATGCAGAACTTCACTCATCAGAAGCAGAACGCTTCAGTAATATCTGATCTTTAAATTGAGAAAGGTTTGGATGCAGTTTTAGCCCACACACGTTAAACTTTTATATAATCGGCAACCTAAAGAACACAAGAGTTAAATCGGGAGATGGAGTCTTTGTCACAAGCTCATTTACAGGTGACCTTTACAGATGGATAATCAGAACAGCAATAATATGCCAACAGAAGACATCAGGAGAACTGATGCCAATTTTGACTCGCTGCAATTGTCTCTACAAGACCATTCAGAACAGGCACTTAGCAGTAAAAACAGTTGGTCTGTTCTAAGAATACTGATTTTGAAATGGTTAATACGGGTTCTCTTCACCCAGGCTCTGTACGCTGTGAGACAGAATAATGCAGTCTTAGACGACTTCATGAGCCTCTAAACATTATAAACTACCTTGGTAACAGTGTCTGCAATTATACTTTGTGTCACAGTTTACATGAAGACCTAATGTTATCTTCCCCTCATGGACGCTTGTTTAAAACTACATTATACATTAATTTCTAAACAGCTCGACTTACTAGTTTTGTTTCTCAGGCCAAATAAAGATGCTGCATTTATTCCCTACGTTGTAAAACATCTGCCGTGTGTTTCTGAATGCTGCAGTGCCTGGCCTGCCTCATTTACATCAGTACCAGTGCTTTTATTACCAACACTGCTTTCCTACAATCACAGCCGTCCTCTGCAGCCTAAAGAAATGTGTCACACCAGCCCTGTGTGAGGGACCCACTCACAGAAACATGCTCTAAACCACAAGTGATCCAAAACTCCACAGGGTGCCTTTAATTAGAGCCAGCAAAGACTCAAACTTCTTAATAAGGGATCCATCTGAGACTCTGTTCAAAGTCAAGTATACATCATTTAGATGCAAAAACTCCCCATGCACCATGTCACTAACTGGAACTTTCTTGTTTGAACCACGACTGCCTTCATCTCAGTTGTATGTTCACATCACAAGGCGGCTTCTCGTTAATACTACTGACCTGGAGGCAGGGACTGCTTGAGCTTCTCAGCCTTCTCCTTGTCTGTGATGACCAGGGTGTACAGGTACCTGCTGCAGCGCACCTTGAACTTAACATTGTCCTTGTTCTTCTTGATCTTTACGGCTAGAGGAGACAAAACAACCCAGTTCAGATTCAGCTCAATAGAAATGTCTACTCAAACTGAAATATTCAAACCTCAGTGACAGACTGATGTGTGTTTTGTTCAATTTTGCAAATCAGACTGCAGTTATATTTTATTTTACTGGTTATTGTTTCCTTGACTTGTTGCCAAAAAATGTGTAAGTAGTTTGACAAAAAAATTAAGCAACTTCCATGTAAGCTCAAGGGAATGTTAACTGATTTATTCATTGCTGAAAACTTTCTCCAAATATCTTGGTGTGTGCGATTTCACATGTGTACATATTTTAGCTGACCTTCTATGCATTAACTCAAGGTTATATTAACATTATTCACATTGAAATTGAAGCAATTAATGCTTCTGACTATTTGCTTTGTAAGTAACTGTAAATGACATGTTTTTTCCAGGTAACTACAGTCCACAAAATAAAGCACTGTTTGGATTGTTTAAATTGAACAAAACACAAATGTACTTGTCTGTTCTTGTGTGTGAATTGCATTCCAGTGGTCTCCTGTTTATCCATCATTTTTTTAAAATGTGCTGTATATTCATGAAAATATAGCATGCACACGAGACAGTGAAGAGTTTAACTTACACTTGGCATCCTTCCTCCTGGCTGTCAGCAGGAAATCTTTGATTTCTTCAATCTTGCGAGGCTACAATTTAAACAGATTTAACCACATTTAATTTTCATTCACAGAATATAGACTCAGATTGAGAATGGACAGTGAGGTGATGTTAGGGGACCGGTGGAACTGAAGTTTCTGGGAGAAATCGAAACTCAGCACTAGGTCCATCATTATTCTTGCAAGACTGTGAACGCATCACGAGCACATCAGCCTGAGATGTTTGGACGTCTTGCTGAAGACTGAGGGCACGTCTCCATTCAAGCTAACTGTTAGCTGTCACTACCGTAAGGTACCCATTGCTAGCGTAAAACACGTACTGCTACACCTTCCTGTACAACTACAGTTGACATGGCTTCAACAGCTTTGAAATAGTCAACACTAGCATCTCATAATATAGGTAAACACTAAACGGCTGAGTGCAACATATCTTTCTCCAACAGGCTGCAAGCTAGCCGGGCGGCCCTGCCATGTTAGCGGCACCATGCTAATGCTAATCACATTGCTATACCCTCTTATTTTGACTGTCATATCGCCATTAGCACACATTTCTCGTTACATTTTCACACACACAAGTTATACGACTATATAGAATGCAGACTTTGTTGTTTAAGTATTAAACGTATAGAAAAAGTCCTCACCATGCTGCCGTGTCCGCGGACTGAGTGCTGGGGGAAGAGCACAGAAAGATGGAGTCAGTTCATCGGTTATAACGACGGGAAGAAAAGTGTTAGAAAACAAATAAATATCTCGTCATCTAGCTACCAAAGGGGATAGTTATAATTTGACATGAATAAGGATGTGAATATTAACGTTTAAGAGGATGGATGATGATAGAAATTGCGAAATTGTTTATGTGTGAACGTGAAACTCACTCAGTCTGCCACAGAGGGGATGAAAAGGGGTGGAACTTCCGGTTTGAAAAGCTTTTATACCGCGCTACGGGAAGTACAGAGGGACAATGGGGGAAACGGAAAGCGTATTATCTGTAGTTACGCTTACTTGTAAATGAATATTACAGCTCTGTACATATCCGTCTATCTTTCTATCACGATCTTTTTCTTCTGAAGAGAAAACAATGTTCAGTTTTAACACAGAAACACTGTGTAGAGTTTAAAGGCGCCAGACAAATATCGACTTTTTAAATCCAGATGTTTTACTCTAATTTAATCGACCCTATGGAGAAAATCGCCATCTTTAAAACAAGTTTCCCCTCTGACAACAATTAGGAGTTTGTTAAGGTACATACAATTGTATTATATTAATATTCTGATTGGATTTGTTCTAATAATCTCATTAATGATTGAATTGTACACAGTTAATCTCCATCTTATTTGTTGCTTCTGGCAATTAACAGTCAAACTGATTGTTTTTTTTGCATAACTGGATGCAGATTATACATACAAACTATTTTAATTAAACATAATACAATGTACAGCGTGATTAATACGTGTGAAGGCCATTACTTGGCTTCTGTGTGACACTTTTGTCATCCTCCAATCCAACAACAGTTTTCAATGGAGCTGTTCCTGTGGACAAAAGGCCACGGACTGCTTCTTGTTCCTTTTTCTCTGATAGACAAACAGAACATATTATTTATTTATTCAAGTGTTACGTGCCCTGGTGTATCCATCCCTGACCTTAACCCTAAACCTCTCCTCACCCTGAAGCCACCAAATTTGCAGAAAAACATAACCTCAGTGTTCCTGCTGTGCGCTACGACCCTGACAAGACTGTAGTCGAAGAATACAAGCAGAAACCCAATGAATACCAAACACAGTGCAGAATATAAAATTAAAATATCAAGAAGGTTCTCAATTCAATGATAACTTTTGTGTGTACATCAAAAACCTCTGAGAAGAAACAATTTTACAGCAAGAGGGCAAAAGGTGAAAACAAACATCACATGCTAATTAAATTCTTTGTGATACTTTAAGAAAGGGATTTTTATTCTCACTACAGGTTGTGTCATTGCTCCAGGTTCATCTGGCATCAAGGCTGCCTCTGGGTGAAGCACTTTCCTGACTATAAAGAAAGATAAGCAGCCATTCAGAGGATGAATTAATCTATCTATCTATCTATCTATCTATCTATCTATCTATCTATCTATCTATCTATCTATCTATCTATCTATCTATCTATCTATCTATCTATCTATCTATCTATCTATCTATCTATCTATCTATCTATCCAAGCCAAACTCCATTCAGCAATCTGCTATTTTATCGGTGCCCACCAGTTTTTGTCCCCATCACTTAATTTAAGCATCATTTTTTAAATGTGCTACGATCCCGATTCAACTCTTGTAAGTTCGGCATATAACATTTAAATAAAGCTATAGTTATTTTGACGAGGCACAACAACCCAAATTCCATTCAGAAATCTGTCACTTTTCGGGTGCCTGTGTCTTGCCGGCCAATGAATAACGTGGCAACATCGAACGAGATCTTTTACGAATCACAAAAAGTTTGACGTCAGTTCTGCATAAATGTAATAGAATAAATAGCACAACATTGCAATAAAATCTAAACTCATATAATTGGTTCGACTGTTGCTTTGTCAATACATTTATAAGAACTTGGGCCCACATTACCCACAATGCAAGTCAGCTGCTGAGTGACATCACTGGAGGCAATCCATCAGATTACAGGCAGCTTCCTCTGGAGCCACAAAAGTGTTTTTACTACTTTATTCACGTATGCAGTAGTACTCGCCATCACCTGTAACACAAATAGATGTGTAGAATTAGTGGGGTTACCCTTTAATTGATAAATTTTTGCTCATGTTTTAAAAAGTTATATTCATAAATATACCGCAGTTATTTTCCATGTAAAATCTATCTGTTGTGATCCATCTGAGTTTATTCCTTCCTCCTTTGTCTTCGTCTTTAACAGAGTAGCTCTCATCCCAGCGGCTCCATTTGTTTCCTTCGATACTGCTGCGCTGTGTGCTTTAGTCGTATACATTCTGGCAGCAGCTCCCAAAAACTGTAAATTATAGTTGTTTAAAAAGCTAAAAGATTTGCTTGAGACACCTCCGAGACTACACATTACACTGCGCTGACTTATGGCTTCAATTATCTCTCACAGTCAAGACAGATAAATCCAGAGGCTGCCAGGATAATACGCCTTTAAGTATATAAATGGCTCAGACTGAGGGAAGTCTCATCTATTATCCCAAACATCTTGACAAAAATAATTTGATATATTTCCACAACAGCAGAAAAAAAAAAGCCAATGGGCCAATCCGACAATAGACGAAGTTCTGAAACACATTTCTGCTCAGTGGGTGTGATTTCTTTTACTTTGGGCTCGGTGATTTATTGTTGTGGAGGAACCGGCAGTAAACTCGATACACCATCGAATACAGATTCACTTTTTCTCCTGGAACTGAGTTCATTAATGAGCTCCAACCGGCCGAAGACTGTTTTAGTATTCAAGTGTTCAAATAACGATGGATGATCTCTGTCAATAATTTACACCGGGAGCACGGTGCGAGCCGGGTTTGAGTGACACCTCTGTCCGTTTCCATGGAGATCCACTTTGACATGGCATTAATTCATAAAGACGGGAAACACCAGATCAGTCGTTTTTAATTAACCTCCCATCCACCTGCCTGCCCGTGTCCACAGGCCACCTACCCCCAGATACTCAATCAGCTCTTGTTCTATTGGACATGTTTCAGTCAGGATTTTAAATTTTCAGCAGCCTGGTGTCAATCAAGGTTCAGGATGGAGTTGGGTTTTGTTTCCCATAATGGTTCTGGACTTCAAAGGGAGGACCGGGGTGCCTCTGTAATCAGCCGGGCTAGAAAAAGCAGGCCGCAGAATGTATGTGTTTATCCCATCAGCCCCTGCTGTTCTGTTTAGACTTCTCTCAACATATCAGGAACTAAAATGAACACTTCGTCTCAACATGGCTTCCTGCTCCTCGCTGCCAAGAAAATTAGACTCTGTTTCTTCCAGCGGACATCAGGCGCACTGCTCTGTGGGTTAGCTGAGGGAACGTGAGGGGAGCTCGTGGCTTCGGTTGAAGGGATGCTGGACTCACTCGATGCTTAAAGATGGAGTCGGATATAGAGGAGCTTATCTGAAACATACAATCTGAAATGTGTAATGTTTTCTTATTGTTTTCTTTGCTTAATAATAGTTAATAACAATGAATACTAATTACCAACTATTTTTTCATTTTACTTATGACTTTATTAAAAACCAGTGTTATAAAAATGGACCCTAAAGTCAAACTACATAAAAGTAAAGATATCATGTGAAAATATGACTCCAGTGAAAGTCAACCATATGAAGAGTACTTCAATAAAGTATCTGATATTAAAGGCAGAATTTGTGAAAAAATAAACATGCATTTTAAGTTTTTTAATGCTAATGGGTGATGAAGCGTTTAAAACCATAAAGAATGAGCCCACCCACGTATCTCTCGTTGCCTTGAACAGGCTGTGTGCTGCATCATGTGCTGCAATTCGGGCCGAATTTCCCACGCAATCCTGCGGACGTGACGTCAGATGACGCTGAATGCGTCCTCGGTGGCTTGGATACAGGAGAAGACAAGTGTGGTGGACCCAAACTAGTGTTTGTGTAGTAATGGATTGTGCTACGGCCAGAAAATGACCCACCACCACACAAAGTCCACTAAAAAGTCATACTAAGAAGAAAACGAAGGTTTTATCAGCGGCAAGTCGTGAGTCCAAACGGAATTATGACCAAAGCCGGACCGGAACCAGAATAAACATCGGATATGCGTTTGGCTCATGGAGGCAGCTTCAACTTGAACTGGGACTGAAAACAGATGCTGACATGGCTCATTTCCTGGTGACCAGGTAAGAAAACATTACAGATCATATTTAGAGCTTGATTTGAAAATCAAATGAGATCACCGAGGACTCGGAGTGACCGAACGTGCAAAGTAGCGTTAGCTGCTAACATGCTAACATCAGTCCGCCGCTGTGTAACACTGAATAGTTACAGACTGCGCATTTTCCACGGTCCTTTAGTCTGAAACCGGATAGTTAGAAATATGTCCCTTTATATATGGGACTGAAAGCCCAACCTGTTATCCGGGAGGTGAAGTTAGCAGCTGGCTGTAGCCACAGGCTAACGGTTTGTTTGTGTCTGTGTAGTTAGCATTAGCCGCTAACACACAGCAGTCCCGTATCAGAGACGATGTTTTTGTCTTCCAATATGGCGTCTTTGCGTTCACCTGTGCCTTTCAGACTCGCCGCTTGTGTGTCGCTACAGTGTGTATGTTCATTTTTAAGCTCTTATTTACTAATTTATATGCAGTCAGCTGGTTTAATCGACAGCAAGTCATTATCATCTCCTATAAGATCGTATATGTTTGTAGTATCGCTGTCCATTGAGAACCAAGTGTCTCTAAAAAATCAACTTTTCATGAGCTCAGTAAAACTGCCCTGTTTCCAGCTCATCGGAGAGGGTTTTTTAAATAGTTCAGGATCATTTTCTCGACGCATAAAGGAGCACAAGGAGATATGTGAAGCTGTCAGACAGATGTAACTGAGTAAATCTACTTAGTTACATTCCACCACTGGATGTCCTCGAGAACAAACAGTTAAACGTCCAATAACAGAAATCCAAACAGACAGAAGGGTAGCATAAAACGTACTGATAACACGAATCATATATATAAATCAATAAAGATCATAATTATTATTTTAATGTTGTTTTACAGCAGCTACAAATGAAGTAATGTGCCAGATCAAAATCATGTTTATAAGCAATCAGGAAATGTGATGAAGTATCAAGCTTCTAAGACTATTTTAAAGCTGAGAAGACGACCGTGCTTCATTTCATTTATTCATGAGTAGGTGAGTGTGTAGGTGAGTGTGTAGGTGACACTGTTATTTGTTATTTTTTCCTGAATGCTCTTATCTGTGAGGGCTGTGAGGATGTGTTACAGTACGAGTGCACAGCGGAGGATCAGCTCAGCCTCATAGATTACAACAAATGACCATGATCGGTTTAACTAAAGCTCCCCTGCTCCGGGATCATCTTTATTCCATTTGCTTACACAGCAACAAACATGATCCTCTGCGCTGCCGCCGCTGCCGAGCTGTTTGTGGGGACCCGGCGTGGTTCTGAATATCATCTTGTGACAACTGCAGTTCTGGTTTCCCGTCAGTAGAGGGCAGTGAGTAATTGCTCATATGTGGTCGAGCTGTGTCTCGTCCTCAGTGTGACAATGGGAGACGCTGTGTATCAAGGAATGGACTCCACTAGTCACCAGCTCTCTGTACTTTGTTGAGGGAGTGATTACTGAGCCAACTGTTATCTCCAAGTATTAAAACAAACACATTTCATCACACAGGACGTCACATGAGCAGAGTTAACTCATACACCCCCATATCATCTGGCTTAAGACCCAAACTCTTCTGCAAAATTTGGGATTTTTGTGCTAAAATAACCTCGGAATTCAATTTATCAGTTTCTCCGAGCTGAGTTTTTGCTTCAGTCTCACAGATCTCACAGCCGTTTTTGTAATTTGTACTTACAAATGACTCTCCTCGATAGATTCAATGAGCCCGCCTCAGGCAACTGCTAAGTTATTTACACAGCAGTGTTCGTTTGTGAATTCACACTCGGAGTCCTCTTTTCTGGACACACCTGGTATTAAAAATACCACCCCGAAAAACTGTAATCCCTCCTCTTTGTGTAAAGGTAGTAATTGGAATAAAAATGTGTACCCTCAGGCTGAGGGATGATCGTACTTTGTAACAACGCGCCGGCTTATTAAAAAGGCATGGTGGGGTAACAGGAAAAGAAACCGATCTGAGCTGCAGAGATCCTTTTTAACTGTAACAGACAGGCAAAGCGTGGATGATGGAATTTCAGCAGCTCCAGCACAGACACTGTAGGTAATGATACACATCATTTCTGCCTGCGAGGCTGTACGAGCGACTGCAGCAGCACCTGAGAGCTAATGACTAATGCAGCGGCACGTCCTGTTATTAATCACGGTTTGATCTATGGATGAGGAGCAACAAAAGATCACCTGAAATAGTGTATTGAACCGGCATTATTGGATTTGCTTCGGTTTCGTGAAGTCGGTGGAAGGTTTTTTTTTTTTTTAAACGCACGTCTAAGCATGAATGCGCTGTGGAATAGAGCAGATGTGGTTCGGGTGTTCAAGTTTTTTAAATGTATTTCTTTATTCAAAGGATTAAGTGTGTCCAAAAAAGTTGCTATTCACTGCGGGAAACCACCTCCAGTGATAATGTGGGATGAAACACAAAGGCTTAAAAGTTTATGTGGTATTAAAACGAACGGCTGTGTCATTGAAGTTGTGTTCAAGTGCGCCTGTCATTAGAAATGCAAGACGGGAGTATGCTTCAAAATCCTCTCTCGCAGCACTGCTTCCCTAATCTCCTTGATTATTGATCAGATTGATTTGTCAAGTATTGATCCTCTTTTCTGGCAGCCTTATCAGAAGCAAACTTTAAGTACATCTGCAGATGTGGGGAGATTATTAGCCGGTCTGAGGGTTTACCCTGACAGAATCTCAATGTTCTTCGAAGCAACAGATGGTTGAGAAAGTTTGCTGCTCGTGGAGCTTGTGTCACTGCGGCTGTTCGGTTAAAGGATGAGGATGAGGATGATGATGAAGAAGAAGACGAGCGTGGACAAGTCACAGAGTTGAATGCTGCATTGAGAGCTTATGGAGAAGAGGTCAAAGTCAGTCAGAAGAACGACCCTGAGCTCCTTGAAAGCCTGAAGGCTGCAGGGATGGAAATTAAATCTTTCTCATAAGTGATAGACAACGTTTAAAGGCCGATTCATACGCATGTCACCTTTGCCATCCAGTCCACGTGGTCATCAATCCCACTCGTCACCCCTCAGCCCTCCTCAACGTCTCCCTGTCACTCCTCAGGGGCCGACCGACTGCACCGTCCTCATGAATTATGCCGAGTGGCTTTGTGGTGGTGGATGAATGTTATGCTGAAGGTGGAAAAAGAAGGCCGGAGGGCAGAAAATGAAGGAGGGAAGGTCAAAATGTCTCAAGTGGCTCACTATATGGATCAGTGTGTTTTTGTGATATCACCATAGGGACAGACACTGTCGAGGCTGTGACGTGTACGCTGACAATGTGATCATGAAACTGAAATATGACTTCTAATGTTACGTGGCAGGATCCTTGTGGGAACAAGGATCTGACTGACTCTGGTGCTGATGGGTCTAAATAAAACCAGTTATGAAAAAGTCTGTCAGATTAAACGGGGCAAAAAGCAGCTGGAGGTTGCTTCTCTGGTGAGTCAGTGTTCTCTTTTTCTAATGCCGAGCGAGGAGAGAAAATAGCGAGAATGAAAAGTTTTACACATGAAGCATTAATGAAAGTGCCCGAAGAGTAACAACAAGACCTGAAGTTTACTTTAATCTCACGTTTCTCCCCCCGTGTTCTAACTTTTCAAGCATTTTTTGATCTTTTGGCACTTAGAGTTTATTGAATTGCTTTTTGACTTTTTCTTTACCGCCTTCAATTTTTTATACTTTTGATCATTAAAGCCTAAAAAAGAAGCCTCCAACGTTTCAACTTGTTTTTTTTTTCTTCTGGAGCAGCATGGTGGTGCACCTGGTGGAGCATGCACAAGCCGTGGAAATCCAATAAATTCTGAAAACCCCCCCAAAAATATAATTCTTCTGATAATACAGCACTCTTTTGATTGTGGTACACCAACAGTTTCAACAGTCGTACAGCATGTACCGCAACTGTCACATCGGATTATGCCAGAGGAGCTCCGTGGAGCCGTTTGGTTTTTTGTATTTACGGGAGATAGCAGATAATGACTTGACTTTGATTTTCAGTGAACATCTGAAAGCAGTCACACAACATGCTGGTACTGAACTTTGCAGTTAGGCCAGATAATTTAATAGATGAAATAGTTGGACTGTAAATACAATCATGCAACGTGGTTAGGATTAAAGCAATGTGAGTGTTAATAAAACACAGATTACCACCAGTGGTATGATCTGAACCTGCCTCTCTGATTCTCTTGTATTTACATCTGGTCTGAGTCCTGCTGGCTCCTGATTGGGTGGTTCAGGGTCATGTGGGTTAGAGAGTCAGGAAGTGTGGTGTTGTGGTTATCCGTCTCCATCCTGCTGTCCCTTTCTATAAAGAGCAGTCCAGTCACCGCCGACGAACCCTCACAGGCTTTAAACCCCCGTGTGGTGTCCTTACAGATTCGGTAAGGTCACATGTGAGTCGTTGACCCAACAGGCATTCATGTGGGTCGTTAGGGCCAGGTGGGTCCAGGTGTGAATGGTTGTTAAGCTGTCTGGGGAGGGCGCACAGGACAGCGTTGTAGGTGGGTGGTAAGTAATGTCGAAGACCACGTGCTCTGTTCAAAGACGGTTGTTCAAGCAGTCTTTCCAAGTTCGGACCTGACTTGAACGAGCCAGTCAGTGGATCGGTTCTGATGGAGCCCATTTCTGTCAGATAATGTTGTAGCTCCACAGTCGGGGCTTTGTGTCGAAAAAGATTTGAGTGATTGTCACGTCTTTCTCTGAGGGAAAACAACCCAACCTTATCATATAAAACACAACGATGTACACCATAAACATCATCTGTAATAAATCTTGAAGCAGAGTCCAGATGTTTGAGAAATAAAAAGGATGCGTGCCTGTAAATTACACCAGCGTAGTCCAAGACTGACATGGAAAGTTGCCTTTTCCTAATCTTTATTTTTATTTTTATGGAGTCACTGTATCATCGGGTCCAGTCAGCTTGAAGGGACATCAACTTATATCTGCTGTAGTTGTGTTTCTCATGGACACACCAGAGGGAGGCTGCACTGTGCTTGTATGGACGCTCCCCAGCTACTCGTTGTATTTCAGTGAATCTCCAGCTCGTTGGTAGCGTCCACACGGTTCTGTTCTGACTCAGGTCCGACTGTACAGTAAGACTCCAGTACATCATGAACAGGTAGTCCTCTCTGGCTGCCCTCTGGACCGTATCTGAGACCTGCCCGGCTGCCACTCGCTGTCTGTACAACCATCAATTTTCACTCGCTCCCCTCCAGCCAGCCAGCCAGCCACACACACACACACACACACACACACACACACACACACACACACACACACCTGCCAGCCTGCAGTGCCAGGATGTCTATCGTCCCACATGCCCTCAGTCGGCTCGCCCTTGCCTGCACCGCTCTGCACCCACAGTGTCAGTCTTGGCTGACTGCAGGCCGGCATTAGCCAGCTAACATTTGCTGGCTTGTGTTTGCTCAGCGCGGGCAGAGCTGTCGGCCGAGCGCTGTGCCGACACTCACCTCTTAGCCTCGGAGCAGCTTACAAATTCGGTCATTAGGATGAGTAATGTCATTGGTTTGTGAACTGGTGTTTTTTGCCAGAGACTCTGCTTGGTTACACAGGTGTGAAGTAAAGCTTGATTTAACCTGTAGTTGTACATTAAAAGGGTTGCTGCGTAGCCTCAGAGCCAACGGGTGTAACCAATGAACCCGACAAAGCTGCGTGCACCTGCTCTTAAGAAATGTACCGTCATGTTGAGGCTAAGGAAACACCAGGTGGGAACTGTGATTGGCTGCTTGTGTTAATACAGTCTGACCGTGTACAAAACCTACAATTAGTGTTGCAATCATCGTTAAATCCAGTGCTTAAATATAGATCAGAACCTGCGTCACAAGGATCCACATCTGGAGTCCTGTTAACCCCTCGTGTTAAGCATAAATCAAGCATTATATCTTAGGACATAACTGCTGCCTCACTGTAAAAGCCTCTGGATGGTGTCGAATGAGCAGGGAAGATCCAACAACTTCATTACTCAGTGAGTAATTAGCAGACTTTCACGCTGATAGGGCCGATCAATCTTCGCTGCTGTTCAGCCAAAAACACGAATGATCAAAATCAAAGCAACACAGCCCAAAGTATCCTGACTCGAGTTTGGCATTACAGTTGACGCCATCTTTTTTTGGAGCCAGAAGTGGCCCCGTTTGGTTGAGAAGGTGGAGCTGGAAAGGTTATTTTAATTGGATTAACTGACTTGTCAATCACGAGTTAGAGACCATGATTATGTTTCCTACCATGTCCATGTGTTGGTTGGTTGGTTTCCAAGAAACTTGGATGGAGGATGGATGGATCTTTAACATAGCAACATTTTTGTTTATTTCTCCGGGAATAAATAAAAAGTCAGTCGTCTGTCTGGTATCTATGAGTGAATTCAATTTGACGCAGATCCAAGTAAAACTCTGGATGTAGTGGATTTAAAATGTTTTATTCGATATTGGATCAGGCTTGATAGAATTAAAGTGGACTGTTTGGCCCTGGTGGAGGTACATCATACTCTATTTAAGAAGCTTTTAAACTAATGATTGAGACTTTAAACTTATTGGGAAACTGTTTACCGAGGTAATAAATCAAGTGAGGAGTGGTGCTATTTTCTCATAAGCTTACATACCATTTGACTTGGAGTCACCACTCCTGGCCATTGGAATTAATGCAGGTTTCAGGCTTAACAGACCTGGCAGCTCCCTCCATATTTGATGGTCACTGGTCAAGCTCCAAGAACCTTTCCCATAATGCAACACTGTCTCTCATTAGGGGCCTCTCCTGCCTGTTGATGCCTGTCAGTCTCCACACTTTCACATTCATAAATTTGTAGTCTCACGTCTAAATCTGAGACGACCCTGACCTCATCATCAGGGTTTATTTTTTATTTTTTTCCCCTCAAACTTTAGAAAAGCAGATTTCAGAAGATATTATACAACTGTGCTCTCACAGACTAATGGATGTTATTTCCTGCCTTTCAGAGCGCCTCATCATATTATAACCCATATTATAGTATGGTATTATGATACTATGTTCATACCACTTCAAGATGATTGGTCTGGACTTAAGACTGTTGCTATGACTACCGTGTAGACCAACGCCAGTGTGCAGCATATACTGTCGATGTTTAAACAAAACGCCGCACTCCTCCCTCTCGATTTCTTTTTTCTCAGCACTTGAGACGAGTGCGGTCGCAACATCGATTCCATTAGGTTAATAAGTCCACTCCATATCTACATAATGTCTATATCTCACTCACTGTTCTCATTACCATTGGATCATTACTCCGTCTAATACCATGTACCTTCCAGCTGCTCTTTGTCAGTGGTAATTAGGTGATGATCTGTAGCAAAAGATATTAAGATGAATTCTAAGGGCGATGGGTGGCATCACAGGACGAGATAAGTCTTTCTTTGAATGCCCTGATTAAGCTATAAAATGGCCCCGGGGCACTTTAAGAAGAGGGGACCGGGAATCTATTTTCAAATGCCAAAAACAGTTCACCAGCACTTTGCCCATTTTGTGCATTGAGTATATTGCTGCTGCAGTCTATTGCTTTACGGAGGTATATTGAACTCTCTCACTTTCCACCTACTCGTTGAATATTTATCCAATCTCTCCGCCACCATACCGTTACAGTACGATGAGATATTTATGATCCCGAAAAGAAAATGGATCTATTTATCCATTCTGTAACTCCCGCATTCACCGACTGCCGACGGAGGCGTGTAAACAAATTTCTTTTACTCGGTGAAAAGGTGCACAGGAGCTACTTGAAGAACAACCCTCGGTCTCCAACACCCTTTCAGATTTTTACATTTGGCTCCTGTGATCACAAACAGCCTTAATACCAGATATTAAGAAAAGCACTGAGAGACAGAGTGTCCTCTTGACGGGCCAAGGCAACGTCTTTTAAGGGTGATAACTGCCTTCTTCGTTCCATTACTGACCCGTCTCGACCTCCAAGCACTGAGCTATTTTCTCCATGGCAACGCAGATGACGACTGACCCGCAGCCACTCCGGTCCACCCACATGTGTTAATGGTGCCAAGTGGGCATTATGGAGAGCATTTACCTACACTGTAAAAATGAGACCAAAAAAATGAATGCCGGAGAGTCCAGTTAACGAGTGCTGAATACAAGGTCGAGACTTCAAAAGTGTTTTTTTTTTTAAAGCATTAACAGTAATGATGCCTTCAAGTGTCAAACTCTCAATTAATCCTTTCCCCTGATCTGTTAAAGGTCCCGTAGTGGAGAAAGTGAGATTTACTTGTCTTTTTTTGTTATTATGAAGCAGTTGTAGGTGCAATATTAATGCTGTGAAAGTATCAGAACTGTCGATATACAGAAAAATGCTTCAGTGGTGCGATTTCAGTGAGAGAATCTCAGCGTTACATACTGTCATGACGTAATGAGTTTTGTTTGTAGTGAACACCTACATTACGTCTGACAGATAACAGACCCAGGGATTTGTATTTACGACAGCCAATTTCCACATAATGTTGCTTTAGGACTTCCAGCAGGTTGTGATGTCACAGCTACACAGCTTTCAGCCACGCCTCCAGCAGAGTTGCAGAGCTGATGTGGAAACGTGGTGCATGTTCAGGCTTGTAAGAGCTGACCAATCAGAGCAGGCTCGGCTTTTAGGGCTCAGACACGAACTAGCAGCTACATTAGCAAGGCTGTAGCGTCGCCTCAAGTAGCCTGAACGTTGCACTTGAACACACCACAAAGACTCCAGCTGACGGCCAACTAGCTTGTACGTTCTGAGGCTGCGTGAGAGGAAATAACTCGCCGTAACACAAGGTGGCGCTAGTCTGCATTTGTCATTCAAAAAGGGGAAACCCTTGCACATACACAAACTGCTGTTATGGAAAAGCAGCATTTGCCTACTGTTCTGTGGTTGTAAAAACAGAGGCTGAGCTGATGCAGAAACATGGTGGGCGGGGCTTGTTCAGGCTTGTGAGAGCTGTCCAATCAGAGCAGACTGGGCTTTCAGTGCCCAGATCACCCAAGCTGACATCAATGTAAACTGACTGTAGCGTCGCCCGTATCTCGGTCATATTTTGTAGATTCTGAGACTGCATGAGAGGAAATAACTCTCCACGAACGTGAAAATATACATCCCTGTTCAGCAACCTTTAGAATGCATTAGAGGAAATAGAGAAATTTATTGCGAGAGCAACCAAAAGAAGATCCTGGGGAATTTACTCAAGCAGTATATTCTCTGGGTTTTCTGATTCTTTGTGCCTCCAGAAACACATTCATGATTCATCTCAGATTTTGCTCTGTAGCAGGGCATCGCAGCTGTCTCGGTCCTCCCGTGTCTAGTTTTGTAAGAGAACCTGGAATTCACGTATATGAACTGTGCAGCTGCAGATCATTGCAAGAAAGATGCCCTTTTGGAATAAGGTGTAAATTTTTTAAAATTCTGCAAGACTCCCCTCAAAGTGCGAGACGGCGATAGCTATAACTTCTCATGCAGAGGAGCGGTATTGTATGAGCAGAGATCAAAGAGAATAATATAACACAAATATTAAAGGTCTCAGTGGGGAGATTAAATAACCCGACCGATGTATTTAATGGGATTCAGACGGGAAAGAGCACTTAGGAAAACATGTATTCATGTTTAAAATAAGTGATTAAACACCATTAAGTAAACTACATAATAATAAAATATAATATTACAATAATGGGCTTATGTAAACATCTTCATTACTTGTCTCAGTAAAGTTCAATCATAAAAGAATTATGTTCATTACAGATTAATCTTCAAGACGCTAGCGGTTGAAAAGCGAGTACATCCCCGGCCTCGCTGTGAGAAGACACCCACAGGTACAGTGTGACCGGACGTTACCGGTGCAGCTGCTGAATGAACCGGTGATTGTGAAGCATGAATGAAGCAGATGATTTCCAATCAGCACACCGAGCAGTCGAAGTGCAGCAGCCTGGATGTGCTGGAGCAGGAAGTTAATGTGATAAAATTGCTGCTTTTCGTGGAGAGTTGATGTGTGAGATGATCACCAGTATGTTGAGCCTGTAACAGAAGGTGTGGATGAGTCTGAGAGGTCTGACTGCACCTCGGTCCAAAGAAGAGCACCATGGTGTGGTTAATAATATATGATTTATAAATTATTGCCAACTCTCCTTTAATGCAGCAGCCGTCTATCGCTTTAATTCGGAGGACATGACTAACGTCTCGGAAAGGTTGAAAAAGAAATATATCTAAAAGTCCTGTGAAATAAAAGCAAATCTCAGATGTGCAAATTTAATAAGCATGTGAAAATTGCAACGTCCTCTGTGGACATTTTCATTAAGTCATTACTTTGAAAATTAAGGTGCATTTTGTAGTTTTGGTGGCATTTTAATGAGAAGAGAAAGATCTTCATCAACTCATTTATAATTACTAAACAAAACTTTCTCTGTTTCCATGTCTGAATAAACTGAATAAAAAAACTGACCCTTAAAGGACAACACAAGTTGTGAATAAGTTGCATTTGCTTTTTTAGTTTCACCAGCTGCTTATTTCTGTCTCCAGACCAAATCATATCAAACATGTCACATTATTTAAACAGCATCAAAGGATGCAGAATTAATTCAGAACAGGAAACATGTCTGAAACACATCAGCCCATTTAAATTATTAAAATTATGGCACAATTGAATTTAAATAATCCACAGGTAAGAATGAATGTATGTAATTCACATGTGAATATTTCAATTTTTAATGTAGAAATTTTAATTTAGATGTGAAAAACCCAATCACCTGTGAAAACAGGTGGCAGCAGTAATATGAACACCTGCACCATCTAATGTAATAAAGAAGGTCTGAAGTAAGAACTTCTTCTGTGCAGCTCACGATGCTCATTTTCTGTTGAGAAAGTGCCAGAAACAGTCGACGGAGCCTCACCATATTGTGTGAGACTCTGTTTTCTGCTGGCGGTACGTTAGATTGAATTAAATTGTACAGCTGTTTCTGTCGTTGTGCCCACTTATGAAATAACATGCAGCTATGTGTGTGTGTGGTCTCAGCCTGCGAGGTGTTACAGGGTGTCAAAATTGTGATTTTATGCCGGATAATCTGGCATTTGTCGTTCGTCGGCTAACACTCTGTAAAGTTAATTCAAAGCTCTCCTTGAATATTTCACTCTGTGGACGTGTGTGAGTTTGTGTGAGTTGCCAACAAACACATGTTAAACATGCTCGTGTGCAACAAGGTCGAAAGTGAAGGAAGTGAGCTGCTCTTGGTTCCTGCTGGAGGATGATGCTGGAAGTTGCATTAAACTGTGTTTGCCATTCACCCACAACAGTCGCTTTTGTGGAACTCACTATACAGAGTCACTGTGACAAGTGCATGACTCCCACATGAATTATGGATCATCCCGAGGTGCAAACACTGGGCCAAAAAGCTGTTAGGCCCAGCGGCCCTGTATGTGTGACATCCCTCACTCCATACAAATTCTTCTCCAGTCATAACTGATAATGGGTCGTCTTTCAGAGTCCTAGTCCTCAGTTAAGGTCACCGTGTTCATGGTTAAAGTTCTCTTTAGGGCCAAATGGTGCAGAAAGTTGGGAGACTCCTGGTCTGATCCCTTTTTGAGGAAGAAGTTGGAAGATATTTGGTTTTAAGAGCTGGAAGAAGTCTTGTTTGCTTTAACTTTATATTTGACTTTATAGTCAGTAGGGTCAAAAAGTAGTAAAATAGTCAAGATACATTGATAATGCAATTTGTTCTGAATGTAATACTATGTGACAGCATGCACTGGAGCTGGCACGGACTCCACAAGTTTGCGCAAAACCTGATGACTCATTTTATCCCACCGTGATTTGACAGTGTTCCACAAACAGAGACCAAGTCATAACCAAGACCAGAGTGTACCGAGGCCGAGACAAGACCAAGACCAGAGTGTACCGAGGCCGAGACAAGACCAAGACCAGAGTGTACCGAGACAAGACCAAGACCAGAGTGTACCGAGGCCGAGACAAGACCAAGACCAGAGTGTATCGAGGCCGAGACAAGACCAAGACCGGAGTGTATCAAGACAAATACAAATTATTTTCCAAGTTCAAAGCTTCATTAAGTACAGAAGGAATCAGATAATTATAGAATAATAATAATACAGTGATATCCCTGCAGTCGCGGTCCTGACTGGTCTTGTAGTAAAACCCAGAGTCGTCTTTGTCCGAGACAAGGCTGAATAATAACGTTGTCGACTGTGAGCTGAGACCTTCAAGAAGTGGTCTTGACACCAAGACTGATCTCGAGTACTACAACACTGCACTATACACATGTTTATTATCCTCACATTAGTACTTCCTCTTAAAATGTAATTCAGTGTCATCAACCCCAGCTCCCCTCCTTTGCTAATATTGCACTGCTGCTGTATTCGTGTGTCTAAGGGGCATTTTAAATTCCCTTGCTGCTGCCTTTAGCCGACGCCTAAGCAGCCTCTTTTATTTTCTGAGAATGTAATAAAGGATACCATTGAACCGGTTAAATGTTTTCAGCGTGCTCATACGACACTGTGGAGCGAGGCTCCTGGCCCTTTCCCAAACCATTACCCTATCACTTTAATGGTTGCGAGGAATTGGCAAATACTCAGAGCAAAATGTGACTCGCTTTCAGCTGCCCCCTCACGCCCGATGCCAAGTCTCTGCAAGCTGCGTTTTTCAGATATACAAGTTTTACACTAACAGGAGTTGACACCTAAACTGGTGGCATTTTCATGCTTTGGCGTTTACTACATTATATCCACAATGACATGAGTGAATGAGCATAGTATTTGTTTGTAAGAGGAGGAAATGACAGATTAGGGAAGCAGGACGAGGCAGGGGAAGCCTCTGAGGCGTAGCAGTAGGATTAATTCCCTTATTAGTTACTCTCTGCAGTGATGCTACACCATGAAAGTCTAATATCATCTTTTTATGGATTTGACTCAATTTCGATTACCTCCCCTACATTCAGCAAAGGGATCAGAGCGTCTCCTTCTGTTTCTCCATCCCGTTATTTATTTATTTATTTATTTCCCAGTCCCTTCTTGTTGCCTTGTCAGAGATGATGTACGAGAAACGGCAAATAAATTGGAGATTCACGACACAAAAAAAGGAACGACCGTCCTCTCATCCCCCCCAGACAGAAACACACACCGATAGGAAAACAATAACACGCTGTGCTTGGAAGGATCATTAAGGCAAAGTGAGAAATTTCTTCACGAGTAAAAGAGAGCAAGTTTTGCGGTTGATGTAGTGATTTTGAAGGTGATTAAAAAGCCATTAGTGATACGACTCTCACAGGTAATTCACAAGATAGTCATTCAAAACCCAGTTAGAAACCAGGAAGGTCTCCGACTGGAGAAATGACTGTTATTAGATGAAGATATTATATCAAATTGCCCAAGTGAGAAAGCTCCCCCACAATCTCCTGTCTATGAGCTAAATCGCTGTCATTTTGAGAGATGGGCTTTCATTTCTTCTGGCGTTTTCTCATCAAATCCCGAGAAAAGCTCAAACTTATTTGCCTGTGAATCCGAAAGAAAGATTGAATAAGAATTACTACCTTTAATTAAGCCATATGTTGTCTGTCGACGTTCGGGACTTTAACATTAAACCGATAAAGTCGGAGCAAACGAGGCCTCGGGAGACTTTCAAGGAAGCAGACAGTCGCTCTCAAAATGATTTCCTTTTATATAAACTTTATGTGCTATCATCTTCGTCGAAGGAACAGACGCAACAAATAACTTTCCTCGCACAGCGGAAACTATTATCAAACTCTGGGAAGCCATTATTTTGGTGTCATTCAGTGCTGCTTATTGAATTGCACACAGAGTATGCTTTTCTAATGTATATTTGTACTCTACATTGACCACAAACTCTGCTTCTGTTTCAAATTAGAATCATGATGTAAATCTATTTCTATTCATGGCTTATTGGCTTCCATCTTTCATTCCAAGCTCCATTATTTTTTGAAGATTGCTTCTTGGTATTTGATGATAGGAGTTCAGCAGCCAATCTGGGCAGCAGATTCGACGGAGAGATGGAAAGTCGGTCCAGAAAAAAAGATCTGGTAAAGAACAGAATGCATCTGTAGTGATATTACAATGTTGTATATTTACCTTCTTCTCTAAGCAGATCGACATTTACACCTTCAGTGTTTCCCCTCGTGCCTCGGCTCGGAAAAATCTCCTTTTCCCAGATCTGTCTTCATTTAAAACCCGTCCTTTTTTGCCCGACCTGCTATATTCCATTTGTAGATTTATTACTTCAGCTGAAATGGACCGGAATGTGATTTCCGTCCAGGATCCGGCTAATTGTTGAGACAAATGAAAGCGTACACCTTGACAGCCAAGAAGTCTAAACTATGGGCCTAATTTAAAACATTTCAGATCAGTCATGCTGTCAGAAAGTTTCATCTGGCTCGGTTGGCCTAATTGGTTGAATTCGCAGAGCAATTGGCAAAGTCTATTTTTGATATCTCTGTCAAACCTCCAAGGAGGAACATTGTGTTTCTCTATTTTGTCTTTCCCAGGCGGATTGGAGAGGAGAGCTGTTAAAATTCATAAGATGTGCTTTTGTAAAGAATTTCCAGACATCCATCTCTGTAGGTTTCAGGGGCTCGGAGGTTTACTCTGCCAAACCTTAACTCAGCTGCCATCTTTTAAGTTTGTCTTTTCCTTGTACCGTGGCCAGGTCTGCACACTGGTTATGGATGACATCTGAACCCCGGCACAGAAATGGGGAAAGTGCTGTACTCCAGAAAAGAGAAATGACATTTAGTTTTTATTTTAAGGCTTCGAAGCCTTACTGATGTTTGTCAGACAAACCGAGGTCATGTCTGGGTGTCTGGTCCATCAATACTTTTTGCTGTATACATCCACTGCAAAAGAAAAACTAAGGTGCAAATATATCAAACTTTTCACAATATTGAACCCCTTAACATTTAGTTTTCCTCCATTGGCTTTAAAGATGCAGGATATGTAACATTTTCTTATCATAAGGACTAAAAACAACTTTACTTTTGTTAAGTTATCTTAAATGACATCGTTCAAACTCACAGAAACCCTTTTTTATTTAAGGTAACAGCGTGTTTTTGTGTTTTGTTGCCTGTCGCTTTATCTTCTAGAGAAACGTCCGACACGAGGAAGCAAGTTAACAAACGCAACCTGAATTAAGCTTTCATATAAGACGTTTTGATATCTTGATGGCAGTTTGGTGTCTTTGAATACGTTGAGATCTCCTCTAGAATTTTGAATATAGTTAACAAAGATTCAGCAGCATTAGTTTGGAATGAGTGAGCCAACAGTGGGTCAGTGCAGTCTAAAATCTAAGAGTCTTATCGGCTTATTTTAATCCCCATTTTGCCAGGAATATGAAGCCTGACAATGTTTGAGCGGTTGATAAACTTAGGTGCCTTCTTCCTGTTAAAGTTACAAAATCTGACAGATTTTCTTGACCCCTTAGTGTTATTGGGTTGTCTCTGTGTGTTTGTTTTCTTTGCTATGGGTTGGTAAAACAAATGGCCAGCGGGGGAACTAATAGCGGACTGTAAGCTGTAGTTTCCCTGGTAAACACACCGACCTATTCGGCTGTCGCAGCTGCAGAGTCACAAGTTCGACAGAGCAGACACGATGGGTGTCAGCAGGATGGACCAGCAGCAGGAGGCCAAATAGGTTGCTGTGTTTACTGGGGAAACTACAGCTCATAAACCGCAAGCGTTGCTCTATCAGTTTGAGTCAAGCAGGGAGAAGGCCGCCAACAAAGACAACCAATCAGTGGCGGATAAGGGCGGGTTTGGCAAGAATAATAGTGGGATCCATTACATCTGCTTCAAAGGAAATTTGCTGGCTAACAAACCTAGCTGCCATATTATCAGTGCACACCAGTTTCTTGCACGTGTAATGACTGTTCTGGTCACTTATCGTGTGAATCCTACAGAGATAATAGCAAACAAGAAAAGGGTTTGATAATGTCTCATAAGGAAAATCAAGAAAATTGAGCTCAGCTAATGGTGTCGTCGGACTCTGCGTCACTGAAATTTCCACAATGGAGATGATGTGTGACCCACATTCATAATGGACACAATTATGAGGATTAGACCCAGGTGGAAAAATACAGATTTTTTTTTTCTTAGGGGAACAAGTGGAATCTTTGAACTTAAATCCTAATTAGTCCTCTTATGGTGTTTATCCCAACATTGCTGGTGCTTTCATGTTTTACACCCATGAATTCCAGCTCTTTTATGTCTCTGCTGAATGTATGACCTATTTAAGACTCACTTCTCATTTTGATAATGTGACGTACAGCATTTCGGTCACGATTTACGCATATCTACTCATTCCATGGTCAAGGTTTTCTCCTTATTAGAAGTCTCTTTGGTGCCTAAGGACACATGTACACATATGACATTATAATGTTAAACACAGAGCAGCCATCCGTAAAGGCCTCTTTGTTAAAACGTAACACATTATAACAGTCTCGAGGGCTTCTGGAGATTTAACCCCTCTCTATATTAAGGAGACAGCGCTCATGTTTGAGTTAGGGGTTTCGTGGAAATGGAAGAGACAGTAGTGGAAGCTGTGGCTTATGCGAATAGCCCTCTGAGAAATGACTCGTTTTTCGGCCGTGAGAGATAGCACCAGAGTGATTCCCTTCAGACTTTAGGCCTTTATTAATGTCCCAGTCCAGGTTTTCTCTAAGGGACGCATGACCGAAGACAAGCTCCCACTTTCATCTCCCAGTTAATGAGAAAAGGCCAGATAACCATTGAGCCCCTCTAGGCTTACAGAGATATGGAGGCCCAGTTCTCGTTGTAATCTCCTAACATAAAGCTTCATGCTTCGCTGCCCTGGGATCCAGGTCCACTTCAATAAGTCAATATATACACATTTAAACATCATGTACAAGACATGTATTTGCTCTCGTCCTTTCTATCAGATGTTGCTCTAAAAGGGAGGCTGTTCCCGGTTCACATGCCATCAGGTTTGCGTTCGGTATCTCGTGGGTTTTCATCAGATGAAGTACTGGTGAAGGACTGTGGGTAATTGTTTGGAACTATCAACAATCTATCCATTTAGCATCTGCTAATGTAACAAACCAAGAGTGTAGAAGGGTGGCATATGAAAATTAAAGCAGCAAACATTAACAGTCTTATATTAACAATGGAATGAGGATGTGTAATGTGATCTCGTGATGAGACTCGTGATGATGAACCCACTGAGAATTGTCCCCTGACTGCAGTTCTCCTCAATTCAACAGCTATTTAGCATCTTTAAGGTCACAGTTTTAGATTTACGGCACAGAGCTTTATTGCTTTTTGTCACCGACTTTACATTTCAAGTTCAATTTTCTGTTTTATGCTGTGACAGCTCTGTGCTTATGATCTGGTTATGTTTAGGCACAAAAAAAATCATGTTTTGGCTTAAAATACCTGTTTTTGGTTGCCACAAACACGGCCGGACGTTGTCCTGGAGCTGCCCTAAAACTGTTCAGTGGTTTCACACCTGTAACTTCACCACCATCCCCTCCAATTCCTGACATAAAAGTTAACATGAAATGCGAACTTGTCAATAAAGTACGTAGCCTGTGACACATACAAATGTTTCAATGGTTTGCAGAAACATTAACTGCCAACATTTACTTCTGGCAACTGGGCTGTTTTTTCAGCCTCGCAATTCTCATCAACTTCGTTTCCATCAGTGGATTTTCAGTAAAATGATTAACTCGATGTCCAGAGCATCAAACTGGAGACAGATATACTGGAGAATTTAGCAGCTAAAGAGCCAGATAGTTTTGTCAGGAGGTGGTGGAGACCAAAATAGAGCTAAAAGGAGCACAAACTCTGGACTTAAACATGTCAGCTGGTCAGATGTTGATGGATTTACTGAGCTGCCTCCAAGTGGTCTGATTTATGCAGCTATCTAAAAGAGCTTGTCTTGTGTTGACCCGTCTGATTTATGACAAATTTGGTCCCAGTCGTGTATTTTTGGCCATATTGGTTATGATAACAGATTACTCTACGAGGCTCCGTTGCTAATGAGTCATGAAACATCCATCATAGTTTACAGACTGACTTCCTGGTTCAACTTTGACTTGTACTTACCCGAGTTGTGCACAGTTTTGCTCTTATAAGGACATTTTTTGAGTGCTCACTTGTGAGAGTTAGTAAAAATACATTTTTCCCCTTTTTGCTCGGGGCAACCTGGAACCCCCTCAAGGACTCCTGTGGGCCCCTGGACCCATCTTTGAGAACCACTGGTAGAGATAACCAGAAATAAGCAGGAAGCAGAGTTATATCTCGTGTCTCGTCAACACATGCAGAAGAAGTGCTTTTTAACTACATCGCTTTGTTTCTCTGGGAACCCGACTCGTCTTTATTTTCCTGTAACGCCACAAGTGCGCTCAGTGTTGAAAGAGTTCAGATTGAACAGCGCGTCAGACAACAGAGCAGTTTGTCTTCCCTTTGTTACGAGAGATCACAGTTTTCTTGTAGAGTGATGCGTTCAAGAGAACAACCTTTCCTCCTTTTCATTATTTCACTCTCAGTGATTGCTCCTCTGTGTTGTCAGTGATTTATTGAACAGCCCTTTTTGGAAACTTGGTGTAAAACACTCAAATAACCACTTGGCTTGTAAATTCCCCAAACATATTCATGACTGTCAGAACTATTACAAAACAAGCTGGAAGGAAAAAAAGAAAATGTTCTCAAAACTTCAGATGTTTTAAATTCCATGACTACAGCGCTCCGCCGGTCGGTCTCGTCTTCAGGCAGCATTTGGCATTATCGTTTAACCGCAGACATCAATTATCAGTTTTCTGACTCACATCTTTCCATCCCTCTGCTGCCCCTCCTAAACCGCTCCGTTTCCAATCTCCACTCCCATTAACGCTTTTCTGTAATTGCATTAGGAGCGACAAAGCGGGAATAGATGTGCGGAAATGTATGTTCCAGAAGGAAAGTCATTTCTCCGCATCTGCAGGTAATTGAATTTTAATTGTTATGCAGAAAGGGCATTTGCAAATGAGCGGGTATGTGTGAAATACAGACAGAACAGCGGTGAGCACTGACGGCCTTATTATTACACTGACCATCAAGTTAACCACCTCATACCGCCGCGTGACCTATCGCACAGGCGAGGACGACACATCGCAGACGCTAACACAGCCTTAAATAACACGACGGGCCTGAATCAGCAGCAGCTCGTCCTTCAAATGACTCCGAGCTCGTTCACCGTTTTGTGTCCTGTAAGGGAAAATTATTCACGACGGATGAAAACAGGGAAGATTATTTACATTTATACTCACTTATATCTCCAGCCAGCGAGGGATTATAAGCGTAGAAAGAATGCAAGACACCGAAGCACGCAGCTCTCCGGCCCCCCGAAGGCTGAGGGTGATTTTATCCACGAGTTCCTTTTAGTATTAAAACCTTGGGCTCTATTTCGATTTTTCTACATTTCTTTGGAAACCTCACTGTCCCACAGTGAAAGCCGACGTGTCAAGAGTGTCAGCAGCGATCAAGAAAATCCCACGCATCTGTGGAGTTAGGCTCAAAATATTATATTACTGACATATTTCACAACATGAAAATGAAACATGGCTGTCGGAGCCACTTCAACATGTTTTTGAGTACTTCAAGGATTTTTGGGGGGATTTGTGTTCGTGCTGCCTTCTCAGAGTGAGGTTGAAAGTCATGGCAAAGATTGATATGCGGTCTGTGATATTTTTTTGTGTTTTTAACTGTTGAAAAGCGAAACAGAGTAGCTAATATGATTTCAATACACTTCTCTTGAAGCTGTACTGACGCTATAGAGGAGGAGAGGTGAATAGTTGTCTGTTTCCACTTTAGCTGAGCGCTGCAAGGACGTCGAGTTTCAATGGAGCTGATAATTCAAAAAAGATCCACACGTGTGTTTTGCATCCAAACTGTAGATTATGTTTAATTCCATGTCCCTGTGATGTTTGGGTTGGGAAGATATTTTCAAACTCATATTTCCAGTAAGCAGTTTTTCCACTAAGTAGCTACAGAGGAAGTTATTGTGCACTGTAAACAAATATGTGTAATTTTAAATTTTTTCCCTGTTTATTTTCAAGATATTTTATGACATGTATGAAAGTATCAATACAACTGAGAAAAAACACTGAATTTACTTATTTAATGTGAAATAACATGATTTAGCTGTAAATGTGAATAATCAATATATTTACATTTTTGACAGAAAATTACATTTTTCCCCACATATAATAATTTCATGAATATATCATAATTTCACAAAATTAATTTATGTCTTTTATTTACTAGGTAAAACTTTTCATTCAAGTTTAATACTGTTATTACATTTATAAAATATGATGCAATAAGTAGCAACTAACAGTAAAATAAATGGTCTGTTCCATAGTTTTACATAGATTCTGAAATATATGATACATTTGCAAAAGTATTTATATATATATAAAAAAAATCAATTTTTTTGGTGATCAAATTTATAAAAAAATATCTAAAGAAGATATTTCTTTCATGTTATTTCACATTAGAGATTTAAATTCACTGTTTCTGTAATTTTATTAATATTTTTGTATATTTTGAAAATACAGGAAAAAATCTGTTAAATAATCATAAAAATTCATTTGAAATTAAAGATTTGTGTGCTTCACCCTGCAGCCAGTTTCTCCACCTCATCCTTCCCCTGCACCTCCCTCCTGTCTTGTGATTCCAGCAGTGTCCTGGTCTGAAAGTACCAAGCAGAAATATTAAAATGTTGAAGTAAAGAACAAGCGGTCGACCCGTCTCTGCAGCCGTTCGCTCTCCGCTCCGTCGTGTTGACCTCCTGCTGCCGTCGGGGCTCCTCCATTAATTTAACGACGCTGACTTTTAAAAGTCATTAATTGTGAACGTGAAGGAAAATCAATGTTGGCCACATTTATTCCATTGTTGTCTGTCAGCTCGCTCAGCATGAAATGGCTCCGTCGCCTCTTTCATGGCACATATCCACAACGCTAAAGCAAAATTTGTCTCAGAATCAAAACTACAGAGAAATCAGGTCTGTCATCTGCCTCCAAGCCAAGTTTTCCTGTTGGGATAAACTTTAATTACAGCTTGATTTTCTGTCACAAAGTTGTCAGGGCTCCTCTGATGTTCTCACAGAAAAGGTAGAGATGATTGATCTGTCGTGATTGATGTTGAATCCATTTCTCAAATTAAACCCCTGGAGCTTTGCTTAAGAAAATTAAAACATTCATTAAAAATAAAGCTCTAGATTTGCAGAAGGAACAGTCGGCGCGAGGGGCGGCGTTGCATCATCTTGTTATCGTGGGTGAACTGACCCAGGAGAACCGCCGCTTGGCTTTCTCGCCGCGGCCACAGATATCTCAAAGCTCCAATTGGATTAGAGACATTGAACTATTGGAGTTGAAATAGCTGGAATAGAGCCGCTATGAAATAGGTTGTATTTCTCAGAAGGCATTAACCCGGCCCGCGGGGAGACGGAGTATGCTGCCGGCGTGTGGAAGAGATCAGAGCGAGGGGGATCCTCCTCTGCAGCTCCATTGTAGTCCAGGTAGCATAGATCAAACAGAGCAATCCCCACAGAGCTCCCCAGAAACTGCTTACCGGGAGGCAATCTCAGGCAGCCCCAAAAGAGAGGCACGGCATATGGCCTTTTGAAGATAGTGGTTTGAGATTAGAGCATATCCCGAATCAGGGAGCATTGAGAGGAGGTTGGTAAGGAACAGAAATGACAGATAAGGGAGAGGCAAAAAAATCTTAATGCAGCTGTTTCAAAGTACACGGCGGAGAATGTGTATAGACCTGTTTAAGATATCGATCGGCACCCTCGTTCAAGGGCTCCAAGCAGGAGATACTGTCAAGACCTGACTGAATTTCAACGCAGACGGCGCTTTTAAAAGTGTACCATCACGCCTCCCCCTCTTCAGCTTTCAGCGGAATTAGATTAATTCTTTGTTTGACAGGAATACGACTTGTTTTCCACTTTGCGCGGACGTTAATTCTCCATCTAGACTAATTTCCTGCTCGATTCCTCCGTCTGCTCTGCCCTTTTCAACCAGAGAGAGCGAGAAAAAAAACACAAAAAAACAATCCAATATACTGTATAATCGTATAATTTGTGGCAGGCTGCAGGAGCGCTGTGTCTCCCTCTCTCATCGAGCGAGCGCCGTCCTCTGACAGCTCGCCTGAAGAGTCGACCACTGCTGCGATGCCGTTTTATCTCCCAAACATCTGAGTAATATGAAAACTGCGCCATTGTACGCTAAAGGGGGGCTGATATAAAAAGGCACCTCACTTGACCGAGACTTATTACCACTCTATTTGTGAAGCGATGTCTCGGCGATATTTCGTCTGATAAGATGGCAATTTCAATAAGAGGCTTCGCTGGCTTTTTGGCCCCCGTGGGCTTTGGCTTGAGTAGGAGGGATATATTTCACAGGGGAGAGCTTGATGAAACGAGGGGCGAGCATTTGCAAAAGTGAGATAAAACTGCCTTTTTTTTCTCCTCCCTCCCAGACATTTTTTTTTGCCGGGGAGTCATAAGAAGTTTGCTCGGCGGTGATTGGGAGAGGGAGGCCCGGCCACGGCGAAGATGAACAGTCTGTGGTCGGCGTCCCATCCATTTTCCACTCTGATGAAGACGGTGCAGAGGAAGCTATCGTCGGCGGTGGCGGCGGCGGCGGTGTGCGGTGGCAGGGGGGCGATTTGGGGATGTGCCGAGCCCAAAATTAAGATGACAGCAATGACAAGGCTCGATGCCGAACAGATCTATCCCACAGATGCAAGCCGCAAGCTTAACAACCCATGTAGGCTCTATCTCTGCGCGATGTGTGTGTGTGTGTGTGTGTGTGTGTTTGATGTAGCGTGCAATATGTGCGCCCGTTGACAAGATCATGGAGACTCAGTGTCAAACTCGACAGCTGATTGCAGGCTGGAGTAAACACCTGGCATCGGGCTTGTCGACGGCGAGGTGAATCATTGCGCGTGTGCGTCGACTGGAAAACGTCAAAATGAAAAGCACGGGAGACAATGTGTGTGAGGCAGACGGGGGAGGAAATCGCCGCGTGTGGGAAATGTTTTATTGGCAGTTTGATGTGTTTGCTTAAGTCCAAAAGTTGGATTTATTTTACTCGATGCTCAAACACCCCACAGTCCTGTCAGATGAGCCAGCAGCCAGGGCTCGACAGTGCGAGCACCTCGTCGCAAATGCTAGTAAAAAATAGTTCAGTGCGAATTGTGAAATGCAATTATAGCGCTAACGATAGCGCTAACGTTACCATTCCCAGCCGTAAAAAATACAGGTTTAATGCCGACTGGCAGAAAACATTCCCGTGGCTCCTTAACGAAAACGAATTAATGTATTGTAAGTACTACAAAGCGCCGAAGCAAGCAGCTGGAAAGTCCGTTTTTGTCACAGGCAACGTGAACTTCAAAACGAGGTAATTTACTGAAACACAGTAAATCGCACAGGCAGACCGCGTTCAAAATTCAAGCACCTTCTGTGAACCCTGCCTGTTGTTATAACTCAGGTCAAATAAGCTTAAGTCTGTTGTCAGTACTTGTTACAGTATTATTCTCTGCACTTTTTGGAGAATTTTACTTGCTGTCTTGATACTGTCTCAGTTGCACTGCACATGTGCACCAAATAACTGACAATACATGAGTTGTTACAGTATTATTCTCTCTGCACTCTTTGGAGAATATAAGTAAAACTTAAAAATCTATGAATTGAATTGTTTTGCTTATGAATGCCTCCTCATTGACCTCATATCACTTTATTAAAGAAAAACACATTATTTGGTAACTTTTCATCGTGCCCCTTAAATTATTTGTGTGCTACGAGATTTTTCACCTTAGGAGCACACGTGCTACTTGGGAAAATGCTAAGCGTCAAGCCCTGCCAGCAACCCCCATCAACACTGCTGTACGGGAACCATTTATACATCAATTAACAATCTAGTTTACCATTTATTGATTACCTGTAGCTGTCTATATGAACACATGATCCATTCCTTGTTGGCACAGTTTATTCGTAGCTTCAAATTCTCCAGCTCTGCTCTCTGACAACACGCTCTCAGCACGTGAGGTTCAATTATTACAGCTGACAAAGGATGGTAATTGTAAAAAAATTCAAATCATAATTAAAGTTTTTTTTCCTCGTCGTTAGTGAAATCTTTCCCCCCTCGCTCCCACATCCCGCTGGGAATCAGCGCTGTGAAGAAAGAGGCTGTAAGAAACATTGTGATGGTGAACGCTCCGCAGGTTTGAATCCAGACGGGGATCAGAGCCGAACCTTTATTACTCATTTTTCTCCTGCTTTTCAGCCTGAATCATTTTTACATGAACAAATAATTGACAATCACCAAGTTCTCTTTCAATTTGTCTGAAATATTAATGTTAGAGTCGTGCTGAACAGTCATTTGGTTTCCTTCTCCAGAATGGTTTGACTGAGAGATTTAGTATAAAATAAAAAGCCTGGTTTCTCTGCTGACCTCCCGCTTCCATCTTAAGTGATTCTGGTTCTGGCCCGTCCTTTGGTTACACAGACTCTCTCCTCTCTGCTAATGGAGATTAATTATGTGGAGATAACAATAGGAGACGAGTTATAGGGGAAAATTGCCTCCCCCACTTAAATAAAAAAGACCATTTCTTCTTTTGATAAGGAAAAAAACAGACACTTACTATCTTCACTGGCAGCAGAATGGATGTGGAGCTGTACTGAACCGCTGTCCTTAAAATAACTCTTCGCTGGATGTATGGTCAGACGTTGTGCCCTGAGGGGGATGAGGAAACTTGGTATTTAGTCGAACTGCTAATTAACAGCTTGTCTCTGTCTTTCACACAACGCGAGAATAAACCTTGAACTGTGGATGTGACTGGTGTTTGGTCTGCGGAGGAGTGTGAGGTTGTGGCGAGGACACGAGGGGAGACGGTGGAGCTGTGTTGGTTTTCCAATTACTGCAAATAAGTTAAATATTTACGTGTCACAGTCGAAGTCTAACCCCTCATTATGTGCCACAAGTCTTCCTGAGACAACTGGAAGTGAAGTGCGCATCTTTCAACTTGCTCACTCTGCATTTTCACATTTTTCGGCACGGCTAGCAGAGCGATTTTATAGATGGACGTACTTTTACAATTTGATCCAGAGAGAAAATTTCACAGCTTTCGACTTCCAGATGGTTTGTAGACCTTCATGTCCTCAGAGCAAGACTTTAGTAATCTCCTGATTTGTTTTCCTTCAGTGCCACTAATTCAACGTTTAAAGGGATATTCCGGTTTAAATTTAATCCATGGTCTAACACACCGTGACACCGAGTAAGACTCCCCCTCGAGAGGAACAGCACCAAACTTCAGCAACAGTACATGTACAGTCCCAGCACACAGTACGAAGCATCAAACATCTGCTAGCTTTGCTGGATTTGTATTAAAAACACAGCACAACTCACCCTCTCCTCCAGCAGCCTGCCTGTGTGGGGAAGCCCTGACGAGTCGATTACCGAGTGCAGTAGATTTCTGCAGCTCAAGGATGAAAATGTCTGATTATTACTCCATGGGATGCTCAGTTCTCATTATTAATTCTCCTGTCGAGCTCTGACAGGGAATAAGAACTGAGCGTTACATGGAGTAATAATCAGACATTTTCATCCTTCAGCTGCAGAAATCTACTGCACTCGGTAATCGACTCGTCAGGGCTTCCCACACAGGCAGGCTGCTGGAGGAGAGGTGAGTTGAGCTGTGTTTTTAATACAAATCCAGCAAAGCTAGCAGATGTTTGATGCTTCGTACTGTGTGCTGGGACTGTACATGTACTGTTGCTGAAGTTTGCTGCTGTTCTCACCATTAATTGTGGCTTTTTGATGGCGGTTTCTAGTTGGAGACATAAGCTGCAGTGTATTGTTATCGTGCGGTCTTTTCTGAGGTTGCTAAAACTAGCTAAGCTAGCGGTCAGCTAACTTGACCTCTCGAGGGGGAGTCTTACTCGGTGTCACGGTGTGTTAGACCATGGATTAAACTTACACCGGAATATCCCTTTAAGTGCATAAAGCAGCATTTTCAGGTCCGACTCTTCAGCTGTGCACTTTGGTTTTGTCAAAACACCTGCTCAATGAATCAGGCATGCACAGGTATGTGACTGGGTGATGCATTGCTGTGGAATAGTAAGTCAGAAGTAAAATAAAATATAACTTACCTTTTAAATACAGTTATATGGACTTTCTATAGTGCTTTTCCAGACTACTGACCGCTCAGAGTAACGTCCAATTCCTTTAAATTCTATAATGTCGATTTTGTCAGTTTGAACCTCGGAGTCGAAACGCTTTCAGCTTGACATTTTTTCTCCAGACAGCCAAGTCAGACCTCCGGGTCAAGTCTCACAGCTTCACCTCGATGATGAAGGCAAAGCTGCTGTTATAGCAGAGAGCCACGCTGACAGACGGCCACGCCGCCGCCGCTAACGGAGAGCGAGGTCAGGCACAATTCAACACTAGTGAGACAGAGGGCGCTGTCATGGGACGCTGCGAGTGTGATAGGTCAAACAACCACATCAGATCTGTGCTCTTGCAGATCCAGAAGAAGAAGAAGCTGCTGTGACACGTCTGAGAGTTAATTACTCCTTCGTTCTAAAACAGTAGTTCTGAGGGCTGGCGGGGGGGTTTACTCGGCTTAACAGGCAATTATTTGCTAAAATACCAGCGGTGAAATGCTCGGTGTAACCTGTCGTCTTGACTCTTAAATGAAGGCTTTTGCGTGGAAAAATTAATAAGACGGTAATGGATTGTGGTTTTCTGAAACTAAAGGGATTTCAGGGTCCCCTGACAAGTCTCACAGAAGAACACATCTCGAAACATAAAGCTGATTTCGAGGGAGAGCACATTTTTTACAGCTCGCTTAATTGCCCTCCTTTTTTTTTTTTACTGTGACAACAAGAGCGCGCCATAATAAAAGCAGCCCAATTTACATGACCTGCATTAAACAGCTCCAGCACTTTGACCAGCTGCTGCACACTGGTGTTGACCCAAAGCTCGGACACACACCGGAGCACAAGCTCAGCCCGTTATCATCCTCGCACCGGCCGGCCGGCCGACGAGGGAGTTTCCAAGTTATTCCGCCCGAATAATTAAAAATAAAAAGTCAACCGGAGCTCAAACTTGTGATGTAAGTGAGGAGAAGGTCGTGGCTGAGGGCGGGCGGCGCCTCCGAGGAGCCTGGGAGTTCAGAGACAATGAAAATAAACCCAATAGATCTTATCGCCTATGCATTGTCTTGTCTTCCCATTGTGATAGGGGGCGAAATCACGTCAGGGATAAACACAGTATGAATTTTTAAGAGGCGCCTCTCCTTATTTCTATTCCGTCTTATTTTTTTTTCCTCGCCTCGGCTTCAAAAACGACCTCCAGTAATCTTCAGAGGTGAATATCGCCATTTCCCCGAAACCTGAATACGAGAGGAGATTGTGAGACCCACCGGGGGAGTCGAGGCAGCACAGGTGTTGAATATTACAGTATGTGTATTTCATTAGCGTTTGGCAGTTTGAATGATGTGCTCGGAAATATTAAAAGCAGCGTCGGTCCGCGTGCATTGATCTGAATAGTAAAGACCACCGCGGCTGTGGACGGAATCCAGCGGAAAGGGAAACGTAACGTAACACATCCAACAGATTGTGAAACTGATCAATGAATATTTGATCAGCCAGAGATAGCACACAATGAAGAATGATTTCTTGTTTTTTTTTGTGCTGAAATCAGCTCTTTCCTTCAGGCACACAGAAAGAGAGTGAAGGAGCAGACGCACAATGGAAGTGCATCATGTATATATTGTATGTATAATGAATGTAATGTATGCAGGCGGAGGCCGTCCTGGGAGCACATGCAGCTCATTTTCATCCTGCAAATGAGACGGAAACTCACCTCTGAGAGAAAGTTTCCCTCTGACAGATCACTGAAATGTAGAAATAAGCAAACGGTAGACTATTGATCTGCATTTAGACATCACTCACTGATCGTCTCCTCTTTATGTGAAGCGGATGTCTTTATCCTTCTGGAAACGGTGATTCTGCAAATTCCCCATTTTTTTATTCTGTTTCCTGCAACGTACTGACTTTGACTTCCTGCAAGGATTAAAGTTTTTCTAAACGGTTGCATTAACGAAAGTTGTGCTGTAAGCAGAAATATCATGTTTTTATGCCTCTGTGGCGGCTGGTTGTCCATCTGTCAGTCCGTGAATGTGATATCTCAGGAAGGCCTTCAGGGAATTTCTTCAGATTTGTCCACTTGTGCCGTTTTTCCACCGACAGTACCAGCTCGCCTCGGCTCGGCTTAGCGTGGCTCTACTTGGTTTGGTATCTCTTCAACGTGGGCGGGTCGTCATCAGTGACGTACTTATCCACGCGACACATAAACAGGGCTAGCTGTGGGCGACGCAAAACACGTCCACCTTTTCATTTCCTGTCGCACCATCAAGCTCGTTCTGGATGCGTCTTCAGCGACAACACTCAGGAGCGTCTCCACCTCTGCCACGGTCCACGCCGTGTTCCTGCGCGTTGTTCCTTCCATGTAATCGCTATGCTGACTGAACGCAGATGCTAGTTTTTAAAGGTAGCGGGCGTCAGGCTCGGACGTCGCGCTCGTCATGAGTCGTCAAGTGGCGTCGCTCTGTCCAATCAGTGGCCGGCTGCCAGCTTACGTCACACAGAAGTATCAGCTCAGCTCGGTTGGAACTTATACGGAGGTGATACTAAAAAAGCACCACTTTAGCAGGTACCAGGTACCAGATTTCAGTAATGGGAACGCAAAAAAGGCGAGCTGAGTCGAGGCGAGGCGAGCTGGTACTGTCGGTGGAAAAACGGCATTGGACTCAAAGATGAACTTATTGGATTTGAGTGGTCAAAGGTCAAAAGTCACTGTGACCTCACAAAACTCATATTACTAAACAATTCATATATTAAATATGACAAAGAAAAAACAAAACCAGAATGTCTGATAGGATTAATGATGCCGTGAAGACATTTTAGGGTTTTACTTTTAAGGTCGAGGTCACATTCTGCAAAAGAACTTCATTATATTTGTGTTTTGTGTGTTTTCCCTCCTGTCTTCTTTCTTCTGTTCCTAGTGTTTCTCCACCTCGCTCCACCTGCACCTCATTCCCTCGTTAGTTGAGTTTGTACTTTGATCCAGTCTTTAGCCCGCTGGTGTGTTTGCCTGTTCCTCATGCAGAAAGAAATAAAAACTATATATTGCACTTCATCTCGTGCATTCAGGTATATAGATATATATTATTTAGGGTTGGTTGGGAGATCATAGCTTAAAATACCTACTTTTATCCCAACGTCTCGTTAGAAATTCCCACAGAATCCCATACAAGGCCATAAGGTTTTATTCTGTCGTCCGGGCTGCATTTAAAACAAATGTAAACAAATAGATGTTCGTCGGAAACAACGTTAGTTTAATATTAGATGGAAATCTTCGGCTAAGCTCCGTTGGATAAGGTCGCTTCTCATCTCCCCGCCGTGATCTCCTCCGGTGCTCCGTCACACTTCACCGCCGGCAGAGGTTACAGGTGCAGCGGATTAATCTCCCCGCTTTAAATTGAGGGAAAATGGGAACCGGCCCAAAAGTCATGAAAATTTACAGCACTAACACTCATTGGTGTGGAGATATTCTCTCCTGGTTTTCATTAACATACACCAGTCTGAGCATCGCCAGACACAATCACAGCGATCACCGTTAGCATTGTGCTCTGAGCAGACCTGAAAGTTTCTGTCAGTTTGAAGCTTCATGTAAGAACTTCAATAAATCATCCCCCCAAAATGAGAGTTAGTGGAATTTCTCAGCGAGGCTACAGGTCTGCAACCTGGCCTGAGCTTGACGGGACCCGACTTGACAGTTTTGATTTATTAAGCAATTACTTGCTGGGTTATCGTTATGATGGTTTTGGGGTGTGCTTTATCAGCGGCGAGAGGGGTTAAGATTTTGTCTGCGCGCGTGAGGTGGTTCACTAACTAACGCTTCGTACTGCTGCTGCAGTTTATTTCTGCTGTTTATGTATGAAATATTGAAGGTGGAGAGAAAAATGAAGTTAAAAAGACTCTCTGTGCCAGCAGCTCCCAGCGCCTGAGTCCGGATCCCCCGAGGAGTTTCAAGATGTATGTGAGGGGAATGAAAGCGATGAAAGGGATGAAAAAGAAAAGAGGAGGAACAGCCGTGTGTGTTTCTGATCTTTGCTTCTGTCTTCTGAAATCCTGTTTGTTGCCACTTCAAGCCTCAAACCTGCACGAGTGTCTATCACAGAAGCTTTGGGCTTTGGATGATGTTTTTTTAGGCCTGATGAAGTGGAGACCCAGCGGGGAGAAGCACCAGAACGGACCGGGTAGAGCGAGAGTGGACCACGGAGCCGGGCTCGGACACTTGTTGTTGAGAGCGTCACAAAGTAAAAGGCACCAGCAGTTTTTATTCTGGGCAGTAAGCCACCAATCTGACGTCCTTTTGGCGACTTGCTCCGCGGATGTCTGTTTTGTTCCGCCAGTTTTGCCCCTCGGAGGGTAACGTTACACTTATTTGCGCCTCCATTGCTGTAAATCCGAGGCGGCAATGTGGTGGCAAATGCTGAGATGGGCGGAGGTGTGGATGACGTGCACTGCTGCGCACCCACAGCCGGGAGTTTTAAAACCAGGAAACAGCTGATCACAGCAGTCAGTTCGTCACTTCATCCACCAAGATGAGCAGCTGGAAAGCCGCTGAGATCCGGGAGATGCTAGCGTCTCCTCGCTCTCTGTAGCTGTCTTGGTTTTCCGCTTGTTGTTGTAGCGGCGAGCTAATAGCGGTCGCTACTTTCAAATTAAAAGCCTCCCGCTAAGAACCCAGTTCTAAACTCCGATGGGGTGCAATGTAAAGCTCTTATTTTGAAGAAAAACTGCGAAAGATTTCCCATAAGGAATGAATGGGACGGGGTCAAAAAAGTCGCAAAATCATCGACGTTTTTCAAACATCTCCTGCTCTGGCAGACTTTGACCTAGAGACACCATTCAAACTTTAAAATGTAGGCACAAGTCTTATCTATTTGAGTTGTATTTGAACTTTCTTTCTACGATGTTTAGTTTTTGAACGGTGACCCTTAATTGATCGTGAGTGATTTCGAAAAAATTCTGAAAAATTCAGGATTTTCAATGTGTGTGTATTGCGGAATGTTCGCGCAGCACCAACTGGCAGAGTGGGGGAGCCTGAAAAAAACTCTCCGAAAATGTTTCTTTAGATGACGATCCTAGCCACAGATTTCACACTACAATAGTGATATTTTCCAAGAACGTAGCCACACTTGTCTTCTGTCTGGCAACGTGTCCACTTTATCGGGAGGATGTACGGTTTTTGAATTATCTGCGTCTAACCGACACAAACTCCAGCAACTGCCCCATAAGCCCCAATGTTAAACGGGAAGAGGATTCTGGGAGAAAAGCAGAAACTGCCCTGCTTCTCTTCACGCCCAACTTCCTGCTTCACGTCACGTCACATGTTGACGCCTACCAGAGGAGGAAAAGTGGAGGCTGTTTGGAAAAGGAGGAATATTACACCTCCCTTTTAGAGAGACAAGGAGGCACATTGCAGCCTTTACCTTGTAAAAGCAGTGCAGTGCCACTGAGTAAAAGAACAGAGAGGAACACGGGAATCAATTTATCTTCCTGTCAATAAATCCTACACTGTGCACATGGCAACCAACTGAATCCGCCTCGTCCCACACTCCCGTATACAGTATGTTTGTCCATTATGGGATGTTGTAGAAGCATGGCGGCCTCCGTGGAAGAGGACCTGCTCCCTCTTTATTCTAATATTAATTAACATCATATTGAATTTGTGCCCCGACACGCTTCACACTGGACCTTTAAAAGTTCTCAGAACATTTATAAACACGACCCAGCCGGCGTGTCGGTTGTTCCTCCTAAAGAACATAACCAGGAGCCACATCAGTGAACGAGTGTACCAACCAAAATAGGCGTTCAATACGAGACAGCAGACACTAATTAAAATGACAGTTTGACTCTGTATTGGCTTGCTGTCGTCAGGTGAAGCACCGGAGAGATGACCTCTCCTGGAGAGTGGAAATGTAATTTCATGGCCTGTTAGACACTGAACTCCAGGAGTAAACAGAGAGGTGTGAGCGCTCGCGTCTCACGGGGGCACGCTTGGACCGCGGCGCCACTCGGGTGGAGGCTTCTCGCGGTCCTTCACGGGAGGGAATCCTCTCCGGCTCGAGGGCTTTTTTTTCCCTCGGCTTCGAGAGTGTAAACACCGACAGAGTGGATTGAACTTCTTCTAATAAGCGCTCTTATAATAATTTTACCCGGCCTGTGAGGAGATACGGAGCGCGAGGGTGCTGCATGTGTGTGTGTTCATTAGGTGAGAGGTTGGAGGAGGCTGCGATCGAGAGGGAGAAACTTGAAGATCGCATTTATTCAAGCAATTAATGAAAATGTTTAATGCATTTTCTGAATAAACCAATATGTTTTTCTCGCAGATCCTGAGAGGGATGAAACTTTCAGACTCCTAATCTCCAAAACATCGAAACAAACAGCACAAGATTTTTTTAAAAAAGCAGCTACAGGATCACACGTCTGTGGTTTTTGTCATGAAACGAACACCTTCTTGCACAATAACGCATCGACTCGCACCGCCGCAGCTCGTCCTTCTCAGTCTCAGCCCATTTATTATGTATAGATATACCAGATACAAACCAATGCATACTCGGTGGATTTTAAAGAAAGTGGGCACCACCTGAAGATCTGCTGGCCTCGTAAAAAATTCATTGAGCCCGTGAAAGTAGAATGTGAGCAAAAGGGGGGAATTCAGAGCCCGTAATGAGCCTCTGCAGACATCAAAAGTGCGAGAAAACACATAAAACAATTGATTCAGGTTTCATCCCGCAGGCCTTCCATCAAAATTGGCAAATTAATCATCTAGCAGGTTACACAGCCCACGTCTTTCAAATGATGGACTACTTCGCCGCGCCGAAGATAAAGATTTAATAATTCAAAGAGTTGACCTTTGTTGAACCTCTTTACTTATTCTCTCAGGAAAGGCCTACTCTTTTTATTTCCATCTGTTCGCTCCGACAGAGTTCAACACAATCTCCGTCTCGAGCGCAAAGACAAAAGCCCGTCACAATCAAATAGGTCTGACAAATAAACCCTGAATGTGACGCGCTATCTCCGGAGAGAAAAATACAGATATGGATTATTGCATCGATTCCTATTCTCCTTTTTTAAAAATAGAAAAACGAGGAAGGAAGATTAAAATTGATTTAATAAAAAGATTAGAACAAAAAGTCAAAATAAGCCACCAACACAAACCTGCCACCATATGTTGCTTCTGAGGAATAATCCGACGCCCGGAGAAAATAAAGACGACGGAGAAGCAGACTGAGACGTTTTGTTGAGGCTCGCAGCTTCCCTCCTGTTTTATACAGACTGAGAAAATACCATTAACACTGCATGACTTTGAAATGAATAAATCACTAATGTAAACACTTCCGCAAGGCTCGGGATCATTACAGATGGTCGCACTGAAGCTGTATTTGTCCACATTAAACAACAAAACTCATCTTTTATTGAACGTTATGATCCACTGCCGTATAAAATACTCTACTTCCTGCGAGCTCAGTTTGGGTTTGAGCGTTTTTTGTTTTCTGCTCTGTGATCGGTGTCTTGTGTTGGGTTGGAGAAGGACGGCGGGTTAACGAGGGAACTTCAGGACTTCACGATGTTGACGTTTGGTTGGGTCGAGACCGAAGGAACGACTCGGCGAGGTCGAGGGAAACGTTGTGTTTCGTCTCTGATGTCACACGACTTCCACCTTTTGCTCCCGTCACAATAAATACAGCTGCTGGAGGCTGAAAGAATTGATTCAGTCCGTCACATCACTGCAGGTTTATCAAGTGTAGTATATAAAAGAGAGGAAGCTGATTATAATCTGATGAATTGCCTCCAGTGATGTCACTCAGTGGCCGAGTTGCATTGTGGGTAATGCAGGCACCATTTAAGCACTGAGCTTTCATAAATCTGGCGTCTTATTAACAAAACGACAATTATTTAAAGGAAATTTGATGCGGTTCACCAGCTAGAGGGTGAAAATGACGGCGGCAACAGTCAGACTGATTTTTAAAAGTGTTGCATTGCATTGTGGGTAATGTAGGCGCCATGTTTTTTGAAAAGCAATCCAGTGGTGCACCATTGCACTCCTATAACTCTGCTGGACTAATGCATTTTTAATCATTTTCTGTCCTTCTTTTCAAAACGTTGGTGCCTACATTACCCACAATGCACTGGAGCCACTTTATACTCCCTGTACAGACGTGTAAACACACTTTAATGTGTAAAATATGTTGAGTTACCGTTTGAATAGATAAAACCTGAATGATAAATTAGTTTGAGGTTTGTTTTGTCGCAGATAAAAACATGTAAACAGTTTATGACCTTATAATAAAATGTATCAGTGATCGTACTCTCTCTGCTCAGCTGTGTAGATAATCAATTTAAATTGGGAACGTTTCATAAGTCAGGTAAACACAGCTTGTATCAGAGTGAGCCACATCTCAGTTATCGATCAGCTCTTTAACTGACGTCTCCAGTATTTATATTACTTCCTATAAAAACCCATTATGGAGGCCCTCGCGCTCTGTCGCTGGCGTCGCCTTAATGCAGCGCTGTTCCAGCCCACAAATGTTTAAAAGGTTTACTTTTATGACCTGCAGATCAATTGTGACCCTCAACCTCCACTGCAAGAAGGAGAAGTGATCCAGATACTGAGCAGGTTTACTGGTCCGTCACCAAAGATCTGTGAAGTCGATAAAAACGTGAACCACGGATGTTTAATGTCGTGGCTGAAAGTGTCGAGGAGTTTGTTGTCCGGTTCATGGAATCATTCCGGAACACATTGTACCGTCCTCCCGTGATTTTAAATGCAGAGAGTGAAGTCTGTCGGTTTTAACCTCCGTTGACGTGCAGCTTTTTTGCTTTACTTTTAATTTCTCTCACATCTCTTCTGTCTGTACGCTGCATCAGAATCGAGGCTCGCTGCAGAATCAGTGATTCGTTCGTTGAACAGCTGTAAAGTATGAATCCACATCCTGTATGATAATCACAGCAATATTCACAGCTCTGACACTTTCTTACAATGCATAACAAAGGAGAGTGTGTGAAATAGTTGAATCCTAAACACACTGAATTAATTCACTTCTGAAGAAGAGTTTATTCGAGTGTTTCTTTGTACTGTGAGTACGAGCTCACACTCTGCCTCAGACGTATTTGTTCTGCAGATGAAGCTCATTTTGAGTAAAAGGGTCAAACTATTTCCTCATAACAATAAGAATTTCAAATGGTATTCTGATAAATTGAGTGAAAGGGATGCATGCTTGCTGATTTATTTTGTTTTAGAAATGACAATTAGTAGTTTCAGAGTGAGCTACATGCTGGATGTGATCGTTGGGGAACAACAGCTGGGTGCAGTCATCGTGTACAGTTTCTCAGATTCTCAGATTCTCGTTGAAAGCCCCGATCTGTTATCATCGTGTTGCTCCAGGACGACGCTGCAACCGACAAATCATGTTTTTTTATATAATGTCATAGTCGTAGGACAGAAAAATACGCACATGGGAAAAGTTACTATGTTTTCCTTTCCTCCAAAGTCTTCTTGTTGCAAACAGCGACCGTAAACTGAAAAGAAATCTGACACAAGAAGTGACTCAGTGTCAGAACAATAACGTGTGTCAAACACAATATGAACCTTCGTCTCCTGCGTGAGAGTCCGACACTGAACTGGACTTGGCTTGATGAACCTCCGTCAACTTTCCCATTTCCTGTTAAACTTGTTGAGCTACACGCTCAGTGTGTCTATATCGGGAAGACGAACAGGTTCAGAGGATGGTTGAAGGATGTTCCTGTACCTAAAACTTCACATCCATCCATTCGCTTATCGCTCAAGTTCAGGCTCAGTTAAACTGCTACTCTTGGCAGGTCTCCTGATTGGTTAATGTTTTACATTTTTATTAAACTCAGACACCAGCAAACCAAAAAGAAAAATCAGCTCACGGCATGATGGAACTAGCATCCCTCCTTTTCTCTCTGACGGGGTCATTAGTGAAGTGAACTCTTACTGTCGGGCAAAAACACCACAAACAAGCAGAAGATGTGGTTATTTTACTTTTTCCATCCGCAAACTGAGAAATGAACCCTTTAAGACTCGACACGAGACGAAGAAGCCTAACAGCCGGCTGCTCGTGTAGCCGCTTTAAGTCCAGCTGCTATTAATATGTCACCGAGAGGAAACCAGGGGATAATAGAGAACACAGAGGCTTACTTTCTCTTTCCAACGCTCAGATGTGTTCCTCCGTCTCACCGTCCTCCTCCCTCCGGCTCACCGGTCCATTACCTCCCTCTCTCTCTTGCTCTCTCTCTCTCGCCCCGCCCTTCACATCGCTCCTCTGGACACTCGTGACCCCGCCGTGTGGGAAGAGGTGGGAAAGATCGGAGAGCACAAAAGAACTGACTGCTATTAATTTTGCCCAGGCAACCTTCACAATAATCCGACGAGACAGCCGTTTAATTGCACTAACCCTGAGCCTGCAGCGAGCCCCCGACCGGCCCGCCGCCGTTCTCCCCTCGTTCTCCGTGAATACCAAGAAGCCGACTCACTTTCGCCTTCGTTAGAGGAGCAGAGAGAAAAACGTCTTGGACGAGGAGGAGCGTTGTTATCTAAATCCTCTGTAGAGGAATATAACGGCGTGTCAGGGGAGGTTATCGACGGCCATCGTGATGTAGAAGTGTTCACTTTGGACAGTGAGTTACAGCAAAAAAAGGCTGAGAACGAGTGGCCACGTTACCAAAAGACAGACTGTGTGAGGTCACGGCGAAGCACGAGGCAGAATTATGGGCCCTCTAACCTTTCTGAGCCAAAATGAAGAGCTACCGAAAAAAGAAAGAAAGGAAGATAATTGAAAACTATGAGCAGAAGATAGAAGCTGCCTCGACTCCGCTCATGCAGTAAACGGAGAAATTACTGCGATTTCAATTAATTCCAAAGGAAGCGAGCGATTAGTGTGTTTGCTCATAGTGGCGAAGTTAATTAAATAATTACGCCGTCTGAACAGGTTCCATGAATTCGCCAATAATATCATTATAAGACAGATATAACGCCTCGTCTCGTCTCTTCGTAAAGAGTGAATACTGCAGGTGGAAAGTATCTGGACGGATTGAGACTTGAGTCACGTCGCTGCGACTGAGCAGCGCTGAGAGATCTTGACAGTCGCGGTGGAAACGTAGTTGATCCCTGATCCTCCAAAATTAAACCATCATAGCATGAAGCACAGTTTTACTGCCACTGTTATTTTCTAAAAGTGATAATTCTCTAAATCTCTTAAAAAGAAGAAGAGCTGGACCTTTGCTTTGGTTTATTCCAAAAGCTTTCACCTCCACTGACTGAAACCTCTGAGCAGTTTTAAGTGGTGTAACCAGGAAACTGGGCGAACACATCAGAGGATTGTGATGTTTTATTGTCGGCTTCTGCTCGACTCACAGCTCCGTCTCTGCGCTGACGACCACGGCGGCTTTCACTGTCGACACGTGTGAAGTGTGAGCTTTGATGTTTTATAAGAGCTGACAGTACAATACCTTTTTAAAATAAATATATAAAAATTAATCATGAATTAATTACGTAATACTACTTATAAGTAACAGACAGTGAGAGTCTGGTGTGTCAGAGTAGGGTCTTCACTTCTGGAGTCATGTGCACCCTTACGTGACAATGAAACCCTTTGAGGGTACGGAGAGCCAGACAGTCCAAAATAGGTAAAGTTTTTAATAACTTATTAGCTTTGTCACTTTTATGTAATGTTGTCTGTCTGCTCCACAGAAGAGCAGTGGTTTGTATGAGAGAGGAGCTGATGAATAAAATGTTTCAACGGCGCTAAGCTAAACAGGTAATGACTTTGCTAACAGAACATTAGCACGCTTGTTATGTCAAACTTTGTTATAGAAAGAAATGGTAAACGACACTGTGAAGAAGACATGAACAACTCCACAAGGGTGGAATAAACAGAAGAGGAGAAGCTAACCCTAGCCCAGTGTGCTAGCGAGTTAGCTGTTAGCTCACCAGTTATCTCAAGGAAATTGAATTGAACGCAACTGGATTTGGTTTTTGTCTTGAAGACGTTTCACCTCTCATCCAAGAGGATGCTAGCTCACCAGCTACCTCAGTTCAATATTCGACCAACTCCCTGTTCACACGGCAACATGCATTTGTTAAAACGTGCAGGTGTAGATAAGTGTTTATGTCTGGAGACACAAACACACACTTCCTAATCGAGTCTTATTGGTGGATGTTGCATCATCGGCAAACTTGCAGCATTATATTATCTACATTTAGAAAGCTCGTCAACATTAAAAATACACTGATGGACAGCAGAGTGGTGGGTTTACTTCGCTGTACCGCTTCCTGGTTTGACCAAACTTTACTTTTTTGGATGAGGTGAACCGCGTCAGGTCGTATCATCACAAGATATCACAAGAGGGCCGACACAGTTTGAGTGGTCGGTGTCAGAAGACGAGAAGTAATCCAGTCGGAGCCCTCGACATGTAACTCTCTCCAGGTTTCCATATAAATAATCTAAAAGGTTACAAACCCACACGAGGGTGAACGAGGCCTTTTAGGTGCTCTGTGGAAAACCTCCTGCAGGTGAGAAGAGCCTGACAAGTGGTCCTCCATCCTGTCAGTCTTTACTCTCTTCCTCTCCATCTGATATTTCGCTGGCCTCCCGTCTCTCACCGGCTATCCATTCACTGCAGGTAATTACAGTGCAGCAGCAGCGTGGTCAGTAAGAGGCGAGGCCGACCACTCCAGGGGAAGGCACATGATCCATTAGCTGAGCACAGGGCTCGACGGCCCATTCCTCATTCCCATTTGTCTTTCCTCTACGAAAAAAACAAACCCCTTCCACTGCCCCCCGTCCTCACTCTGCTTCAGACATCACCCTTCTTCTACTGCTCCATCAAAGATACGGAGAAAAAAAAACCCTCTTTATAAACCAATTTCAGCTCGAGAGCTCCGCAGAGCTTTTTTACATACCTGAATAAAACTGCAGCCTAACAACCAGGCAGCCAGCCAGCCGGCCGGCCGGCGTGCACTCTAACTGAATCATTCACCATGGGAGAATTTTTGACGAAACAGAGCTCAGCTGCCTCGAATTCAATAACGGCAAATGTAATATATTTTTCATACGCTCATACTGCTCGAGTCCAAATAATATAACTTGCCCACTGAGAGGTGGCAGCCTAATAGCTTCACAGAGTTTTCATTTACATGTCCTTTTTCATTTGGTTTGCAATTTCACGAGAGACAAACAGGCCTCGCCGCCTGACTGCCGCGCTCGCTGCGAGAAGATGTGGAAATCTTGTCATGGAGACTTCATCTTCTAATGAGAGCACCAATCACGCATGGAGCCATTTTTTTCCCCCTGAAACAATTACACTCAATTTTCCACAACTATCTGCTCGACTCTCGCCGCCGACACGAGTCTCACAGGTGTGATTCTTTGTAGACGCATGTCTGAGAAATGGAGAGAGGTGGGGGAAGAAGAAAAAAAAAGAAGCTAATTCCTATAATGACCTTCTCCACAACTAATGGGTAAATCCATTAGCAGAGCAAAGACAGGCAGAGAAACGGAGCCGGCAGGGCTGCAGCTTTCCTGTCACGTCCCGGAGTGAACGGCTCTTGTCTTGTTTAATCAGGTGCAAAGTCTGCGCTGATCAATAACCTCTCCTGCAGGTAGAGGACCACCGGACCACATGTTACATCCCCCCTGATTAGCTGCCTAGTAATCAGTCTGCAGACCCAGTGGTGCTCCGGTTAGATACTGATGCACATGTTGTTTTCTCACTCGACAAAAGGCTCTGACTGGTTTCAGACATCGTAACGCAGAAATGCAACGCAGCAAACTTAAAGGAGACGTTAGAGGCTCAAATTCAGGGTCATGATTTTATTCCGAGAAGCTTTAGTGGCCAAAAAACACATCGGTTGTCTCTGAAAGTATCTGAAATGCTCTGTCGTTGCACCTGTCTCTGTCTCTGTCTCAGAAAGATCTTCAATGGCTGATTGTTTATGTCGTAAACAAACTGACCTTAAAGGACAACACAGTTTATACTGTTGTGCTTTGTTTACATGTGGCGGACCCTGCCACCTTTCTAGCTTCAAACAGTGTTCTGGGAGCTTGTTTATTCAAAATAAATAAAATAGTGGTCTATTATTTTGTTAGGGTGTTTTTAAAGGAGCACTCCGTAGTTTTTATGTAGTTTCATTATCTGCTTTCTCGTATTTTTTATGCCTAAAGAAACTAATTAAACAAACTCTCTTTCTTTTCATGACTGAATAAACACACTGACCATGAAGGACAACACAGTTTATACTGTACACATCGATTGTTTCTGAAAGTGTCTGAAATGCTCTGTTTTAGCTGCTGTCTCTGAAAGAAAGATCTTTAATGACCTTAAAGGACAACACAGTTTATACTGCTGTGCTTTGTTTACATGTGGCGGACCCTGCCACCTTTCTAGCTTCAGAACAGTGTTCTGGGAGCTTATTATCCTCTGAGAACAGCTTGTCTAATTCAAAATATATAAAATATTGGTACTATTGTTTTGTTAGGGTGTTTTTTAAAGGAGCACTCCGTAGTTTTTATGTAGTTTCATCATCTGATTTTTCGTATTTTTTAATGCCTAAAGAAACTAAATAAACAAACTCTCTTTCTTTTCATGACTGAATAAACACACTGACCATTAAGGACAACACAGTTTATGCTGCTATATAAATCTTTACATGTGGCGGACCCTGCCACCTGGGGACCTTATTTTCCTTCTTTATTCTCTCGTGGAAAGAATAAATATATCTGAGTTCTCCGGTGTGCGACAGAAGTCACAATCAGATCCAGCTCTCTGTCATACGGACGCGATAAAAATAATACTAGTTGAATCAGCAGGAATAATTAGGAGCCTCTCTGACACGAGCCTTTATTTCAACGAGTGTTTCCTTCATAAAAATCTGTAGGCTGACTCCACACAGAGCCGAACAGTCAGAGAGGCAATAATTGTTTCTCATGTAGTGAGCGGTGACCCCTCTGCATATATTCATACGCTGCGTATGAATATATGTATATGTATGAATTTTTCCGGGATATGTGACGGAGAGAAATTACAGCTGTTGGCGTGCTTTCATCTCTCGGCTCTCCCGGTTTCGCTCGCGCTCCTTGTTTCTCGCTTCTCTCGCTAACCTGCGCGAAGAAGAAATCAATTCTGCTGACCCTAATCTAAAAGCATGACACGAGGATTAATAACGCGCCTCATACGGAATATGCACAACTCTCTGTTGACCAGATGAAGAGGCTGCGGATCCGATTGAAATAACATGAGGAGCTTTTTTTTTGTAATCATCGGGTCAAGAGAACGGGAAAAAAAATCTCCTCGCTTCACTCAGCTCACACAGGAGGATACATGTCTGAGGGCTACAGGTGGTTATTGCCTGAAGAAAAACACTTATACATAATTGAAGCTACCTTTGCTTAACCTTTCTTATATCATTTTCAATATAAAGATAAAAGATAAGAGCTTTACAGGAGATCATGATTCTGACTTTAAAGCTGATGTCATTGCTTCTCTTCTGCCATGTGGGGGCAGCAGAGCTGAAAACAGACAAACACATCCTGTCATTTAAGGTGAACGTGTTAGCGTGTTAGCACTGCTCGCTGCTTTCATAAACAAGTCGAGCTGTAATGATTAGTCTGATAATCAATTAATAGATCAACAGGAAGTTATCTAGCTTATGTTTGGATTAGAGATGAACCAGTACCATCATCTTTCACGTATCTTCTTCCTTCCTCCGATACCTGGACTTTGTGTATCGCTGATACTTAATCCGATCGCTTATTGCTAACTGCACAGCTAACTACGCTAACAAGCTAACAGTAGCTATGGAACAAAATGCCTTTAAACGTCATTTTGTGCGATTTGGCGCCCCCAAAGTTTGAGTGCGACACCGCTGTTGTAAATAAAAAATCCCAGGTGTGGACTTATCAGCTGATACTTAATACCGATCCGTTTCTCGCTAGCTGCACAGCTAACTACGCTAACAAGCTTAACAGTAGCTATGGAACAGAATGCCTTTAAAGCAATGCTACATAGAAACAGTCATTTGGTGCGATTTGGCGCCCCCAAAGTTTGAGAGTGTGACGCCGCTGTTGTAAATAAAAAAATCCCAGGTGTGTAACAGTTCGTCAGACGTAACGTACGAGCTAACGACGAACAGAACTCATTGTGTCATAATGTCATGTGATGAAAACATGCATGTTGACGTAAACATGTATGTGAGGCTGTGATCTGTACATCGACATGGTTTAGAAGCTGTTACATAATGTTGCTTTGATCTTTTAAAGAGAATATATCTTAAATCTTCTGTTTTCTTAGCTCTCTTTCACAGTTTTCTACTTATTTTGTGGGGGGTTTTTAACTGTTGGTCCAACCTTGGATTCTATAAAGATGTAATGCGCAGAAAACTATTAACGGATGAATCGATAATGAACCACTTCAAATGATCCGGAGTCATCTGTGAGGCTCTGCGGGGCTGACGGGGAGTCTGCAGAGAGACCAGGGTGATTATTCTCTGTCGGTTCAATAAACCAGCCTTTCATTTGATCCATTGTTAACTTTAAAAAAAAAATATCGCTTCAAGGTGTTCAGTGTACGAAAAAAAAAAGCTGCCCAGTTTCAACCGTGTGGGATAAAGTGCACGCTGAAATATTCAGTGAAAGAAAAGCATTTTTTTTGCGGCTGCCTTCCAATCAGCAGTTCAGCACCACTCCTGGCAGACGGCTCCTATTAAAGCCCCGAGTGCTCATTCACACGCTCGGATCTGTGGGAGGTTCTGGTGCTTCAGTACCTTTTCTCTCAAACACGCCAACGGTTTTTCAGCGTGAAGCCGTCCTTCAGGCTACAGCCGAGATAAAGAGAGTGAACTTGTCCGGCGACCAAAGGTTAGGTTTTTTAAAAAACCTAGCAAAGAATTTCCATTCAGGAACGACTACAGTGGAGAAAATCACAAAGCCCGAAGGCCTCGGACTGATGCGGTTCTGACTGAAAAAACACACATCCGAATGCCGGTGAAGCTGTAACTTTTAATGTTTCGGTAAATTGAATGTAATTGGATTTTACTTGGAGAAATCGTGTGCAGGGCCGCTTGGATTTTTACTCTCTTAATGTTGTGTTAAGAGCAGCGAGTGTGATGTTTCTGAGAGGACGCTGGCCTTAAATGTCAAGGATGGAAGCAGGTTGTGTTCTGTCGAGGACTGTTTCAAGTTTTCTGCAGCATTGTGCTTGGAAGTTTAATGAAAAACTTACATATTACTGTTCAAAAGTTTGAATCAGCTGGCAAAAAACCCTCAGTTCAGTGCAGGAAGCTGCTCTCTTTGTCGGTTTCTGAATGGCCTGTTGTGCTTCCAGGTTGTTTTGAATCAGACAAAGTAATTCTTTGAATACGGAGAACAGAACGGTTCACACGGCGACAGAGATCCTTCTGAGCAGCAGCTGAATGAGAATATGAGAAAACACCAGCGTTTTATTAAAAAACATGTCGGACGCTTTGAATCAGACTCCTGTTTCAGCTGAAGACGAGCTGGAGGGAACAAGTTTGCTTCAAGCATCCTTTTTTTAAGAATTAGGGACAACGGCAGAGAAGAAAAGGCAATCAGATGTGTTTCTCGTTCACTCAGACGGGGGATATTACATCCTGGAAACAGCAGGAATAATGAGGATCCACGCTGACGGTGTTTCTTCTTGGTGTCGTGCCGACTCGACAGCGTGAGGAAAGTCCAGGTTTGCAGCGGGATAATAAGTGGATGAGTGATTAATGAGGTTTTAATTTACTTTGTACGCATTAATCCTTTTTAAAAAACCTTCTGGGGAACCCCGGCGTTGCCTCGTTCGCCAGAATGGATCACAGCGGAGCAGCGTTATGTAACTTCATAACCTCAAAACAACAGCTTCAGCATCACTGTGAGAGCACGGCAGCTCTGAGCAGGTCGGATCACAGCGTATACGTGATGGGTTTTGTTTGTATTCAGCACCTACGTCACATCTGACGTCTGAAGTTACAACAGTGGTGCAGCGCTCAGAAACTGCTTTACGTCATCTTCAAATCATTTTTTAGTGTCGTCTTCAGCAGGTGAAAATAAATCTGTGGTTAGATAACACGTGTACGGAGGCTGACAGCACAGGTGAGCCTTCAGAACCAGAACACTGGTTCAGGGAACTGGATCACAGAATATCAGCTGAACATGAACCTCTTCAGTCAAACTGCTGAGGCGACTGCAGGAGAACAATTATAATATTCGGTCCGTGGAAGTTTGAATCATTTGATTTTTCTTCTCTTGTGACATTTGCGAGAACATCGTTTTTAATCTCGAGGCCAACAAGCATATTGAATCCGAAGCACTCGACGTTTTGTGTTGTAAGTAATCTGACATCGACACTGAACTTCATCAGCAACATTAATATCCAGCGTCCATTAAGCGTCTTATGAGACATCACCTTGAGACAACTTTACATCACTCTGGCATTCAGATGGCTTGAAAGAAAAGAGTCGGACCATAAATAACGTTCTGTGTCACCCACTTAACCTCGTGGTCCTTCTGCAGCCGCCTCCTGTCGCTTCAGAGTCGAGCGTGAGCCGGAGACGAGAGCTTCACCACCGGAGACCGATGCTCTTAAAGAGAAGTCAACACCAACGTTTCCATAATCATAACGAAGAATAAGAATCTGTACGGACTCTTTTCTTCTTCTTCTCCGCGCTGACGTTCAGGATGATCGTGAGTCGAGCGTTTTCTCTCGCTCGCCGCCGTTCAAGGAAATGTCAGTCAGCATTAGCATACTCATTTATAGAAGCGCTACAGCCGTCCCCGGCTGCTACGCCGCCGACCCTCGCTCTCCGTGCACCCGGCCACCTCCTTTCAAGGAGGGTTATCACAACGATTATGAAAAATGACTCCTAAAAGGAAAAAAGGAAAAAAAAAAGCCCCTGATGTGACACATTATCTCAATATTAAGGGAGTTTGAGAGAATAATAACTTTGGCTTATTAATCAAGGTATGAAAAGGGTAAGGAGCCGCGGCGCCGAGTTAAATGCCACTGTCAATCTCAGCGCGAGTCACGTTTGACTTCAAAAGCCGTTTCACCTGAGTCGTGTCACAGTATTTATGGAAACACCGGTTTTATCCCCCGGTGGGACTCGTGGGAGGTTTTCTCCAGAACTTCGGCAGATAGCGGAGAAGCTTCGACATATTGAGCCCATTAAATCTGCGTGAGCGGACGCCGAGGCGTGCGGCGAGTCCGTAACCTCCGGTGCACGAGCCTCGGTCTCAGAGCGGAGGCCACGCGCACGTTTTCTGTAAGCACATCTCTAATTTTGCCCATTAGCGTTTGTCAAATGAGAAGCAGGGGAGGAAGATAAACCGCGATCGCCCGGCGAGCAGATATATTATTCTCTATAAGACGGCCGGAAGAAAGAAAAGCTTTGAATTCCCTGCTCACTTTTCATGAATAAATGATGAGGAGCGTTTGAATGAATCCATGTCCTTTCTCGGTGTCCTTTCTAAAGTTCGCTAAATGGCAGACACGGCGGCGCGGTCCCGTCTACGAGCTAGCTGCCGCTAATCTGATGGTCGAGCTATTCACCGCATCACACTCCCGTGTCCGCCGGACGCCGTCGATAGCCTTTAGGTCCAGAATCAGCACGAGGACGAGCTGTGGCCGCCGCTCCTCGCTCGCTCCTCGTCGGGTGACTTGATTTGTGGCGCTCGTTCTCTCGAGCCGCGATATAAACGCAGAAGAAGAAATGTCACGCGGCGTCATCGCCCCGGACAGGAAGAGAGTGATGCAGCCGCCTCCACAACACAAAGGTCACTCGCTCACATTCATCACCGGGCGATCAATTCATCCTCCTGATTGGAGTTCCTCATTAATGCAGCGACGGGATGTAACTGAATACATTTACTCGAGTACTGAAGTAAAGTACCGTTGTGAGGCGCTTTTCTGCTACTTTATTCGTCCACTTCGCTACATTTTGGAGGGAAATCTTTACTTTTTACTAGTTACAAGTTACAACTAGAACATTTTAAAATGTATTTATTTTATTGGTAATCAGATTAAATAACCCTTTTACTTGTACTTTTGATACATTTTACATCAGATACTTTAAGTCTCTTATGCCGTTTTTCCACCGACAGTACCAGCTCGCCTCGCCTCGACTTAGCTCGCCTTTTTTGCGTTCCCATTACTGAAATCTGGTACCTGGTACCTGCTAAAGTGGTGCTTTTTTAGTATCACCTTCGTGTAAGTTCCAACCGAGCTGAGCTGATACTTCTGTGTGACGTAAGCTGGCAGCCGGCCTCTGATTGGACAGAGAGCGACGCCACTTGATGACTCATGACGAGCGCGACGTCCGAGCCTGACACCCGCTACCTTTAAAAACTAGCATCTGCGTTCAGTCAACATAGCGATTACATGGAAGGAACAACGCGCAGGAACACGGCGTGGACCGTGGCAGAGGTGGAGACGCTCCTGAGTGTTGTCGCTGAAGACGCATCCAGAACGAGCTTGATGGTGCGACAGGAAATGAAAAGGTGGACGTGTTTAGCGTCGCCCACAGCTAGCCCTGTTTATGTGTCGCGTGGATAAGTACGTCACTGATGGCGACCCGCCCACGTTGATGACGACCCGTCCACGTTGAAGACGACCCGCCCACGTCGATGACGACCCGCCCACGTTGAAGACGACCCGCCCACGTTGAAGACGACCCGCCCACGTTGATGACGACCCGCCCACGTCTGATGACGACCTGCCCACGTTGATGAGATACTGATTCTAGATGGAAACGCAACGCGTCTGAAACCAAACCAAGTAGAGCCACGCTGAGCGGAGGTGAGGCGAGCTGGTACTGTCGGTGGAAAAACGGCATTACTGGTACATCTCTTGAGTTTACTCTCTACTGATAAATCATAATGTAGTCAAGAAAAAATCATCTCAACTACACAAAGAAGTTGTTTGTTGAGGCCAATATTGCACTTTTTACTGCACTACATTTATTTTATAACTTTAGTTACGAGTTACTTTGCAGATTACTTGCTGCATCAGTGCTAATATACGTATAATTTACTTTAACTTGTACTTTTGATACTTAAAAAGACTTTGACTCAAGTGCTGTTCAGACGGCCGACGTTCACCTTCACCAAAGTAACATTCAACCCGACATCTTTACTTTTACTCGAGTACGACTTTTAAGTACTTTTAAACAACATGTGTACGTCGTGACAGCCGCGAACTTCACACGTCTAATTGAATCGGTCACTGTCGTTAAATACTTTAAGCAGCTCAGTGGGCAAATTAGCTCGCAAGACGTCTTTCAGAGAAAGGAAATGAGGACATATGGGACATGTCCCCGGGCCCAACGGCGGCGCCAGTCACAGCTCACGCCCGGGCCCGTCACACAAAGTCAGAGCCACGAGCGAGCGAGCGAGAGAGAGAGAAGAGAGGCGACTCCCTCAATGAGAGTCTGGGGCAAAGATAAGAGAAGAATTAGCACTTAATTTGTGGAGAAATTAATCCGTTTTCAGCGTGAATCAGAGCCCGACTCTGTGGCATTGTTCGAGGCGGCGAGCGCTGCCTATCTCGTGTCCCCAGATATTTGCAGGTCACTGCAGAGGAGAGGATTTCAATTTGGTCACTGATGTTGGATCAAGAGAGGAAGAGACACAAAAGGAGTCTTTGTTTCCGGCGAAGGGGTTCACTAGAAAAAATGGCACATATCATCTCGGGAGAGTTTCCACAGCTGCGCCGCCGCCATCGCCGCCGCCACCGCCGCTACGTGTGTCTTTTCTAAGTCGCTTGCTTTTTTTTTTCACGAAGGGGAAACTGAAGGCCACACAACAGCACAAACTGAGCAAATTGTAATTGGAGCAGCCTCTGTTTGATATTGAGCATTTAATCGCAGATCATTAATGCAGTGCCATTTAAAAAGCCCCGCCGTCCCCAGAATATAGAGAAGGTGACATTTAAAAAGCCCCCCCCAGTTCTCCGCCACCGCCGACGCCAAATATTTCGCCAGTTGCTCAAATTAATTCGCTGATGACTCGCCGTCGGACACGAGCCGCACGACATCACAATACAGGAGGGTTTCTCTGGAAATTATTATTATTATACGCCAGGCAAGGTTATGTAAAAAAGCACCGTCGGCCTCTGTTTTCCTTCGCTGAAACCAAAGACTGCAAAATGACTCTGCAGCAGCCGGGTTGATGAAGGTGTGTGTGTGTGTGTGTGTGTGTGTGTGTGTGTGTGTGTGTGTGTGTGTGTGTGTGTGTGTGTGTGTGTGTGTGTGTGTGTGTGTGTGTCCTTGTGGAATGGCTCTCCGACTTGATTGACATTCTCCATGCCGGGGCACGCGGCTGAGTTTAGACCTCTCACCTACATTAAACAATATATTCAGCGACGCCTCGTACATCCTGAGCGTATCTCGTGTCTTCGCGGGGGGGAAAGAGCGAATGTGAAGACGGCGGTTTCATTTTTGAGACACGCTCCTCGGCCGAACTGCTGACCTCTGCCTCTCGACGCCAAAAGCTCAGAAGACGTCTAAACCCTTAACAAAATGGCACGAGCGGATGTTTTACGTACTGTGTGACTTGTTCCTTTTCTGGTGACAGGAAGGAGAAAGAGGCATCATTTCAGATTTGAGCGACCGAGTATTTTTGGTGTATTAGAGACAGACCGTGCATCTCTTATGATGCTGTAGATGTAATCCAGGTGAGAAGGCAGAAGGTGTCTCTCAGACGAAGCAGACCTATTAATATCTGTCTTTTGTCTTCGGTGTGAAAGCGCACAACAGGCGTTAATTCACAGGTGAAGTCACGCAGCGGTGGCAGGTATTTGTCGGCTCCTGCGACAGCTAGCAGCGACGGAAACCCGCTAACTTTCTCCCCCCCGCTGGTGCGACGGCGTGACTTAGACATCATTCAGGCCGTGTGAAAGATCGAAAAAGAGTAAAGACAGCAACGACGTCGCCGGCCTCCGTGATGCAAAGTCAAACTCAAATTTTGTTGTAAAAAAATGAGTATTTCTCTTTAAAAGGAGTAAACTGCTCGGGAAACCTTGGCAGCTGGTCAACAGAGGGCGCTAGAGTGGAAAGCCGCTGAGATCCGGGAGATGCTAGCGTCTCCTCGCTCTCTGTAGCTGTCTCGGTTGTCCGCTTGTTGTTGTAGCGGCGAGCTAATAGCGGTCGCTCCTTTCAAATTAAAAGCCCCCCGCTAAGAACCCAGTTCTAAACTCCGATGGGGTGCAATGTAAAGCTCTTATTTTGAAGAAAAACTGTGAAAGATCTCCCATAAGGAATGAATGGGACGGGGTCAAAAAAGTGGCAAAATCATCAACGTTTTTCAAACATCTCCTGCTCTGGCAGACTTTGACCTAGAGACACCATTCAAACTTTAAAATGTAGGCACAAGTCTTATCTATTTGAGTTGTATTTGAACTTTCTTTCTACGATGTTTAGTTTTTGAACGGTGACCCTTAATTGATCATGAGTGATTTCGAAAAAATTCAGAAAAATTCAGGATTTTCAATGAGTGTGTATTGCGGAATGTTCGCGCAGCACCAACTGGCAGAGTGGGGGAGCCTGAAAAAACTCTCCGAAAATGTTTCTTTAGATGACGATCCTAGCCACAGATTTCACACTACAATAGTGATATTTTCCAAGAACGTAGCCACACTTGTCTTCTGTCTGGCAACGTGTCCACTTTATCGGGAGGATGTACGGTTTTTGAATTATCTGCGTCTAACCGACACAAACTCCAGCAACTGCCCCATAAGCCCCAATGTTAAACGGGAAGAGGATTTTGGGAGAAAAGCAGAAACTGCCCTGCTTCTCTTCACGCCCAACTTCCTGCTTCACGTCACGTCACATGTTGACGCCTACCAGAGGAGGAGAAGTGGAGGCTGTTTGGAAAAGGAGGAATATTACACCTCCCTTTTAGACAGACAAGGCGGCACATTGCAGCCTTTACCTTGCTGCACATGTGCCACCTTTTCTATCTAAAAGGGGCTATTGATTGAGACTTTAAATTACTTTTTGACCTCCGTCTTTAAACGGAGCAGTGTAGATATTCTTGAGTAGATAATCCCGTGTTCTTCATGATGATGATTCATGATGAGAAAGCTGTGTGGCTCGTGGGAAGAAGATGCATCAGGCTCTGGCTAAGCAGCCGATGCTTCGCTAGTAGCATCAATTCATCGCTGTTAGCAGAAGACACAGAAGAAGAGAGATAACGGCGCTGCACGATCGAGCAGCTGCGGCGATGAAAAACAAAAGGGGCCGTGAATCCATTAACTTCCATTATCGGAGAACTTTTTTCCAGTCATCAATTCTCTTTCTCCGCCGATTGTTGGATGAGAATGAGCCGTGTTCTCCCCGTTAGCTTTGTCTCATTATGACACGGAACAAAAGCAAGAAAACACACAAAAGCCGTGGCGAGCGAAAAGGCATTAGGATTAATTCACGGCACCTGCTTCCCAAAGACGGCGAGGCCTCCGTCGGCTCGCCCAACGAGGATTAAGCAGAATTGATGGCGACACTAAAAAAACACAGCGAAACATCATACATGCATCCACACAGCCCGTTGGCTTGATTTACTGAGCCGCTCGCAGAAAACCCTTTCGACAGGGTTTAATTAGCATGCGTTTTACACCGTTTTTCATGTTTAAAAGGTGATGAATTGTATAATTAAAGGGCTCACAATGTAAATCAATGGGGCAGAAAGAGAGGAGGTAATTAAACAGAGCCCTGGCTGGTATCATAATGCTCCGACTTTCATGGGAGACGAGACGCCCCGCCGTCGCCAAACACTTGTTGACTGTGAATGAAGGAGTTCTGACACCGAACGGCGTCTCCGGAGAGCGAAAAAGCTAATGAGCGTTTTTTCTTTTCTGTATCGGGTTCATACAAAGAGCCGTCGTTAGATAATCTGTCAGTGAAAAGGGTTTTTTTTACGGACACACTTCCTCCTCCATCGTTTCGGCGTCTTTCTCTCGCGTCTCAGTCGGTTAAAGTCTCCGGCGCCGGAGCGGCGTGTTCGCCCGTAGAGAGCGCCGAGGAATTGCTTTTTTAAAACAAGTACTTATTTGAAACAATCCCACTTTGCTCATTCGTCATCCCCGCGTGATGAGAAAAATGTCAGCGCTCGGCGCCGTCCTGCTGGGCTTCGTGTTTCCATCCTTAAAAACTGCATCTCCCTTTCAAATCAAGCTCGCCTTTTCTCTCCCTCTCTCTCTCTTCTCTCGCAGGATTTATGACATTTCCGAGCTATGAAAAAGCTGCAAATGCTGATGTGACAGACCTCATTTGCAGTCGTAGTCCCTGCGCTCAACAGACTCAAAGCCTTAGGTGTTCTGCTACTTGAGCAGCCAAAGATAAAGCTCTCTCTTTTTTTTTTTTTGGCCAGCCATCCCAGAGTTTCCTGGGATTGCCAGGGCTGGCGGCTCGGGTGCAGATGTGTGGTAATTGAGTTTGGAATAGGCTGTTTGAGGTGGAGCTGCCGCTATGCAGCTCAGTCATAGCCATCCTCCCAATTTTCTCTCTTTAAGGAGTTCTCACCTCGGGGAGTTTCGCGAGCGAGCCGAGTACACGGCCGACTGTTGCTGTTGCACGGAGTTACAGATGACACAGGGCCTCGCTCTCGCCCACTTCCTGTTCTTACATACTGTATCGCCGTCGACTGTGCTAACAAGATTAACCACCGACTTAGGTTCAGACGCACTTACAGTTCCCTCCTCTGGCTCTTTAATCTGCACCATAACATGAATTATCATTTAAAGCACAGTAACTATGACTGTTTCTCTGTCGGGGATTTAAAACGTCGCTTTTTTTTCAAATGGGGTTTATTAGAACTCGAGTCGAGCTCGAATAGTATTTGACATTGGCTTGATTAGGATCAAATTGCTTTCACTGGTATATAATGTGAGACATTAGCAGGCAGACAGAGAGGATGGACGTCTGAGAAACTATTTTCAGTTGCCGTTCTGATCGTTTTTGCTCAGCTGTGGTTTGTCAGAACGTACGTGATGGTCTGCTTGTATTTTTTCTCCATGTTTGACCTCTTTTTGTGGCTGAAACTACAAAAAATAATACCCCCAAGTCACAAACATTTACTCCACTGTCACCACAGTTCAAGATGAGCTGATTTATCATGTAAATATAACCCAGATCATGTTCTTTCTTTAACCTTAAAGTGACTCCTGTCGATTAATCTTCATGTTTCACACGCTGCTAATTGCACCCAAAGGCTGCAGACGGGATGTAAAACCCCTTGATTGTGGTGTGACGGTCCCACCCGTCCTCCACCCGCCTGCAGCTCGGCTGTAGTCACAGACGGTCCTGATGAGAGTCACGAAAACGATTTAAAAAGTTGTGTCGAAAATTTGTGCCATCAAATATGAAACATCGGCTGGAAAATACTTGTGGAAACCAGAAACTGTGACATCACTCGTTTGTGCGGACATGGCCACAGGAAATTACCATATTTGGATGGAAGGGGGCGGAGCTTGGGATGACATGCTAATGAGGTCTCCAGGATCCTAATTTACAAAATGAACATCAGGCTGCATCAAAGAAACAAAAACCCGTCCACTGAGGTGATCAATCAGTGAGAGGCAGAGTCATTTTCTCATAGGCTTACATACAATCGGGCTTCTTTTTGAAACCAGCTGGCTCTTTAGCATTAATATCCAACAGCTAAACAGCATCATGTTCCTCAGTGTCACACATGTGTCGTCATGTGTCGCTTCAGTTCTCCCTTTCTTTATAATTTATTTATATTTATTTATTTATTTATTATAATTTATTTATATAATTTGAGAGTCACGAAAACGATTTAAAAGTTGTGTCGAAAATTTGTGCCATCAAATATGAAACATCGGCAGGAAAAACTCAGTATTTCAAGCTAGCTGGAAAATACTTGTGGAAACCAGAAACTGTGACATCACTCGTTTGTGCCGACATGACCACAGGAAATTACCATATTTGGATGGAAGGGGGCGGAGCTTGGGATGACATGCTAATGAGGTCTCGCTTTCACAGCAACTTGGGATCATAATTTACAAAAATGAACATCAGGCTGCATCAAAGAAACAATCATTCAGTGAGAGGTAGAGTCATTTTCTCATAGGCTTACATACAATCGGGCTTCTTTTTGAAACCAGCTGGCTCTTTAACATTAATATCTAACAGTTAAACAGCATCATGTTCTTCAGTGTCACACATGTGTCATCATGTGGGAGCATCGTGTGTCTCCTTTTCTTTATAATTTGTCTTGAACTCTCGGCTGTAAACAGAAAATGTTCCGGCTGTGTTTTTAGACGTACGAGACTTCCATCCACAAAATAATGATGGATATAATGTTCTACATCGCACATCGCTTTTCCCTCTCCGTGGTTTGATGTCCGCGGAGCGTGTGCCGCGTGGGCGGCTGTCACCCCGTGACAGAAGACAGCAGGTGGAGCCCACACGGAGCGCAAAATCAAAATATAAATGAAGAGAGTGATGAATCCATCCAGCAGCAGCAGATCCTTTTAAAACAGTCTTGAAAAGCTTCTTTTTGATTCGACACATGTGTCACATTATCCGTCAGACTCACGCCAATAAAGTTATGTGTTGTGTACATTCTCCGTCTTTTCATTCCACGAAGCTTTATCCTACGTGTTACGTGACGCGGGGGGCCAAAGGTCCGAGCCCATTACCGAGCAATAAAAAGATTACGCTCGTGGGGGGGGAACCACAAATTGAAGCCATTACCTCGCAAGAAGCTGACAGGAGGTGACTGTTCTCCTCTCGTTGAAGGTATGTCTGAGTGAATCAGGAGAGGACTGTGGGTAATTACTCGCAACCTGACGACACGAAAAGATAACAGCTCCGAAGAATAAAAGATGTGAAGTTACCGGTAAATATCTGCACAGAAATATACAGAAAGCTGATTTTTTTTTGCACACACATAAAACCTCGGCTTTGACTTTTATTCTTAAACCTCCCACCTTGTTATCTCTCTGCACTCCGCCATCTTCACCCAGACACACACTGCAGAACAGCTGGAGGAAGATTGCACATCGCAGAGCAGTAAACAGTCGAGTGTAACCAAACAAACAGAAAAAGGTAAGTGTGTGTGTGTGTTTTGCATTGACAGTTTCCCTTTTTCTTTTTTCTGGCAATCACTCACAGAGTACAAAAAGTAATTGGGTTCAGATTATTCTCCAAGAGGCAAACATAATTCGTCCCGCGCTAAGAAAGTAAAAATAAAAAATCAACGGGGGCAAAAAGCTCAGAACTGTGTGCAAATTTGATTTCATGTGCTTCAGGGGAATTGAATAAGGCTGTTGATGGAAGTGGGCGCAGACGGGAGAGAGACGGGGATGTGAGAGTTAGCCAGCCGCCGTTTCTTTTTTTTTCTTCTTTCTTGGAGGGGTTACAATTTAGAGGGCGGAGCAGATGGACGGCCAACAATCAAACAGCTGCTGTAATCAATTCAGCTTGAGAGTTCATCATGAGCCTGTCTGAGAGGAGAGAGCGGCGCTGAAAGAAGCAGACTGAAGGCTCGCTGCACACGGATCAGCCTGCTTTTATTCAAATGTATTCACGCAGGAGTGGAAACGACTCTTAGAAATACACAATATCTAAACAGGAGATGAAACACGTGGACGATACGTAACACATGCTGGCATTGAAGATTTGTACGACCATCGTGTTTTTCAGGGGATGGAGACGGTTAACGACTATCGGATGGACTGTAAAGAAATCTGTCTCATATGTATGTATGTGAACACAACTGCAAAAAACAAGCCACCTAGTGGTCGTTTCTAGTAGTGCAGCCGACTTTATGACAGAAATAAGTAGCAGCGATGTGAAGATGTTTCCACAATCCTCTTCCATCTGTCGTGGATGCTCTGACGAATCGTAGGTGATTGTAGCTGAACACCGAGATGAGGAAAAGGTTTAAATGAATTTATTTTTACAAGCTCAAACACATGGACACATGCTGCATTGAAGATTTGTACGACCATCGTGTTTTTCAGGGGATGGAGACGACTATCGGATGGACTGTAAAGAAATCTGTCTTGAACACATAGCTGCAAAACTTCACACCCATCAGCCTCAGCTGTGCTTTGTGTTTGATGCCAATTAAGAAAAACAAGCCACCTAGTGGTTGTTTCTAGTAGTGCAGCCGACTTTATGACAGAAATAAGTAGCGGCGATGTGAAGATGTTTCCACAATCCTCTTCCATCTGTCGTGGATGCTCTGACGAATCGTAGGTGATTGTAGCTGAACGCCGAGATGAGGAAAAGGTTTAAAAGAATTTAGTCGAATCAGTTGGCTCAGGCGGAGACACCGGTGAACGAGACGATGCTGCAGTTGAAGATTGGTGGCAGAGTCATGAGGTGTTTCCGGAGACTGGAGACAGTTAACGACGAAGTTAGACAGCTGTCATGCCATGTTGGTAGTTGAAGAAGGTCACATTGAACGGCAGAAGACTTCCGTACCCATCAGCCTGCAGCTGATGCTTTGATGAGCTGGATGCTTACCAGAGAAACATAGCCACCTAGTGGTTGGTTTATTAGAAGATGCATGCCTGACTTTATGACAGAAATAATGTAACAGCACTATGCCTTAACATGATTCAACAATGCTCTTCTCAGCTGTCAACGAGATGCTGCGACGAACACTGTTAGGCTGATGGTCAGCTTGTTAATTCGGTCATGAAGACAGGGAAAACGGTTTGAATGGAATTTAGTTGGTTTGGACAGAAAATGAAAAAGATAACACACCTTTGAGCTGATTGGACGGCTCAGCACAGGGACAGACATCAGCATCCTAAACATTATACCTGCAAAAGTCACCATGTTTGCATTATTATTATAAAAATATAGCGTATGGATGTTAGCATTTAGCTAAAAGTAATCTATTAACAGATCAGTCATGTGAGGGGCAAGTCTCATTTTCCTAAGGTGTTAACAGGAAGGTAGATGCTTACTGTCCAGTCAAACATCACTGATCACTGATCAACACAAACATCAGGGGATCATACTTTGGGAGAAGACACCGATAAGAACTGTCGTAAAGTATTTATAATCTGTAAGACTGCAGAGAACACGGTGGGTCTTCTCTGCACGCTGTATAAGTATCAGAGAGATCTGATTCATCACGCCGAGTTTGTAATTCTTCAGAGAATTAGCAACTCTCCACCTCAACAAGAAGAGTTTGGTTAGGTGTCAGTTTAAAGTCCATTTTGTAGTCCGCTTATCGACAGCGGTATTGGTGTTTGAGCGGCGTTTGGTCGCATGTAGGTAGAGTCCAGTCACACAGAGAAAACTATCTGCATTCAGATTCAGATGTATGTTTATGGAGAGCTGCTGATGCGACTGTGAAATGAAGGCCGGTGCACAGAAGAGTAAATTCTTGGCCTGGATTCTCGTCGTCGTGGCATCTGCTGGCTGCACCGGAGGACCCGAACAAAAAAACCATTTCTCAGTTGACCCCAGAGGCTAAATCATCGCGTTCCAAGACTGATTCCTCCTAATTATCCGTAATGCAAAAGGCACTAAATATATCTCATGAGATGAAAGTGCAGGAATTTGAGCAGGCTTTAGCTCAAGCAGGCAATCTGCTGAAGCTAATTCAAGGCCAACGTTTGTCACGATCCAGCAACAGCCGACCCAGCCTCCTCCTTCCTCCACTACGATCCTGATAACACGACCTACAGTCTTCACATTCTCACTTATGTCAGATCTGCCCTTTCACTTTTGATTGACAGATCTCGACGATGATGATCTGTTGATCTTCGGGCTCGAGCGTTGAACTTTCACCCTTCTTCTTTTTCTGTGCACACAGCCGAACCTCTGGACGTCTTCAGCCTCGACAAACACTCTTGTTTGGACGGCTCGGATGGCAATAAAAAAAGAGCACACAGAAGCCGCCAAATGAGTTTGCCTAAGTAGATCGCTTGATTAAATAGGCTGAAGGAATCATCTTTGCGTGGGCTGTGTAATTTAAATCTCCCGTTTAAAGACTCGTGCACCTGCTATCTGCTTCACATCTCGCTGTAACTTAAACTCTCAGCCTGAATGAAGACGATGGCTGCCGTGCGTCCTTCCTATCTCCTGCTCTTTATATCTTTTCTGTGCAGCTCAGCGGTCTGACTTTTATTCACCACCTAAAAAACCATTGTTCTGCAAGTCCACATCGCTGCTGCGCTATCACATTTTCATCTGGATGGATTTCTATGCGGCCTTTTCTCTGAACGCAGTCCTGTGGACATAAAATACTGTACGATCTACTGTTGAGTTTTTTTTTAAATCACAGGTCAGACAAGAAAAAGAAGTCGTCTGCACGGTTCAGACAGTATAACACATTGTCTACTATCTCCGGGGCACCGCTGACCTTTAGGATGGAGGAGTTAAACAGAGCAACAAAACAATTCCATTACTCTGATTAATTGATTTTGAATGCTTTCAGGGAATTGGCTGGAGGGGAAATGTGGCTTTACGCTGGCAAAAAGCACTCAGATGATTGGAGCTAAAGCTGAGACATTAATGGTTTCCTGTACATTGATTAAAAAAATACCTTTATTTCTGAAAAGGTACATGACATATTTTAATATTTTATACATTTTACATACAGTATTAACACAACCTACTCATAAAAATACTGGGTAATGCATTTAATTTAGTTGTAAGCCCTAATAACATGCTTATTAACAGTGATACGGCTTTATAAGTGATAATAAACATTTTTATTCTTAGATTAAAGTTCATTCACAAGCGCTTGTTAACAGTTAAAGGATGCCAAAGAACGTCAATAAAAGTGAGTTTCTTTTAACTGTTAACAATATAACACACATTTATTGAGTTTAAGTAAAATATTTTAAAATAAATATGTATAATGTATCAAAAAATGTAGCGTTAAGCAATGAATGACTATGTACAAGGTTATTTATTCTACAAGTCCATAAACGCATGAATTTCAGAGCATATATAAAGTTATTTAATACAAATATACATAACCTTTAGTGCATAAGATAAACGTAAGAGTCGTAGATGAAGGTCGGCTTACAGCTGTGTCGGATTATTGCAGAAAATAAGATCTGTGGCAAACACAGGTTTACGATACTTACGCGTTTTGTTCACAGGCGAACACCACTTTCATCATCTTTTGAAATAAATGTAAATGAAATCGGAAGAAGTAGAAAAATCCTAATGTTAGGCTGTTAAAGAAGAACATCATGGTCACAAAACAAATGTGGTCAGTTAGCTAAACGTTCTTCTGACAGCCAAACCAAATCAGTTTTTTAGGGGTTTACCCAGATTAATTCTAATCAAACCACATCGCATCAGTTAGAAATGTGATTTAAATCGGACTCTACAGATGCGACTCAATCTGGACGTCGTTACCGCTCATATCTGATTTAAAAGTGTCTTTTGTGTCATTTGCAACGCGAAACACAACAACACCATCAAATCCAGAGTCATGAAGGTGATTCATCGCAGTGATGCTGGCAGGAAGACAAAACAAAGAACGAAAGTCTGTGGAGTCACTCCGAAATATCTGCTACGTGACTCGAAAGCACCGATTGTTTTGAGAGCGCGATGATGGATCTCCATTTTTAATGCGTGTACATGCATGTGTCATCAGCGTACGTAGTGACCGACACCTGCGTTGTTACCACAGCAACCCATGCAGTTAGACTGATGATATCTGGGGGAAACAAAATCTGATCGGATTGCTTGTAGTTTCATTAGGGTTTGTAGTGAAGCAGTCCATCTTAGCACCTAGCTAATAGTTCCTGCTTATTTCAGACCCTGAAAGCACCAAATGGATTTCAACCCGTCTCGCGACCTCATGAGGCAAACAGGCAACAGTGGCCACATACTGTATAGAGCCACATGGTGTGACCTCACGCAAAAAAAGTTTCAGCAAGGGACTTTTTTTTTTCACGGAGAACATAGAGAGGGCTCATTAAATCAGTCTTCACATCGGCAGCGCTGCTCATTAAGATGAAGTCTAGCCGGGCCACCTGTGGAGCCTGGACAACCGGCGTAAAGAATTAGACGGCGGCGGCAAAAAGAGAGCAAACGGATCCAACATGATGACAGAGGAGACGAGAACGGCGGGATGGGAGAGGCATCGAAGTAAAGGAACGAGCAAACAAGAAGACTGATGTCTTCAGTTACCGCGCTTTATAGATGATATTCAAAGCGTGGCCGCGCATTTATCACAGCGCCGCTGTCACTGCGACACATCAGGTAATGGCGGCGGGGGCTGCGGCGGCACGAGGGGTACGTGGGGTGACAACTGGGAATGGGGAAAAAAGGGAGGGAGTGTGCGTTCATGTGCAGGCAAATGACAAACAATGAATTGTGGAGACAGAAGGATGTCTCTACAGTAAAAGGAACGAGGATAGATGAGTTGCTCAGCTACCTTATTTCTGGCGGTGGAAGATTTTGGAGTCTGCCAGCTCGCTGATACACGTGAGATTCTATTAATTAACACTCTGGACTGTTGCGAACTCCATCTGGCTTTTTTCCTCTGGTTCTCTGGAGGGATTCGGGTCAGGAGCCCAGGGACGAGCTCTCTGAAGTGGGAATGAGAAAGGCACCTGCCGGGGAAAAAAGGCGAAAGGGGAAAAAAAAAAAAAGCATCTCGCTGGGATGACACAGGCGGATCGGCTCTTCAGAGTACTTCAGAGGCCGGCTGAGCGTCATGCATAGCCGGCTCTCATTATGGTATGGCGATGAGTCACGCTGTTCAAATGGGGCTGTCACTCGCGCTGAAGCTCGGGGACCGCGAGACAACAAACAAACACTGGTGATTAGCATTAAAGACGTAGCTGCTTCAGAAGTGTCTAGACTTGCAGCGGAGAGCTAACAGTCTCACGCTGGGCTGCCAGCTAAGTGAGAGGAGTCGCAACCAATAAAACTGCTTTTATGATTTGTCTTTTTTGAGCAGGAAATGAACGAAGGCGGAGATGTAGACGTCTCCGAGTCGTGTTAACAAAATACTGTAAAAAAACGCTGGTTTTACGGCACCCAGCTCTCTACACACCGGTCATTAAACAGTCGCTTGATTTTATGAGTTTTTCTCCGAGCCTCGGAGGTATAACTGAGGCTCCATCGATGTGGCGCTGTCCCGTAAGATGTTAATAAGCTTCCTCAGCTTTGCTTTTTCCAGCAAGCAAACTACTGTATGTTTGCTTAATTGATCCAATCAACAAAGGCGAGCGTCAAACAAACTGCAGAGGGCAGCCGCTCGCTGACAGTTCAGATCTGAGCGACTCGAATCTTCCAGCGTGATGGAAACGCTGCAGCCTCCGCGGGGGGAGTCTCGCCGGATTTACAGCCGCAGTCAGACATGTTCTGCAAACATGAGACCGTCGTATGCTGTCACTCAGCTACGCCGCTATACGCCGCGCTCATATCAAACAGCAGAAGGGTTCACAGATGACAAATTGTCTGCATTAAGCAGGTTGCAGACCCCCTTTTATTCCCCACTCTCAGCCCCATCATACATGACCCACAGCAATTATTATTCACTCCAGCTTCTGCACATTCCCACGGTTAAACCCCCCCCTCAAGACGCAACGTATCATTTTCACACCCAAAACAACACAGCATATGCAGAATATATCCATTTTTGCGGGAGCAGCTGCTGCGTGGTTATTTCAGCTGTGACTGTTTGGATATCCATGTGGCTCAGTTTGAATAAGACTGGTCTTTAATTTCCTCCTCCCCCTTGATAAACCGACACTCGCGATGGTTTACACAGAGACGTCTAACAAAAAAAGGGAACTTTTCCGTTACAATGTGTGAAGAGCGAAACGCTTCTGATCATCTACTGCGGCAGGAGGACGAAGCACATCCAGGACACAGTTTATGAAAGTGGCTCCACATCAGTAGAAGGTCAGCGAGAAGCTCTGGAACGTTCATTTATTTCCTTTTCTCAAGGTTAAAAGTCCAAGATCAGCTTGGATCAAACTGAAAACGTCTTATTACAGCACATACTTACATTTGTTGTTACAGCAGCAAGGAGGACGTGAGGAGAAGCAGTATAATGCCGTTTTTCCACCGACAGTACCAGCTCGCCTCGGCTCAGCGTGGCTCTACTTGGTTTGGTTTCAGATGCGTTGCGTTTCCATCTAGAATTAGTATCTCTTCAACGTGGACGAGTCGTCTTCAACGTGGGCGGGTCGTCTTCAACGTGGGCGGGTCGTCATCAACGTGGGCGGGTCGTCATCAACGTGGGCGGGTCGTCTTCAGCGTGGGCGGGTCGTCATCAACGTGGGCGGGTCGTCATCAGTGACGTACTTATCCACGCGACACATAAACAGGGCTAGCTGTGGGCGACGCAAAACACGTCCACCTTTTCATTTCTTGTCGCACCATCAAGCTCGTTCTGGATGCGTCTTCAGCGACAACACTCAGGAGCGTCTCCACCTCTGCCACGGTCCACGCCGTGTTCCTGCGCGTTGTTCCTTCCATGTAATCGCTATGTTGACTGAACGCAGATGCTAGTTTTTAAAGGTAGCGGGTGTCGGGCTCGGACGTCGCGCTCGTCATGAGTCGTCAAGTGACGTCGCTCTCTGTCCAATCAGTGGCCGGCTGCCAGCTTACGTCACACAGAAGTATCAGCTCAGCTCGGTTGGAACTTATACGGAGGTGATACTAAAAAAGTACCACTTTAGCAGGTACCAGGTACCAGATTTCAGTAATGGGAACGCAAAAAAGGCGAGCTAAGTCGAGGCGAGGCGAGCTGGTACTGTCGGTGGAGAAACGGCATAAAGAGCAAAAACAGTCACATGGAGACGAGGTCGGGGGATGGACGGTCGGGTTAAGAACAGGACTTTTATTCGGTAGACAGCTGTTGATGTTGTTGTTCCAGTGTGAAACCATTACGTTGTGTCGTATGCGTAACATAGGTAACATAGGTGCACGTAGTCATGTTAACCTGAACCGTGATGCTTTCCTAAACCCGATGAAGTAGTTTTTATGCCTAAACCTGACCAAACATCGACACGCGTACCGGATCCTCGAGGAGTTTCTCTACGGTCACGATGTTATGTCTTTTTTGGAGACACTGACAATTAACCTACTGAGTCGTAAATGTATGAGGAGATTTTTCTTATAGCTGGTAAGATTAAAAGATATAGAGATAATACGATAAAGATAAAATATTACATTATGTACAGACGTATAGACATGACTCCCACGCTATACTGTAAACAGATATTAAAGGTCGTATTGATGACGTTTAGATGAATACCGTAAAACAAATAGCTCAGTAATCAGCAGGTTTCAGTTATTGCCGCTCCGTGTTCAGACGGTCGTCTGCCTTTCTGTCCTCAAACTCGCCGGTTTGTTAATGATGGAAAAGCTAACAACAGCTGAACCAACACTGCCGGCAGACCGAGACAAGGTGACGAGACAGAAACGCTTATAAATTATAATATCGGAGGGTGGAGCTCGTTTAATCAAAAGTATTTTCCAGACGGTTGCTTTACCTCTCGGATTATTTGTAAATGTTTGCCTCCTGGACTGTTAACGTTTAGATATTCATTGCTATTTTTATTGCCGTTATAGCATCGTATAAATCATAGTTCCAGACAAATCTTCCTTTTTTAGCTTTCACACAGTTTGAATATCAAGCAGGAAAAAAAAAAAAAACTTTCTTGGCTTGAGAAATCCTCCGCGGAGACAATCAAGCAGTGCAGTTCATGCAGTTTTGTTGGGCTTGAATCTGTCAGACAACAACTTACTGTAAGTTTCACCGACGTTTCCTGCAGACTTGCTCGCTGTGATGGATTAGATGAGCGTAGCAACATCGAGCTAATTGATTTGTGCACAGAAATGAATGGAAATCGATGGACGCCCGGAGCGCTGCGAGGAAAAACATCACGAATCCAACAATCTTACGCATCGCGTCACACTCCGATTAGTCCGTGTGTTTAAGTCTTGAACTTCTCTCTCAGAGTCAGTTTTTTTCATCCCTCTTGTGTGTGAAACCAAAACGCCCGAGGAGGAGCGACCGTCCCAAAGTATACGCCATTATCCCCATTTGTACGATTGACTGCGTCTTGACCTTATCTGTGATTGCAGACTTTTTCGTCATGCCTTTAAGTCTGGCCTTTCGGAAGAAGTAAAAATGCTTTTGCCTTCAGACGTGACCGGACGACACGTCGTACAAACTATTTTTATTTTAAGCGCTCCCTCTAGCCTCTCTGCAGTGTTTCCGAACCTCACGCTCAGGATTGAACTGATGTGTTAACCCATTCAGGCCTAAGACGCCTGGGCGATTTCAGAAAAACCCCTAAAACCTGAAGATTTTCTGGAAAGTCAACAGCTACTAAATGATTGATTTCTCAGCCTCTGTAGCAGATAGAAACAAAATTCAAAAAGTATTTGAGAGCTCACACCTGTGGCTTTCCTCAGACGTTGAGTTTATTTAGATAAAGTAAACACACAAATTGTCAGTGTCAAAGTAAAGTGTCAGTGCAGGAACAGCGCTATTTTCAAATAAAAAACAGTGAGAAAATAGATAAAAATCAACTAGAAAAGAAGAACAGGACCAGAATGTAATGACTAACAGTCTGCCTTAGATGTGCCGGCGATAGAGCTTCCTGAAGCGCTCAATGTGAGTTTGTTGAACCTGGTCACGGTAATTATTTGTCTCGGTAACAAGATGCGCCCAAAGTTCCTCCGTAAAAATCTGATCAAATGCCTGCAGCGGTGTGGCGTCTGCAGGCGAATCGACTTTCCCCCTGCTGTGCGATTGAAAACACTACGCTGATTACTGTGGTAGCTGTCAGTCTTCCACTCACTTTCAAACCCTTCAAACTCGTCGTCGTTATCATCGTCGTTGTCTTCAAACATGTGCCTCAACCGTAACTCCCGGTCGATCGGCGCAGAACGTATACGCTGCTGTGTAGCCGGGGCGGTGTGTTTCAATGTGACTTTTCTACCGAACGGATCCGACGGAGTGGTCGGAGAAGGAAGTCGACGCAGGATGCAATAATGTGCCGACTGCGTATTCTGGGACTGTTGACTGTGTCGTCAGCAAACTCCTGGACTGAAGACTCCTTTCACCCTGAAGAATACAAAATATGTATGTTGTCGAGGTTTTAGTCGTGCACTACTACACAACTTCATACAGTACGAGCAGTCAGCAAAGGCGAGGGAGTGGAGCTGCCTCACCGTGACAGCTTGTTGTGCATGTAGACACTCGCGGTTTATCTGATATTGGATGTCATTAATGTTGTTCCAGGATCATTTCAGCGACCGAGCCGTCACTACAGGACTCAACACTCAGCAGGACCGTAGTTTGTCACATATTGTTATAGTGTTCATTTTGTATTTTTTGCACCAACTTCACCGACTTCTTCACCATTTTTATTTGCTATTTTTTCGGTCACAGTTTGGTCAAACAAATAAACGTCCTTGGTCAAAGAGGAGCACGCCGATTGATCTGCAGCGTTTAATAATGGAAACAGAAAAACTATGTGCTTCTGCTTTCAGACACAAACGCTGCAAATCCATAAATAAAAAACACGTGAGCATAACATCCTCCTCCTCCTGTTTACCATCACAATCTCTGAAAACAATCGGTGCAGCTTCATGGAAAAGCATCTTCTTATAAATACTTAAGAAAAATTATATCAACGTAAGAGCTGCTTGACCTCGGCGAGGTCGAGTAGCCCTTCTGCCGTCTTTGTGCGAGAAACAATGTCTCCTCAGCTGAACGTACTCTCGTCTTAACACGAAGACGGCTCATAATTTCCATTCTGCAAACTCTTCCACATTGTAATCTTCTGGCTAACATTAGTTAACGTGTACGTTAGACTCTTCATCCTCCACCCTTCTCCTTGATTCAGTGGAGTGAACCACATGAGAAAAACATCTTTGTTTCCCTCTAACCTTCCCTGAACCTGCTCATTTCAAATATCATTTATACATTGAGCTAAATTGCAAGTTTTTTTGCATTCATGTGAACATTTCAAAGATTAAAAGTGTTTCATGTTCAAACAAGAAGTCAAATACTGATTAAAACTCTGATGTGACCTTCCTCTGGCTGCTTTTTATCTTTTATCCAGGACAGAGGGGAAGTGTTTCTGAAGGGTGCGTAGGTTGATGGGAGGTCGTCAAGTGCATCTCTACCTTAAAAATATTCCACTTTATAAGTACTTTAGCTCTCGTAGTTAAAAGGTCGCGGACCCTTTTTGAACACACGGCCAAGGATGTGAGAAAAGTTCCCATTTATCTTGAAAAAAAACCCTTCAATTAGTCTTTAACCTTCTGATGTTAAGAAAATATACAGCAGAGATTCAACGTTACATTTAAAGTCATGCAACCTTGTGAAAGAGGATTCAGACTTGCTCGTGATGTAAGTGGCTGCAGGGATGGCGAGCTACACGACTGCAGCGAGCGAGCTCAACACTTGTGAGCACTTCGTCGCATTTTGCAGTTGGATTAATTGATAGGTTCCTCCATTCTGGACTCTTTTGTTCCCTCAAAGGTCGACTGATCAAGGCAAGAACTCTACATCCATACATCTACAAACAAACAATGAGCCGACAAGGACTGAACAAAACCCGGGACTTAAAAGACAAGACACAAACGAGGGAAACAGAATAGCGAAAGGAAGAGGACAAGACGTGGCACACAAGGACTACGAAATAAAACAGGAAGTGACCTAACAAAACCAAAACATGAAACAGAAACGTGACAGATTGATCATTTCCAAGAGCGTCAAATATCAAACATAAGTCACGTCAGCGCTTTAAAGACACACTGTGGAATTATTTCTCCCATCTGGTGGTTAAATGTTATTCTGCATTCAAACGAATACTGCTCTCTAGCGCCTCGCGTTTTCAAACGTGCGTTGCAGCCTGTTGGAACTACGGCAGGCGGGATGTGTCAAGATTCAAGAAGCTGTGACAACAACGTGTCTTCAAACAGCACTTCATCAAGTTTAGTTTCGGGTGATGAGGTACGTTATTTCAAACAGACTTCAAACTGCAGCTGACGAGCGCGTCTGGCTAAGCTCCTTCTCCGTTCCACAGTCACGCTGGCTCTGAGTGAAAACGCCTTTAGCCTTATCTGTACCACGTAGAGCTTTTTGTCCCTCTCACCAGTTCATCGTTTTTTATAGAGCGGAAGGACATGGAAGCCTCCGTATGAAAAACTTCCCATAAGGAATGAATGGGACGGGGTCAAAAAAGTCGCAAAATCATTGACGTTTTTCAAACATCTCCTGCTCTGGCATACTTTGACCTAGAGACACCATTCAAACTTTCAAATGTAGGCACAAGTCTTATCTATTTGAGTTGTATTTGAACTTTCTTTCTACGATGTTTAGTTTTTGAACAGTGACCCTTAATTGATCGTGAGTGATTTCGAAAAAATTCAGAAAAATTCAGGATTTTCAATGTGTGTGTATTGCGGAATGTTCGCGCAGCACCAACTGGCAGAGTGGGGGAGCCTGAAAAAAACTCTCCGAAAATGTTTCTTTAGATGACGATCCTAGCCACAGATTTCACACTACAATAGTGATATTTTCCAAGAACGTAGCCACACTTGTCTTCTGTCTGGCAACGTGTCCACTTTATCGGGAGGATGTACGGTTTTTGAATTATCTGCATCTAACCGACACAAACTCCAGCAACTGCCCCATAAGCCCCAATGTTAAACGGGAAGAGGATTTTCTGTTGGAACTACGGCAGGCGGGATGTGTCAAGATTCAAGAAGCTGTGACAACAACACGTCTTCAAACAGCACTTCATCAAGTTTAGTTTCGGGTGATGAGGTACGTTATTTCAAACAGACTTCAAACTGCAGCTGACGAGCGCGTCTGGCTAAGCTCCTTCTCCGTTCCACAGTCACGCTGGCTCTGAGTGAAAACGCCTTTAGCCTTATCTGTACCACGTAGAGCTTTTTGTCCCTCTCACCAGTTCATCGTTTTTTATAGAGCGGAAGGACATGGAAGCCTCCGTAGAGCTCGCCCGTCCTATGGAAATACAGAGAAGTGATTCTTCCCTCAGGAGGAGAAGTGAGATTGTTGGCAGAGATCATTTTACACCAATGAGGACTTATTTATGAATGAAGACGCTGATTTGAGGTAATAAATTACTTAAAACACGACACAGTGGACCTTTAAGGGTATTAAAGTTTAGCTCAAATTTTACTTAAATTACAGAATATGTAAAAATAAAAGTTTTGATGTTGTGGCGAAGACGAGTAAAAGTATAGTATCTCTGACAGGACGAAGGTAAATGTTCACACTTTGCCCACAGAGGTTATTCACTTTCAGCTTGAACACATTTTCTCCGTTTTGGCAGCACCAGATCTCCACTCGGTGTGGCCCGACGCGTTACGTTGAATACTAAATAGCCCTTCTTTTCCTCTCAAGGCTTAATCTATGGAGCTGTCAGGGCGGGGAAGGTAACAGCAACCGGTTTCGACGAGGGAGCAAATTTATGCGACTCCCACACCGACACTGCATCTGACTGTGAACTCACCATCGGCTCGCACTACTTCGCCACCTGCATGCTGGCAGGATACGCAGGTGGCGGCGAGCGGAGGGGAGGAGGGCGGTAATTGCTCTTCCTGGTCCCCTTGGTCACAGTTTAAGATAAACGGCAGCCATATTGAGATGGATGCCAGCCAGGTACATGTGAATCTTGAGCATGAAGTGCAACGACGGACGGTGTTGTTGTTGATTCTCTCTCTCGGCTGTGATCTATATGCATCTCCCCGTCTGAATGTGACTCCAAAACATTGTTTTTCATTCTCTCGCTGTCAGCCGCAGTTCCCCGAAGGTTTGTTCTCTGATCGCAGCCAGACGTGTGGGTCTCGGTGCACCTTCATTAGAAATGCACATTATGCAGAGGGTGAATAAAAAAGCAAATTCACCACCAACTCCAGAATTCAGCCACTTTTATATGTGTTCAGAATATCTCCTCCGTCGCCGCCTCGAGGAATGGATCGTTTTCGATCATAACGTTTGTTTACCAACCTGATATAAACCTGTGAGATTCGCTTCCATTTCTGTTGAGGAATAATGAAGAAAATACGCGGCCTAAACATTTTGTAATCAACCTTTACAGAGCTGATGAGATAGTGACCCCCGAGGCAGTTCTGCTTGGGATGTGATTTCCTTCAGCTGGAGGTGGAGGTGGAGAAGAGCGATGTCGGGTTACTGTGCAATTTAAATGGCAGTAATTGAAACCAGCAACTTTGGGGAGGCGGCAAGACATCATGTTTTTATGTGGCCGGCATGTAAATCACTCTTAACACATTTAGGCCGGGAAAGCATTGCCGCGTTTCTACCTTTAAAGCCCGGGACACACCGGGTCCGACGTCTTCCTTATCCGACTTCCTTCTCCGACCACTCCGTCGCCTCCTGTCTGACCCGTTCGGTAGAAAAGTCACATTGAAACACACCGCCCCGGCTACACAGCAGCGTATACGTTCTGCGCCTGCGCGAGATGCAATAAGTCTCCTAAACATCGGGTGGCGCTAGTCTCGTGCCAGTCACCCAAAACATGAAAACAGGAAATGACAGAACGGAGTGCGGACCGTAGCTTATCAGAACAAAGCACACACAGTGTTAGCTCAGCATTACTTGCGTGATGTCGTATTACGGTGGTCTCTCTTCCACCAGGGCAGCCAGCTGCTCCTCAAAGTCCTCGGTCCACACAGCCATGGCTTCCAAACATACGTTGGTTTATCCCCAAAATAACGAACGGTGAAGTGTTGTTCGTAACTCTGTGCCGTCTCTGTTTATGTGGTTTGTTTACCATCGTCACTTCCGCCGCCCCTCCCACACGCCGCGCTGATTCGCTGGCACACCGCCAATCAGAATGGTCACTGAACAGCTGGCTAACAACCAATCAGAGTATCCGACGGCGTCCAACCTCAGACGGCCGACTTCGCATGTTCAGTCGGATCAGCACGCCGTCACTCGAACAGAATAGCTCCCGAACTCATCCGACTCTCTCCTAACGCTTCAGACGTCCGACGTCGGAGCCGGTGTGTGCCGACCTTTAAACACTAGTTTGGTGACATGACGAGTCGGGTTGACGTTGACACGGCGAGGGCGACGGAAAACAACATTGTAAATGCAGCTGAAGCACATTTATCTCGCTGTGCTCTCTGTCTTTAACTTTCGAGCGGCTGAGCGGTTTGTTCGTTACGTGTCGTCCTGCACGTCTGGAGGTCCTGGGACAAAGTACAGAAGGGTGAGGAGGCAGGTTTGCACTGTAATGTATGTGTGTGTGTGTGTGTTTGTGTGGGTGTACCAATATGTGTGCAGCCGGTGTGTATCTGTGTGTGCGCGAGGTGGTAAATTGTGACATTTTTTCCTCTTCAGAATGGCAGCGCGGAGCTGCAGCCGCTCTCATCAGAGGCTTGTATATGTGGCGGCGTAATGGGGTCACAGTCGATGTGCAGGACAGGCAGCGGCTCTATTTCACAGGCTGAGAGATGGAATGTGCAAGACGGCAGCAGAAGGGTCTGAATAATGAATTCCCTCTCTCTGACCTGTCTGCTTTGTAGCCCTCCTCCTCCTCCTCCTCCTCCTCCTTTCCACAAAACTTGGATATTAAAAGATGTCACAGCAGAGCCAGTGGTCACGATGCAGCAGAGGTGTGCAGACGCAGATGAAGACTGACAGATGATATGATGTGCAAAGCGTTTTTCTTTTGGACGTCCGCTTGCCAAACACGCTGAGCTCTGATTTGTGCAATTATAGTTGGTTTTTTATTCCAGATGGGGAATGACAGGACGGGGCCTTGTTTGCAGAGGACAACGTGTGGGAGGAAAAACTCCGGAGAATAGTTTGGACGTGAGCCCGAGAGAGAGACACGGGGGAGAGGACGCCGTCTGCCGTCGACCAGCTGAGTCCACACGGTGACCAGCTCTGCTCAGGTGACAGCTGAGCGGCGTTACGAAGCAGATTAGATACAGAAACACTGCTCGCCAACCTTCAGCTTTCACCTGAGCGGGGAAACAAAAATGACACTCGAGCCCGCTGTGATGTACCAGAAGCGCTGGGTTTGTGTCGGGAGGTGACGGAGCCGTGGCAAACACATTTGTCGTTAAGTGGGCATGAATTAATAATTCCACGCGAGCGCGGAAAAACAAATTAGGTCTTGAAAGGTCTTGGTGACAAAATGGCTAAAAAAACTGTGATCGCGGACGCTTTATCAGGCTGTTATCTGTCGTTAGCGATCCTGAAACGGCAGCTGAGTTGATTGACAGCTCATTTGTGCTTCTAAGCCCGCCCCAGAGCCTCCAACAGCCAATGAGAGATCGTGTAGATAAGTGACCCACTCTTTCTTACCGTACACGCCAGCCTCCGGATGACTGATGCACCATGCAGCCACTGAGATTTCAAATCCAGTCATATATAGTTTATTACAGTTTTTAAAGCCATAAACTTGAAAAATGTGCAAGTTCATGTAGTTTTATGTATTTTGCTCTTTGAAAAGCCTGTTTTTTTCCACCTACACACTTGTTCTTGACGACTTTATACGCACAAACTTTGTCTAAATAAGGAAATAAAGAGCTATGATGAGTTTCTGCCTCCGTTTCTCTCAGGCAGGATGTGTGTTGAGGTCATTAAATGGCATTTGTTAGCCAGGTATCTGAATATTTCCTCAGAAAAACAGCACTTTTCTCCCCTCTTTTCCCCAAAAATCGACCAGCTGAGTCCACACGGTGACCAGCTCTGCTCAGGTGACAGCTGAGCGGCGTTACGAAGCAGATTAGATGCAGAAACACTGCTCACCAACCTCGAGCTTTCACCTGAGCGGGGAAACAAAAATGACACTGCTGCGATTTACCAGAAGCGCTGGGTTTGTGTCGCGAGGTGACGGAGCCGTGGCAAACACATTTGTCGTTAAGTGGGCATGAATTAATAATTCCACGCGAGCGCGGAAAAACAAATTAGGTCTTGAAAACAAAAAATACGGAGGCACATTATTTTAATTAAAGTGTTTGCCTAATGATGATAACAGCATCCACGCGTCCTGCAGCCTGCAGGTTCCACGCCGCCCGTCTGAAGAGGAGATACGAGCGTCTGTTCGTGTTTCATCAGAGCTCAGATAACCGCTGCATGTGTAGAAGTGTGCAGGGTTTGAGTGATAAGGAGGACGGAGGAGAGGAAAGTGACTTTAAGGCTGTGCCACATCATTAGTCTAGCAGCCGGGCTCGCGAGGTAGAGCGCGGCTGGCACCCTACATTATTAACTGACACTGGTTGGCGGGTCGGTGTGAACAGGACCGACACTTCAGTACATCACTTCCCATCACTGTACTACAAGGTGACTGGAGGCAGCACAGCCTGATTACCCATTCAGAGCTGCAGAGACACAACACATGCAGACGCCTCCGGTTCGCTCGCTCGCTCGGCCTGTTTTCCCTTCCTTTTCGTCATGACGCACCGGCGGCCCCTGTAGATGTCGCGTGGCCGCGGCACAAGTGCTTCCTCCTCACTGACAGAACAAATTAAGCCGAGATGACAGACGAAAAGGCCAAACGGTTTTTCTCCAGAGCAGCACAACAGAAAGTGCTGTTAATGAAAGTCCCTTGTTGTGAGAACGGGGGTTTCACAGGAGGCGGCGAACAGAAACCTGCCATGAATATGCAGCGCCTCATTCAGCCGGAGCTTATTTAGCATACTAACAGGAGGGCCACGGCTTCTTCTTCTTTTTTGGAAGCGCACGCCGCTCGATAAGGGCGAATGTGCTTTTTGGAAGTTGAGTGTGCGACGGCAGCCTTTCAAGTCTTAAACACTGCCGGGTGTGTAACGTGGATTTGCTGCCTCATCCGTGAACTGATGAGAGGTGAGGGGAGAGGTTTATTTTTTTTTTTCTTCTCCGCGGAGTGTATTAACCAGCTACTTAAAACGAGAACTGTAATTAAAAGGATGACAGCTTTATTAACACATGCACGAAGAGTGGAGGACTTGATTAGCGGAGAGGAGAAGATTTATAGTCTTTGTGTGTGTGTACTGGAACTATTTTCCCGGGACACGTCGTCAGTATCTGTCAGCAGCCGTTGTGGTATTTTCTGCCTGTCTTCCTCAAAAAAAAAACCCTTTCCTTGTTTATAGACCTGACGGAGCGGCGAGTGGGTGGCCGGAGGTATTTCATTATTGCGCTGGAGCTCGGAAAAAAAAAAGTGTTACGAGGTGACAGAAACCGTTTATAAGACCTTGTTTACTCTTTTCCTTCGACTTTCTTCCCACTGAGAGACAGACAGCATCTGGCGTAAAGCGACACTCGGAACTCAGTTTTTTTTTTCTTCCGCTTCCCTTCGACGGCGGCGGCGGCGGGCTCTAATCCATGTAATTCACTGTGAAATCTGATTTGTGGTGACAATACCAAACTGAGATAAGATCGTATTGTAATTGTCTTGTGCTGCCAGTCAGGGCAGATTGAGGCAAAAACACACACACACACACCTGCAGAATTAATTATGGCTGCTGTGGGTCTGCATATAAGACGACGTGACTGGTGTGAAACTGCATTTTTCGAGCGACGAAGACCGAAGTCAAACTTCCCAAACACAAACAAATACTGTGTAAGTGTACAGTCGTGCTCAGACTCTCATGATTCTGTTCATGTGAACCACTTCGAGATAAAACCACATCAAGAATCAGCGAACAAGCTAACAAATTAGCATGTACGAAGTTTTGCCAAATGTCCAGTAGATCCCAAACGCACACTACACACTTGTTCTTGACTACTTTTATACGCACAAAGTTTGTCTAAATAAGGAAATAAAGAGTTATGATGAGTTCCTGCCTCTGTCTCTCTCAGGCAGGGGTGTGTTGAGGTCATTAAATGACATTTGTTAGCCAGGTATCTGAATATTTCCTCAGAAAAACTGTTTAAGTGTACAGTCGTGCTCAGATTCTCATGATTCTGTTCATGTGAACCACTTCGAGATGAAACCACATCAAGAATCAACAAACAAGCTAACAAATTAGCATGTACGAAGTTTTGCCGACTGTCCCGTAGATCCCAAACGCAGTATTTCATGATTACATGATGGCAAAATGGCTAAAAAACTGTGATCGCGGACGTTTTATCAGGCTGTTATCTGTCGTTAGCGATCCTGTAATGGCAGCTGAGTTGATTGACGGCTCATTTGAGCTTCTAAGCCCGCCCCAGAGCCGACAACAGCCAATGAGAGATCATGTAGACAAGTGATCACTCTCTCTTACTGTTCATGCCAGCCTCCGGATGACATCCAGTAATATATAGTTTATTACAGTTCTTAAAGCCATAAACTTGGAAATTGTGCAAGTTCATGTAGTTTTATGTTTTGAAAAGGCTGTTTTTTCCACCTACACACTTGTTCTTGACTGTTTTATACACACAAAGTTTGTCTAAATAAGGAAATAAAGAGCTATGATGAGTTTCTGCCTCTGTCTCTCTCAGGCAGGATGTATGTTGAGGTCATTAAATGGCATTTGTTAGCCAGGTACCTGAATATTTCCTCAGAAAAACAGCACTTTTCTCCCCTCTTTTCCCCAAAAAAGAAATAGTGCACCTTTTAACAGCTGCATTATCTCTACCCGGAGTGCATAAAAGGCAGTCAGAAGCACTAAAGTGTTAACTTGGCTTGTAAAACCCTTTAACTGCGAGGATCGATAGATGCAAATCGACGACGTTAGCCTGGGTTTTCCGAAGGCGAGCGCCTCAGCCTCGGCCTGCCAGCCTCCATCAGCGTATCTTTCCCCGAGACCGCGAGGCGCAGAATCGAAGGCACAAAGGAGTCCGACAGCCACTTTGAGTTCCCTCCTCTCATTAATGTCTAAATTGTGTGGCTGATGGGCAGGAGGTTTGTGGAGCTTGGCAGGGCCCGGCTCCGTGGGACTCAGCAGCATCGCTCGGACAGATGGCGGGAGGAAGCAGCTGTGACTCAGGGATGTACAGAGAGAGCGAGCTGCAGCCGCGGCGCTGTGGCATTGACACAACCTCAAGACGGGGAAGTAAGTAAGACGGTAAACAAGACGGAGTTTGTCTTGTAGCTGAGCTCGACCAGGCGACGAGCTGCTGTCTGCATCCGTGATGTGGAGGAAAGACTCGACTTCAATCGGTCGAGTCTTCAGAGCCCCCCAAAACTAATCCAATAACTCCCCCCCACCTTAACTAGCTTCCTCTGATGTCTCCGAGCCCAGGAAAACTTTAGGGGCGTCTTTCCTTCCTCGTCCTGGTTGATGTGCCGTTTGGCAGCAGGGATGCATAAGAATGAGCAGTTAGCGGCGTTTGGAGTCCGACTGGGGGGCCTAGCTTGAGAAATGAGCTGGCATTTGCAGATAGGCAGGCGCAGACTGATGGAGTCACTCTGAGGGGTTCACAGGGAAATTTCCATCGCTTCTTCTTTGGGGGGGGTTAAATCAGGCTGTATGGTGAAGCAGCGAGGCGCGAGGCCGCCGTCTGAGCCGGGACGTCTGCTGCTCAGCGCCAACATGTCTGTGCCGACATGGGCGTAGGTTTGGTTTGAAATGTGCTGGGGACAGAGACGCATTCATTTTTTCCCCTTTCGCGCAGGTCATGTTAATTAATAAAAATGTATAGGCCTACAAATATGTGATGATGTCCGACACGAAAGAAAATTTTGATAAATAACCCTTTAAATGGTGACTACTGGTGAGATTTTTGAAAAAAATATGACAGATTGAGACTCACAAAATGAGTCTCAATCTTACAAATGACGGTCGGCTACACGTCATGATGATGACGTCGGTGTGTTTTCAAGGTGTTTCCTCCTGTCAATCTAAACCCGCAGACAGTTTATAATCATATGGATGCTGTTATAATGTGTAGTGGTTGAGATCCTGAGACATCAAACATCCTGGAAAGTGACAAAGTGACGTTTTTCGCTCTAAATTACATAAATAATCACCATCAGTAATCTGGACCCGCGGGGACGGAGGCTGTTTTCTGGGGCAAAGTTCACTGAAGTCTCGGTCGGGAGGGAGGTTTGACTGTCGCGGTGAATTTTTTCGACACAAACGGTGAGTAAAAGTTTTTTTGCCGGTGAAAGACGCTGTTTTTCGGGCAGAAATGCGAGAAGAGAAGGTGGGACAGGCGGGAGGACAGACAGGAGGACAGACAGGAGGACAGACAGGAGGACAGACGGGAGGACAGACAGGAGGACAGACAGGAGGACAGACGGGAGGACAGACAGGAGGACAGACAGGAGGACAGACGGGAGGACAGACGGGAGGACAGACGGGAGGACAGACAGGAGGACAGACAGGAGGACAGGCAGGAGGACAGACGCTTCTCCACGTTTATCTGCGATATTGTTTTCCTCATATAAGTTGCCAGAGACAGTTACAGTTGCTACGTTACTGTTGTTTGGTCCTGTAATGTTGCTTTGTGGGACATTTCTCTGTATTAAGTTGAGTGAAGGACCTGTGTAGTTAACCGACCGTCCGATCGTCATGCCCTCGATACGCGAAGCCGGCTTACGACTGAGAGAAAGACCTCATCACCTCCTCAGCAGCTGCAGCTGTGCGGATAGAGATTTTTGTGGATCTGTTGGCATCTGTCGCTCAAGAATTATATGTGTTATGAACTTTATTTTTTATTTTTTTTTATACTAAATTGAGCTCGAGGTTTTCAAAAAAAGTGGTGGGGACAAAATGACTCATGACGAAAACTGATAGGTACGCGTCCCCACCGTATTCTACGCACCTGTGTGCCGACATGTGAGTCCGTTATCTGCCGTCCTCGCTTTACTTCTCGTTCGACTTCGGATCATATCGAGGCCGCGAGACGATTTCTTTTCATCCCGTAAACTTTCCGAGGACTTAAACAAACACACTGCTCGTCTGTTTATCCTCAGGTATTCCGTTTGATTCGGAGATAAGACAGCTTTTACCGCTTAAACAGACGGCAAAACAGAATTAAGCCACATGTCCTCCGACGCTCTCTCTCGACACATATCGCTTCCTTTTCCATTCCCTTTCTCTTCAGTCAGAAGCGCAGCAGATGTTCCCCTCGACAAAACATGTGAAGATCTTCTGGGGGCCTTTTTCCAGGAGGACGGCCACTTCTAATCACGCGTGCTTTCCAGAACGGAGGGGTAAAACTGAAAAAGGCTCCAAACGGTCGTCATTAGGGGCTCGTGTGTGGACCCCCGGCTCTCATTAAACAGAGTCTGTGTTGTGTAGTCCGATTGAGAGGCCGGCGAACCTGTATGCATGGATGTGTGTTTGCTGTGTGTTTGTGTTTGTGTGCCTGCCTGGGAGAATCTCATTTACAGTCCACAGGGTCACTTATTGACTGAATCAAACCCCCTGACAGCGCCCAGACCGAATGGAAGCTTAACAAGATTACTGTTATATATAGCAGCGGTAATGGGAGCCTCTCTGGAGATCCCGGCGCTGCTGATTTGTGCCCCGCTACCCAGATTTGAGCAGAAAAACGCCTCGCATTCAGCGCACAAACCCCTCCCTCCCCTCCGCCGGGAAACTCCTGATGCATTACGGCTGCAACGGATCAATCAATCTCGCTCGTCCCAGCGTCTCCACCTGCTGCCTGCCAGGACGGCGACGCCTCGGAGGGGCTGCGAGCCGCTGCATCTCCAGCTCCAGTTAGAGAAATCACTGCCGGAAAAAGAGGCGTCTCTCCGCCGCCGTCCCTGTCGTGCATACATTCACCGTCCGACTGATTGTCGCTCTCCAGCGTGCCGCCAGTCACGTCAGTTTAAGGCGGAGGAGCTAAAGATCGGAGGAGGAGGTTGGTATTAGAGAACGCGGCGCCGCCACACTTGTTTTGATTAATGGACCTCTCTCTGCCTGTGAGTGACGAATTATCAGAAGGCCGGACGGCTCGTTCATCACTGTCAGACGAGCCCCCGCTGTAGCGTGGCGTCTCCAGTCCGCCACCACCTCGGCCTTATCGCTCCCACCTGGTGCTGCTGAGATTTTGCAGGAGAAGAAGAAGAGGAGGGAAGGAAGAGGAGGAGGGAGGCCTGAGGGAGCACGGCCGAGACGCTCGGTGGCGACGGCGCTCAGTCATCTTTCCTGGCAGTCATTACAGGAACGGACGCCACACTTATCCCGAGATTTACTGTATGTTTACGCAGATAAAACTGACGGCAGATGCCTACGAGCAGCCAGCGAACCATTATCGCATGATTGAAGTTAATTTGGCGGAAGTGAAAGGAGGCGATAAGAGTCTCCGTGTTGAACAACCGAATGGCAGATTTTTTGTTTTGTATCTCAGCCCGCGGCTCCGCTCGGCCTCTAATTAAGCAGGTAGAGAGCGCTTTAGCGACGGGGATCTTATCTCTGCGTCCGCCCGGCGACAGAGATAGTGTTCGGGAGCATAAACACTAATTAATTACCAAGAGTGTGCTTTAATCTGAGGAGGCTCCTCTGTTGTGACGGGCAGCGAGGAGCTCCAGAAAATAAGCAAAACTCTCATTTCCATTTTTACGCTCCGTCTCCTTTTTCATATTCCCTCTCTGGCTCGTCCCACCTGGACAGCAGAGGGAAGGTAAAGTATAGTTGTTTTGCAGGCGAGGTACTCTCCCTTTGACACAGAGCCGGTGATGGATGGGAAGTGGACAGCTGTCGACAGGCGGGGAGGACGGCGGCCGCGGCGAGCGCCCGGCGGAGACGCACCTAATTCCCAGGTCTTATTTTGTCAATAAACAGCAGCCAGTGGCACTCAATTAGAGGGCTTTATTGACTATGCTGCCTGGCCCGTGTCAGATGTCAGCCGGCGACACAGCGTGATGTCCGACGGTGACACTTTTCTCTTGAGATTACAGAAAATAGAAAAATCAAAAGAACATTGCAGAGGCAAGGGGGAAGATAAATAAAGGAGGCGGCGCCGAGGGAGGATTACGGCGAGGAAATACAGAGACGGGGCGAGATTAGGAGCGATGAAAAGTGGACGAGCGAGAGGCCGCGACGGTCCTCAAAGCGTTATTCATTTTGTCAAGTGCTCAGGTGACGATGCTGAACGTTAGCTTAAAGAAAATGTAAAAGAATCAGATATGACAAACAGCAGCAGTAATTGGCAGGTTTCACTTTGTTGTCTTTCATGTGTTTTTCGCGCCTGCAGACAAGTCAGGATAAGAAAAATATCCTCCTTCCCATCTCTTTCTTGAGAGCGAACAAATCCTCTAACCGGTGTTTGTTTTCCGCCGTCTCCTCCTGCAGTATGTTGTCTTTTGTTTTCACTTCAAACGCCGGTGCATCATCTGTTTTTCTCCTGGAGAGGCAGAAACAAACACAACCACCCAGCTTAGCCGGCTTTTCCAAAGTAATTGGTTTAGAGTCATTCCTTGAAGTGTTGAGGTGTGTTTTTTTTTCTGACACGGTGATGCTTATTTCTTTCTCTCCGGGCTTTTAAAAAATTTAAAGGAAAAAGGCAATTTTCTTACCTAAAGATTCACAGGAAACAAACCTCTGAGGATGAACGAGAACACGTCCAACCTTTTCTGACACGCTGGTGCTGATCAGTTTGTTTGTGTCGGAAAACTTTGAGCGTTAATTCTCACGAGCGTCTTCACAACGTTCGCAACACCGAAATGCATTAAAAAGGTCTGACATTCGTGTTTACGAGCGTGAAATATCTTTTTATTTATCCAGTTATATTATAACTTATGAATACTGGAAGAGAAATAAGAGTGCAGGAATCTAAGGAGTGTTATTTCTTCTTGAAAAAGGCCGATGTAGCCGACTGGAAATAAAAGTGGATGTACACAACATGAAACAGAAAGAACGAGATCTTTTCTCTGCGAGGTAACACAGTGTTATTTTGCAAAAAGATAACAGGTTTGTTGCTAATGAGGTTGACATTTTTAAGCTTGCTTCCCATTAAAACAGGAGGAGAAAAAAGACCAAAAGAAAAACATGTCACGCGTGGGCTGAGAATATACTTTAATTTCCAAAATAACTTCTGCATCAGTGTATATCTCTGTAGATCTTTTTAACATTTTAAAAAGGCGTGGACAGTTTTATGAGCATGGTTGGATGAAGTTACTGCAGCGTGTCTCCCTCATATTGGTAAAAAAACAAATACTGGACCTAATTTAATGCTTTATTTCTACAAGAAGAGAGGGATGAAGTGGTAAAAAGTGTCTGTGTCTCTTATTGATAGCCTGAGAAATGTCCACCGCTCATGAATCCCACTGTCAGCTATCAGCACCCTCACAGGAACCAGTGCTGGATTACTGTGTACTGAATCACAAACAACACACAAAAAGATGTATAATGTATAGTAACATAAAGTTTCCATGAGATGGCTTGTAAAGTGCTGTTTGCTTCGGTACAGTTGTGTGTTTCCTTTGGAGGAACTTGGCTCGGACATCGTTGCAGTTTACGGAAGCCAAAAGCTTTAAATGTGTTAAATACGGGTCCATCGACTCGGCCCAGACCGACACCTCCCAGTGAGTCTGGTGACCAGGGGATACGGTACCGAGGTGGTTTTCTTGTCCAGGTTTGGCTCCTGGCAGCCCTAAATAGAAACGCAGCAGTTAAAGATCACTCGAACAACAAGGCTAATCCATCAGGAAACTCCATCAGTCATAGTAGTCTTATGCCGTTTTTCCACCGACAGTACCAGCTCGCCTCGGCTTAGTGTGGCTCTGCTTGGTTTGGTTTCAGACGCGTTGCGTTTCCATCTACAATAAGTATCTCTTCAACGTGGGCGGGTCGTCATCAACGTGGGCGGGTCGTCATCAGCGTGGGCGGGTCGTCATCAGTGACGTACTTATCCACGCGACACATAAACAGGGCTAGCTGTGGGCGACGCTAAACACGTCCACCTTTTCATTTCCTGTCGCACCATCGAGCTCGTTCTGGATGCGTCTTCAGCGACAACACTCAGGAGCGTCTCCACCTCTGCCACGGTCCACGCCGTGTTCCTGCGCGTTGTTCCTTCCATGTAATCGCTATGTTGACTGAACGCAGATGCTAGTTTTTAAAGGTAGCGGGTGTCAGGCTCGGACGTCGCGCTCGTCATGAGTCGTCAAGTGGCGTCGCTCTCTGTCCAATCAGTGGCCGGCTGCCAGCTTACGTCACACAGAAGTATCAGCTCAGCTCGGTTGGAACTTATACGGAGGTGATGCTAAAAATGCTCCACTGTAGCAGGTACCAGGTACCAGATTTCAGTAATGGGAACGCAAAAAAGGCGAGCTGAGTCGAGGCGAGCTGGTACTGTCGGTGGAAAAACGGCATTAGTAGTGTAACTGGCCTCCATCATCCCTCGAGGCTCCAGTGGCTGCTAGTGAACAACCGTTTGCATTTTAAGTAAAGCCGCATGTCCAGAGTTGAGGCAGAAAACACTACATCCAGTAAAGTACCATCCAGTTTCACCCAGATCGGTGATTAAAGTTCCAAAGTCATGTTTTCCAGTAAGCTGCAAACTCTAAAATACCATTGGGAATTTGCTCCTGTCTCTTGTTTTAATATAAACAGTACATCATCATCGTATATTAACTACATCTAATGTTGCTCATCGGTGCCATTACTGCATAAAATGAGATATTTGCAGTTGAGTATAGAACCAACTTCTCGGTTCTGATCCTGGTTTATATAACTGTGTGTAGCTAGAACAGAACTGTTTTCCTTCTTGGATTGTCTGGATGGAACATGTTAACCTTTTGGATGCAGCTGTAAACCCTCCACCCCCCCGACATCCTCAGACCGAAATTGATCACAGTAGGAGAAGCATGATGAACTGCACCTCGCAATCCAAAGTACCACCACTGCAAAATATAAACCCCCATGAGCTGAATCAAGTCTTACGGTTTGATCAGAAGCTGCTGACCATTATCCGTCTCTGCTGTGCCAAAATCTAGATATTTAATTTGTCATTAAAGTAACAATTGTATTGTGTTTTTTTTTTTTTTTTGTTAAAAAACGCATCAATCACGATGAATGATGTCGAAGAGATAAAAGCCTGATGAGGTGTCCCAAAAATAATGGATGCTGGAGAGGCGGAACCACTCCACTTCATCATTCCCTCCACTGAGTTCATTATTTTTTCATGTTGAGACTCGGGACGCTGCACTTCTTCTGCTGATTTAATTGCCACTTGCAAAAAAACTTGAGATTCTTTTCACTAACTTCATGGGCTCGGCCTTTATTATCACTTGCTGAGTTTAAACTTTTGAATTCGACCAGGGCTGCTGCTGCTGCAGTTAATTGAACTACGCAGGCTGATATAGATTGTTCTGAACAGTCGACTGGAACCAGTGTAGAACATTTCCACGACTTTCTAAAACTTTAATCTCAGAAATTCTCACAGAATCGGAGCAAAGTGAAGCGACACATTTCACACACCAAAATGCCACAAGTTAAAGAAGTTGCAGATGTTTTTCCACGGAGCTCTGCGGGGATCTAGTTGCTTCCGTGATCTAATTACGATCATTAGCACACAGCGTGATGCTAAGCTGCACCTACACTGACACCTGCCAGATGGTTTGGCTCTGGATGCCGGCGCCGGGTAGTGGTTCTGAATCCCAGCAGGTGGTCTCTCAACCGGCGTCTGATTCACCTGTCTGATACATTAAACACTAAAATACAATAACATGTGGCGCAGCAATTTTTTAAAAATAGTCCATCAATCATAGTTGACACCCTCAGTGGCTGGTTTTACAAACTGTTAACGTTGTCGTGGTGTGAAGACGACAGAGTAGTTTTAAAATTGCAGTCTGTGTAATGTAAGAGAGAAAGAGAAGACTGATTATTATTGAAGCTGCATTAAGCTGTTTTTGGCCACTTTGGGGGTTATAAAAACTCCACATGAAGCTGAAAACACACGTCTGGCCTACAATTTATTGAGATTACACAAAGAAATAGCATAATTACACATTGAGCAGACATTAAGCGACATAAGCGTTCATGTGCTATGTTTCTTTATAGATCTAATTTGATCTTCAACTTCAACTCAACACAAGCAAAATAGCCGTAACAAACGTACCAGTAGCCCAGCCAGGGATTTACTGTCACTGCCGTGGGCGTGTGCTTTGTGCTAACGTTGCTGTGTTAAGCAACATTATCTTTTTCTGCCTTCTTTTTGGTGCTAGCGAGGTAGCTCCCAGTATTTGTTGTAGCATAAACAACACAAGCAAAATAGCCATAACATAGTCCAAAAAGGCCACCTGGCCCGGGACTTACTGTCACTGCTGTGGGCGTGTGCTTTGTGCTAACGTTGCTGTGTTAAGCAACATTATCTTTTTCTGCCTTCTTTTTGGTGCTAGCGAGGTAGCTCCCAGTATTTATTGTAGCATAAACAACACAAGCAAAATAGCCGTAACAAACGTACCATAGCCCAACCCGGGATTTACTGTCACTGCCGTGGGCGTGTGCTTTGTGCTAACGTATTAGCTAACATCAGCTCGATCTTCAGCTCAGGAGATCTGTATCCAACTACCTCATGTCTCATTCACACGTAAGTAAATATCTTACAATATCATAATGAATGTAAACATCGAACATGGCTAGTGTTAGCACTCGCTGCTGGCAAGCTAGCATGATATGGCTGCTTTACTCTGCCACTCGTGTGACCAGCTTGCTCATAGATTTAGCACTATATCTGTTTATAGCTCATCGATCTAACAATTTAAATCTGGACACAGTTTTGACGGTTTTAGGAAAAATGCTCAGTGGCTCAGGATGCCAAAAAAAGCTTTTACAGTTCATTTTATTTATTGATTGTTGTCAGGATGTGAACAATAAATGCTTCTGAAATAAATTACAAACCCTGGTTTTAAAGGATAAGTTAGGTTGAAGTGTCTCAAGATAACGGTTTCTATCGATGCACGCAGGTATGGCTGAAAGAGTTGAGATTAAACTGGATTCTGGGGATTGTCTCACACCGCTTAAAGAGGAAATGTAAATCGCGCCGGGCTTTTTATAGCTGGGGAGAGAGCCTGTGAAGTTTTATTCATTTTATTGGGAATAAAATTCATGGTCGGGCTGAGGTGGTAATTACAGTCACCGGACCTTCTCTGCAAACACTGCTGCACACAGACATCTCAGAGCCAACATTTTATTCCCCAAATATTGTCACTGCATCTGAGTTAAGATAGAACAAAGCCCACTGGCTTTTTAGACAGTGTTCCAAACTGGGAGCAGTCCAAACGTACAGGTCGGACTTGCATGGGGAGTAATTCTTTGAGAGTATTAAGGCAAACAATTTAACTGCAAGCCATGTGCCAAAGTCACAAATGAGCATCCCCCTGCCGCCAAGTGGACATTCCAGTGCCAAGCACAACTAATTATGGGGCGAGTTTGGCCGACGCGTTCATATGATTTATGATAATGAGAACGACAGTAAACCTGCTACTGTCAAATGGTAGGTCTGACCGTGTCAGTTTCATCCGTGGAACATGGTTGCAGCAGATATGTGCAGTAGGAGGATACTTTGCTTTAGCTTCACAGTTCACACTCTCAACACCCACTCGAAAGTTTGTCTCTGGAGGCCTTTTTTAATCGAGTACAACAGAATGTGACTCATGAGAACTTGTGTCGACCTGATGTTTCCAAGAGTTTAGCTCACATTCGCAGACAGCCCCCTCCTCCACTGCCTGTCTACCACTCACAATATAAGTGGTAGAAGTACTGACAGAAAAACCCCTTCACATCACCTCCGCCAATTAGACACCAGCTGAAGACTGATAGAGAGGTAGGTTCAAGAGAGAGAGCTGAGAGGGAGGCAGAGAAAATGAGACATACCTGCTCTTAACCATGAACCGTTTGTTAGAATAGCCCGTGTTTGGATGAAACTTTGAAAAATGATGAAATGAAATGGAATTAAACATTTTCCGTATCACAGTGAAACATAGAGTGGCCTTTTTCATGACAAGCTAATTAAACGTAAGACGAGGAACATCTGACTGGTTATGAAACAGCTTCTATTTAGACAATAAAAGCAAAGCAAGAAGACTGATTTTTCCAGTATAGTTATTTATGATCTTCATAATGTCTGTGATTAAGTTGGATAATGCAAATCAAAACTATGAATGAATTGAAGACTCTCCCAGCCTGAGGAGTGAAGCTGCTGTGTAGTCTGGGAGTAAAGCCGCAGAGTAACTGGCTGGTAACATTTTATGTCGGCCTGACTACCGAGCTACAGTGTTGCTTACTGTTAAAGACATACTTATTATCTTCAGCTCTTTCTTGCATCCAGGGTGTATGAAAACAGAAATGTTACTCAAACAAAATGTACTTTGTTTCGCAATCATCATATCACAGTTGATAATCGTAAAGCCTGATTTTGAGTCGGAGGCAGAGAAAATGAGACATACCTGCTCTTAACCATGAACCGTTTGTTAGAATAGCCTGTGTTTGGATGAAACTTTGAAAAATGATGAAATGAAATGGAATTAAACATTTTCCGTATCACAGTGAAACATAGAGTGGCCTTTTTCATGACAAGCTAATTAAACGTAAGACAAGGAACATCTGACTGGTTATGAAACAGCCTCTATTTAGACAATAAAAGCAAAGCAAGAAGACTGACTTTTTCATTATAGTTATTTATGATCTTCATAATGTCTGTGATTAAGTTGGATAATGCAAATCAAAACTATGAATGAATTGAGGACTCTCCCAGCCTGAGGAGCGAAGCTGCTGTGTAGTCTGGGAGTAAAGCTGCAGAGTAACTGGCTGGTAACATTTTATGTTGGCCTGACTACCGAGCTACAGTGTTGCTTACTGTTAAAGATATAATTATTATCTTCAGCTCTTTCTTGCATCCAGGGTGTATGAAAACAGAAATGTTACTCAAATAAAATGTACTTTGTTTCACAATCATTGTATCACAGTTGATAATCATACATGCCGTGTTTATCGTAAAGTCTGATTTTGAGTCGAGGTCTAAACCAGACTGTTAGATACACAAGATGAATATTAATTGTTTAAACACAGCTGGGAAAGAAGAAAGAATTAAGCTGAGGAGCACACATATGCTAGTAATGAGTAATTGATTACATTTTTCAAGTGACAACTGCTGCTGAGCCCTGACGAGAAATCTTTGATGGGCATACCGTTCCTTTGATAAAGAGATAAATAACCTCCGAGCTAGCAGGCTGCATGCTGAAAATATCCAAACTCTAAATTGATCAATAACAATGTGAACCTAAACAAGCTAGCAGATGTTACTTCTTCTTTTAAGGGGATTATTTTAATACAAAGACTCACCTTCTCATTCTCCACACAAACAACACCACACAATCGCGGCTATGCAGGATGGGTTTTTTTTGTTGAATATAAGAAACTATTCTGTTATGTTTTGTACAATGTGTGCATCAGAGTTACAATTTCTAAGAGACTTATTCGGACAAAATTTGAATATAACAACATCTTACTGTGTTGTGTGAAATGCAAGAGTTTCTCATTTGAATAAAAGAGAATCTGCTGTTCTTCTCACAGTAACAAAAGAAAAAAGGGAGACGAGACAGCGAGGGGGTAGAAAAGAAGTTTATTACCGAGTCAAAGCTCTAATAAAAGTTGCAGCGCGGTGTGTTGAGCATCATTCATTTCGAGGGTGCAACATCCCAGAAATCATTTCACAGCGTCGGCAGCTCGAGCACCGAAGTGGAACAAAGGAGGCACGAGATCAGAGCTCCAAGACGGCTCAGGGTCAGCGGAGGTAGTTCATCACGGATTTATTGATATTGGAATTAATTAGTTCCACATTTCACATATTCAGAATCATCGTTCATTATATATCTGCTCTCGTTTACCTTATTTTTGTGAAAAGACTATCAATTATTTGTCCGTCTGTCTGGCGTGTCCGTGCCGGTGTTGGCCTTGGAAGCCAAGACGTATTTTGCTCAGCCAACCTCATGACTGCAGAGCTACGGAAGCACAATTGCCATGCTTTCCATTCAGCCCACTGCAGCTTGTCTCCACTCCATTGTCAGGACGATGGGTCAAAGCTGTGTTGCAGATTAACTGTGCAAATAAATGAGAAAAGGCGAGCGAGTTGGGGGGGAGAGCTCAGGGGTTGGGGCGAATCAATAGGGTCAAACGAGGATGGAAACAAACGAGGGCGGAGGGGAAACAGCAAGACGGAAGTGGAGAGCGGTTTTGTAATCAAGTGAGCCATCAACTGCATGTTGAGGCCACAGGAACCGTTTTCCCTCGTGGAAATGATTGTTCGGGAGCTCATCGAGGGCTCGTCTCCGACGACTGAAGTCTGCATCGAGTGTCCTGCACACAAGAGGAGGAAGCTCGGAAGTCGTGATTTATTGATTCAGCTGCTCCGATGGTTTAGCCTGCTCCTCTTTAGCTCATTTACTTTTAACATTATCTTTATCCATTAAACATTATCCACACAAGGACAGCTGGGCACCATCTCCAGCAAATGAGTCCGTGTCAGCGCTTGCTGGGTTTTACATGGCAGCTACTGACTGAGCTGAATCAAGTGGAATATGATTTGATTAGGATGTGAGCTTGTGACGTCACCCTCGTCCTTCTAAACAGACAAACGCATCCTTTCCAAATGAAATTACAGTTGTTGGAATTCATTGAAATGAAGCTGCAATGCAAAAAGATGCAATTACTTTTTTTTTTTAATCTGGAAAGCGCATTTTCTTCTTCACGTCTCACTTCTTTGCGGCACGTTACAGCCCGGAAACAAAACACTGCAAAGCTCAGAGCAGTGGGCATGAATTCAATTGAGGCGAAATTCTGTTTGTGGCCCAAAAAAAAACAAAACAATGAGATGGAGGTTTATTAAGTGAAAATGGGGAAACAGTGAGAGTGGAAAATCTCTTCCAATTGCATTAGGAGCGGATCTGGGAGAGCTGGTGCAATAATGGCATCGCGGGCCGGGTCAGATTACAACAGAACGGTAAAAGGTTTAGCGGACAAGGAAGGCCCAGAGAGAGCAGGACGGAGCTGACTGAGAGGCCAAACTAAAAAAATCAGGAAAGATATTAGAAGTATAGAAAATGGAGTGAACGGGAAATAGAGGATGAAACGGGAGGAAGTTAGAAAAGTTGTCTGAACAACAAAGTCTCCCTTCATCCGTCCTGTCGACATCGAATTATCTAATGAAGGCAGGAAACACACAGTCCTGTTGTTTGACCCAAAAGATGGAGGCGATACTTCTCTAGGCTCTTTCTCCGACCAAGTACTTTCAGTTGGCTAAACTTCACCGTATCTTAACATGACCTATTTTGTTAATTAGGAATGAGGATGTGCAGTGAATGTGGTGAGAAAGTGTGCTTCGTTGTACCTGAAGCCGTTTGTTAAATCGTGTCCTAACAGCAAGCGAGCCGCCGAAGATCTCTGGGGATCAGACTGAAGACACGGCTACTCGAGTAGAAGGGCTTAAACAGAAAACTCATGTTTATATCCTGATATTTAGATGTTTCTTTACCGGAATTGACATTCAATATTGCCAACATCAAGGTTGTTATTAGCCATTGTGTGTTTTCCAGTGCCATCCTCTAGTACAGTAGTATAAAGACAGAGATAAGTCAGGTGGTGGCTGGGTAGGATCGGTGGGTCGCACACTGGACTTTCCCTCAGGAAATGTAACGCCACGTACATGAAATGTGGTACTTATGTCACTTAATCAACCAATTATTTGGTTTGTGCCTAAACCTAACCAAACCCCAACAGATTTAAAGTGTTAATAGCAGAAGTTCAGCTCAACACGACGCACAGCACTCTCGATGTGTTGCTAGCAGCTGGTTAGGACATAGAAAACAATGCAATCAAACTGATTGTATCTCTGACGCTCGCTCACGTCGCGTTCAGTTAGGACATGCTATAACGATAATGTTGTGGTGTACTGCACGGTAAGAAGTTAAACAGCAGGTTAGCGAGGTTTTAAGTTTGTATTAAGTCGCAACAACTCTTCAACAGGACTGTGAGAAACTTTCCAAGAATCTGAAGTGACGTCTTTAAATTGCGTCTTTTTTCAAACCAACAGTCCAAAACCCAAAGACTCTTCAGTTGCGATCGTAAAAGACAAAGTAAAAGCATGATCTGCAGCACCAGGAGGTTTGCTTGTTTTCTTTAGATCAACTGATCCATTAACTGATCATTGTTCTTCTGTTTGAAGAGAAACTACCAGCCAATCATGTTTACACTGACCTTCTGCAGTGACGTAGAAGGGTGTGTCAGTACACAGTGAGATCACATCAGTGTAATTATAGGTGCAGTTTAATGCATTTTAACGGGTGAAGCAGGGTGTGGTTACAGTGCAACGGCCCTGAAAGTTTGACTCAGAGGACAGTGACTCTCTGCTCTTCAGCTTGGTGTTGAGTTTCTCTTAATTCAGCCATTTAGTGGCCAGAAATAAAGAGTAAAACTCAAGAGATCTCAGGTTTGTCGCAAAGTGAGAAAATGTGATACATGCAGGGGAAAAAAAAGGTCCAAAGAAAATGTCCTACCAAGGTTAACATAATTCAGTGAAATATATTTATTAAATATTCAAGCTAATGTCCAAACCCAAAGACTCTTCAGTTGCGATCGTAAAAGACAAAGTAAAAGCATGATACTTTTCTTCAGCTCACTATTTTGGGAGGTTTGCTTGTTTTCTTTAGATCAACTGATCCATTAACTGATCATTGTTCTTCTGTTTGAAGAGAAACTACCAGCCAATCATGTTTTCACTGACCCTCTGCAGTGACGAAGAAGGGTTAGTCAGTACACTGTGAGATCACATCAGTGTAATTATAGGTGCAGTTTAATGCATTTTAACGGGTGAAGCAGGGTGTGGTTACAGTGCAACGGCCCTGAAAGTTTGACTCAGAGGACAGTGACTCTCTGCTCTTCAGCTCGGTGTTGAGTTTCTCTTAATTCACCCATTTAGTGGCCAGAAATAAAGAGTAAAACTCAAGAGATCTCAGGTTTGTCGCAAAGTGAGAAAATGTGATACATGCAGGGGAAAAAAAAGGTCCAAAGAAAATGTCCTACCAAGGTTAACATAATTCAGCGAAATATATTTATTAAATATTCAAGCTAATGACAGGCAGAGAGAGTTTGAGGCAGCTGCTTAGTAATCCAAGGAGACTGCAGTCTCATTAAGCTGTACTATACGAAGGACCTTGAGAGCACAAAATGGCTCCAACAATGAGGTGAATCAGCCTCGACGACGCATCCCTGTAGGATGACTCCGGCTTCTCAATAGCATCCTGATATCTGGCCTCGCTGCCTGGCTGTCTGCTCTCTGACCGTCCCTGACAGTGGAAGTGTCTGAGTGCCACTCACTCAGTGCCCTTGCTGCCTGCCGGGGCGCGACACTCGCCCATCGATACGGGGAAAGATACTCCCTGTAACGGCGGCGGATAAAATTGAACTGATTTAATCAAGGCGTTCGATACTCACCTCACCTTCCGCCAAATGACAATGTGATCGAGGACATTAAATAGCAATAACAGAGTGGCACCGTGCGAAGATGAACTCCCAGGCAGCTGTTTTTCAAATTGCCGTCTTCATCTCTGAGGAATTGTTGTTGAGATTGAAGAAAAAACAATGCTTCTCCCTTGTTGTTAATCTGGAGAAGAGGGGAAGTATTTCCGTAGCGTAGGTACAAAAGGGCCGAGAATAATGATCTGCGTTTGAATGGTTTGCTTTCTTAAAACATCTCGTACTCGCGGTTGTTGCTCAGGGAGTTGGTTGTTTCTTCCAGACGTTACAAATTCAATTGTCCTTCAGGAAAACAATCTTTATAATTAGACTGTCATTGCAATTAATGACAATGTTTACCATCATGGCTTAAAGAGAAAAGTCCTTTCAAGGTTCTGGTTGTTTCTAGGAAAAGTTTCCAGATGCGAGCTATCTAAGATAATATTTCCAGCCCGTCTACTTGTGCCTTTCTGCCCACCTGGACCGCCATTGTGTGTTTTCCAGTGCCATCCTCTAGTACAGTGGTATAAAGACAGAGATGAGTGAGGTGGTGGCTGGGTAGGATCGGTGGGTCGGACACTGGACTTTCCCCCAGGAAATGTAACTCCACGTACATGAAATGTGGTACTTATGTCATTTAATCAACCAATTATTTTATTGTGCCTAAACCTAACCAAACCCCAACAGATTTACATTGTTTATAGCAGAAGTTCAGCTCAACACGACGCACTGCACAACGATGTGGTCACAACATTCTCACCAAAAACAATGCAATCAAACTGATTGTGTCTCTGATGCTCGCCCACGTCGTCTTTAATTAGGACACAGCATAACAATAATGTCGAGGTGTACTGCATGGTAAGAAGTTGAACAGCAGGGTAGCGAGGTTTTAAGTTTGTGTTAAGTCGCAACTCTTTAAGTTTGTGTTAAGTCGCAACCTCCCCTCTCCACGTTTAATCTGGAGAGGGGAGGTATTTCCGTAACGTAGGTACGAAAAGGGCCGAGAATAATGATCTGCGTTTGAATGGTTTGCTTTCTTGAAACATCTCGTACTCGCGGTTGTTGCTCAGGGAGTTGGTTGTTTTTTCCAGACGTTACAAATTCAATTGTCCTTCAGGAAAACAATCTTTATAATTAGACTGTCATTGCAATTAATGACAATGTTTACCATCGTGGCTTAAAGAGAAAAGTCCTCTCAAGGTTCTGGTTGTTTCTAGGAAAAGTTTCCAGATGCGAGCTATCTAAGATAATATTTCCAGCCCGTCTACTTGTTCCTTTCTGCCCACCTGGACCGCCCGGAGGATCTAAACTTATTCTGCTCCCTCAACAACACTGTTTTCCCCCCTTTTTCCTATTTCGCAACGACTTCCTCTCACGCGGGATGTTGTTTTCTGGGTGGCGGCTATTATAGGTTGTTTGGTGCCAACCCGTGGGGTTGCGTGGTCTCTCGCACTCCCAGCTCTTATCCAAAGTGATTCCGACAGGCACATTAAAATGCAAATTCTTGCCTGTGCTCTCCTTGCCATTTTGTCACTTCCTTTCTCCTTGTGTGGCATGTTGAGGGGGAAAGGAATTAGAGCGCTGGCCCTGGGGTTGAATATTCAAATGGCCACCTGATTTCCCAACAGAGCAGCACCAGTCAGGTTTCCATTTACATAGTTCCCCTTCCCCATTTATAGCCCATCAACGCTGACTTGAGTCAACGGCGACTATCCGCGAGACCATTTTGCAGAACTTCAAACTCTCGACTGTGAACTTACTCGCTTCCATCAACGCTCATCACTTCCATCAACCATTTTATCCGACAGATTCACAAAACTTCAGATGGCAGATGAGGAGGGGATGAAGAGGGGGATGAATCATTAGAATAATGGTGCAGAAAACGGCAGCTCATTACCACCACTGGGTCTATATGCGTGTTTGTAGAGGTCAGTGCTTTCATGTAGCACTGGAGGGGTTGACTGGCCAATTAGATATAATTAGTATATAATGCTGAGTATGAGCACAATAGCATAAAAAAGGTAATCAAGCCTTTAGTGGACCGGAGCTGGCTGTTGCCCAGAGATTGAGGCCCATCAACCTGCAAGAACTTCTCTCTCCTTGAAAAGTACAGAAAAGATTTCTATCACCGTCTTTTTTTTATCTCATCGATTTTGACTCGGTTCTGTAAGCACGGGCAGCAGAACATTGTGAGCTGAAGCGCTGTAGCGAGGCACTGCCAGGAGTATCCCACGAGCCGAGATCATATAGTAAACACAAGGAATATATAAGTACGTAAACAGTGATGCAAGACTCTGAACTGCAAAGAGCTCGAGAGAAAGAGGGAAAAGGAGTTGAGCAGAAGGCCGAGACGGTTTGCAGAGGTCACAGAAGTTGTTATCACATGAAGAAGTTATTAAAGGCTTTTGTTAAAACATGTGCACTGATTTGGCTTCTCTCAAATATCACTGGACACCTTTGCTGAAGTTGAGGAGCGACAAAAGCACAATGCTTTTTAGTTTTCAGCCTTGATTCCTATTGTGCAGCTTAGAGGACTAAATTAATGCTCCCGAGGAGCCGGCTGAGGCTAAATCCTTCCCAAAGCCAGCAACTTATCTGGCCAATGATGAGCCGGCACTGGTAACGGAAAGGCTAAAGGTGGGAAATGAGACGCCGACTATTCATTCAACTCGAATCTAACCCAGCAACCCACTGGATTAGCTGCTGGCTCGGCTGGACGTTAGCCTTCCTTAGCTTGCAACCCACTATATTGGCTACTGACATGGTTTGACTTTAGCTTTCCTCCACTCCAACTCACTTGGCTTGACGTTAGACTTCCTTGGATGGTAACTAGCATTCCTTGGCTAGCTACTTATTGGGGTTTCTTCTTCTCCTTTTGTATTTTGAGTGTCTGACCATGTAATGTCAGTCAGTCAGGAGATGGAGATCCAGTGTAGGGAAATTAATGTCTTTATTTTGTTTGGTTCCTCTTACAGCCTTTTCTGGACCAATTAGAGCCACAAGTTCAGTTCAAGGAACCTTCATTTCCCGTTCACTCCTCTCATTAACCCTTAGAGTCCGCTGATCACGCCGGCGTGATCAAATCACGTGACCACGTGATGACGTCACTGCATAGCGTAGAGGGCATGTAGAGCGATGTAGACTTTCAGTATTTCAGTATCTTCATCATTTTTCGTCATATCAGAAAACGGTAAAAAATGCCAGAATCTGCTGGCTCTCCTCTACATGCTGCATTTACTTGGGGTGTGGGGGAGCGAGGGGTGGAGTTGAATCCAACCGTGGGAAAAAATCCGACCGCGGTTGAAATCCAACTGCGGAAAAGTCTGTGGGGAGTTTGGCGAGTGAGCGGAGAGAGGGACAGAGAGTAGGTTAGTGATATTTAGCGAGTTTTTGAGCAATTTAGAAAGTTTGTGGAGTAGGAGAGGCAGTGAGAGAGAGTGAGGGGGAGATTTAGGTCGTTTTTGTGGAGGAGTTTGTGGAGGAGGAGGAGGAGGAGAGAGACAGGGTGAGTCAGATTTTTAGCTTAGCTTGTTTGCTAGGGTTAGAAAAAAACGCCTATTTCCACACCTGCTTTTTATTGTAAATATTTGTATTCATTCAACTTCGAGTCTTAACCCAGCAACCGACTGGATTAGCTACTGGCTTGGCTGGACGTTAGCCTTCCTTAGCTTGCAACCCACTATTTTGGCCACTGACATGGTTTGACAATAGCTTTCCTCCACTCGTAACAGCATGCCTCGGTTAGCATCTCGCTTGGCTTGACCTTAGCCTTCCTTGGATGTTAACTAGCATTCCTTGGCTAGCTACTTATTGGGCTTTCTTCTTCTCCTTTTGTATTTTGAGTGTCTGACCATGTAATGTCAGTCAGTCAGGAGATGGAGATCCAGCTAAACATTTATGAAACTAATGTCTTTATTTTGTTTGGTTCCTCTTACAGCCTTTTCTGGACCAATTAGAGCCACAAGTTCAGTCAAGGAACCTTCATTTCTCATCCACTCCTTTCATTAATGCTGACTTGTAATTTCCTGCTGGCATTGCCTTCTTTTTAAAGGTGATTCTCAGTCTTTGCAGAATCACCAGCTCCATTATTGCATCAGCCTCAGCGGCGCTTTCTCGTTTTGCAAAACCTCCCCGTACGGCTAAGTGCCAAAGACCCATTTGACAAAACCTAATTGTTACCGGTGTAATAAACAATCATCTTTAATTCATTCGCTTGTCCGTCCTGATTAAACGGCGAAGACATAAAGTCATTATGGAATTCAGTTTTTCCTCATCGTCCATTTAGCTGTAACCTCATGTAACTGTCGGAGGTAAAAGCAGAGCTAGTAGAGCAGAATATGACGATAAGAAGTGTACAAAAATAATGTCTTCACAGCGAAGCCTGTCTTCATTATTCCCGTCTCTGTCAACGACTGCCCCTCTCCTCCCGCGTACCCGGGCTGAATGGCTAATTACCTGGATAAGGTGCACGGGGAGCAGCCGACCACAGCAGCCACCTGTCGGCTGGAGCGCCTCCAAATGACAAACGCCCGCGGGGCCGCGCTGCCCAGGTTGAGTCTGTGTTTTCCACTCTGTCGCCTTGCACCGCACCTCAGCATGGCAGCATCAACCTGGGGAGCAACTGTTGTCTTTACTAATTTACCCAAAATAGCTGCCTGCCTCCGGCTCTTCCGTGCTGCCAGTGCCGGTGAAGAGCATCTGTTTTGAACTGCAGGGGCAGGCGTAATCACACTGCGCGGTGGCTCTGGGCGATCGCCGGGCTCCCAGCTAATAATACCGCACGTCTGGCTGATGCTGACATATCAACTTCCTGAAAAGACTCCGAGAAAATCAAGGAAAACGTCTGGACGGATGAGATTTGTAAGACAAAATAAGACAGTACAAAACCCTTTAACCTGTGTCTTTGTACTTTTGGTCATCCATAAATAATGTTGTGGTTAAAGTATTGATTGCCCCGAGGTCAAGAAATATGAAACATTATGAAGCCCTCGAATTAAACTTTAGTTGGTGTACAGCAGCTGTGAATGGAAATAGACTCTTTTATGTGTGTGAATCAGAGCGAAAGCGTGAATGTGTGGAGTGTTTTTTACCGTCAAGTGGAGGAAAACTCTACAAAGGTTGAGGAGAGCATCTGAGACGCAGAACGGGGAGTAAATAAAAACTTCTGGAGAAGCTGTTTGGGTTGATGTGTGACTGGCTGGCAAACAGGAGGAAATCAATATCCCTCCACAGCCTGACTGGCAATAGCGATAGGAAAGAGAGCCCCGCAACACGGAGTATGACTCAAATACAATAATTAGCGTCCGCAGAGAGAGAAAAATATTTCTTTCACTTTCAAACAGCTCTCTTGATTCCCCTCTCTGCTGAAGGGGCTGTAGAGCCAGTCAAGGGTATCCTTTCTGAAGTCTTTACAGGTTCGGATCAAAAAGCCCGATAGAGGCGCAGCCGCGGATGTTTTCAGAATATGTGGTCAAGTGTCACAGCTACGGTCAAGCATCAGGATATGACTCTTCTCCACTTCCAACCCGACAGATACAAGAGTTTTAGTGAAAAGAAAGGAGGGAATTGCGGTGAAAATGTGTTTTTGCACAGCCGAGCTTTCAAATCCGTCTCTCGAAAGCGCTGTGATGATACGAAGAGCGCCGCTTTATTGTTTTTGCACTGAAAAAAAACCTTAATTGTGTAATGTGAGGTGGTAGCTCTCTCACGGAACGTAGCAGCAGTGAAACTAAATTACCCCGCCATTATCTCCGAAGCACACACGGATCATTGCGGTCTGGATGGGATGAGGGAAAACATCAGGACTTCTGAGAGGGAGAAGTGTTTTCAACAGCCTCGGTAAGTGTTTTAAGTGTAAACATGGGCACGAGTGTTCGATGTGAGTCTGGCGGCCTGTCGAGAGACCGCCATCTCATTGGTTTACACACAAACACACACAGATACAGTCCGAGTCGAGCCGAGAGGCCACTGCAGAGCGACAGTGGAAGGATTTTGGAAGCAGGTTGATGGCGGGCGGGAGCGCTGCTTAATGTGGCATCTGTCGCACAACGGTGCGTTCCAGCTGGAACAGAGGGCTCCGGGCCACCGGGGCCCGCCGTAAAATATACTGCGGAGAAGGTCACTTTGCACAGCTCGACTGAAGCAGGCCGCCATCCAGACCGCCGCGAGTAATGGCTTCCAGTGATGCGCCCGCAAACACAAACAACAACATGCTAAGTCTCGGGAGGTGATGATTCCACAGCAGCCAGAAATAGAGCGAGAGAGATGTTTGGGAAGACATGAAAACGCGCTGGGAGGTGATGTACAGTGTGCAGCGCTGCATTGATTAACACTGCAGGCGAGGCAGGGTTTTCTTCGAGATGTGTTCGGACTGAGACGGTGCACGAAGTCGATAGGCTGTCACGGCGGAGAAAGCATCGCCGCGGTTAATAACGTGCATTGATTGTAAAGTTCAGGAGTCGAGGTTTTTGTGAACGCTCACTCACTGACCGCAGGAATACTTGAGATGAAAGTTAGCGATTGTAAAAAAGAAAAGTTGTAGCTGCCGTGAAAAATGGCTGGACATTTGGACTTACCCTACGAGGAAAAGCACAGGTGTGATAAATAAAGAATAAGGTCCACTCACCCTGGTGCTGATGGAAAGTCAGGTGGGTCATTCCATGAAATCGGTGCCTTTTGTGTCCCCAACAAATTATCAGTCATAAAATTACAGTAACAACAAACAAAGATGTAATTTGAAAATATAACATTACCATGTCTTCTCTCCTCAATAAAACATCAAACTAAAATCAATTAAATATTATTTTAAATAATAAAAATGATTGTCTAAGCTGATGAGGGTGAGGTTTTTGGCCTGTCCCTCACTGTTGTTGTTGTTGTACGTCAGCAGGACTTTTAATTTGTAAAATGTTGGCAAAATGTTAAAATGTTCACATTTACATATTGTTTTAAGTATGATCTTATTGTGAAACAGTGTTTTTGGTAAAAATATGTATTAATTGTAATAAATATTTACCAATTTATCGGTGTCCCCTAATTTTATGTCAACCTGTTACCCTAACCAAAAAACCCTATCAAAATAATGGTACATTCTAGATTTGACATGATTTACAGGAGGTTGCATCATCTCTGAACCAGGATGCTAACAGCTCAGTGACAAGTAAGTTTTGCTCATCTCTGATGTGCTATTTTTGATGTTTTTTCAAGGTTGAACCAGGGGGACAAGCATACAACGTCAACCCTGTTACCATTTTTTAACATATAAATCCAAACAATTATTTATTTCTCATAATATAATCAATATGTACATGTAATTTCCTTTCAAAGTACATAGCATGTGCTTTAGCTAACATTTGTTTTAGCTAGCAATGGGCAAATTAGCTTGAAATGGTCAACCCTGTTACTGTCAACCCTGTTACCTTTCCAGTAACAGGACTTGACTAAAACAGTTATAAAATATGAAATTCCATAGCTGAGATGGCACAATATAATTTCTTGTCATTTTAAACTGTCTTTAATTCCTGGCTACTGAAAAAATAGCAATTAAATATAATTTAAATTAAAGCTGCAAGCAGCGATGAACGGGCCCTCGCAGGCCGCGCGTGTCGGCGAGTACTGCCGCCGCGGTGTGCAGAAATTGTGGCCTGCTGCGTGCTGTGTGCTGCTTGCTGTCAAGGCACAAAAGCTGACAGGCAAGAGGGCTGAAAGAGCTTAAAAAGGTGAACAGTTTCTCTGGCTGCTGCAGCAGTGGCAGAACCGAAGTTGAATATGTCCCCATAAGAATGAATGGGAAAACGCCTCCCAAGCTCCTGTGATTTGTGAAAAAAGTCCATGGGTTATCACCAGAATATTCTTACAGTGAGTAACAGCAGACATTGCTGAGCTTTGCGATATCTTTTTTATTTCTGTAGAGTGAAAAATGAGGTCGCCAGAGCGAGAGACATGACAGGTACCATCTGCTGTCCTCCAGAAATTTAGCCTCAAAATTAACATGGCGGCTTATGGGGGAGTTGCTGGAGTGCTTGTCGCTCTAGGGCTTCTACAGCCAAAAGTTTGAGTCCTACATCTGAAATAAAAACATCAGCTGAAAGCCAACAAGATTTCCTACATTTGTATGTATATATTGTCTATGTGAAGTAAAAGAAGTGGCATCCACATCAGGCTGAAGAGAATTTTCTATCAGTTTTTAGCTCCCGCAATACACAGTCATTATAAATTCAGACAGCCACCAGAGCGCCAACTAGTGGCGGATCAGTAAAACGTTTGACAGGTATCCTCAGGAGGGCATTGGTAATAAGTCTACCAAGTTTTGTGTTAATCTGACCAACCGATGTGGAGATATAAAATACTTCAATTTAAAGAGCGCCAACTAGTGGTCATCGGCCAAAATTTTGCACAGCGCCTTAGGGGGTCATGGGGAAGTCGTATTCAGAGTTTCATGTCATTTGGCCACACCAATGTGGAGCTATCCAACACCAATGAATGTTTGAATGTTTAAGTGGTAATAGGCCACGCCCACATTGAGCAGTCACAACCATCTTCAAGATACCGCCTCAGGAATGGGCCTACATCATACTGAGTGAATTTAGAAGAAATTGGTCCAGCCATTCAAGAGAAATAAACTTCCCATATTTGTAGCGCCCCCTAGTGGCCAACATTCGCCAAATTGAATTGGTAGCCCCACAGTCACATGGGAACCAAGGATATGAAGTTTGGTGTTAATAGCATGTATTTTGACTAAAATGCGTAATAGGCCACGCCCACATTGAGCGGTCACAACCACCTTCCAGATACGGGCTCAGGAATGCGCCTACATCATACTGAGTGAATTTGGAAGAAATCCGTCCAGCCATTTCAGAGAAACAGAATTCCCATATTTGTAGCGCCCCCTAGTGGGCAACATTCGCCAAATGTAATTGGTAGCCCTACAGTCACATGCCAACCAAGGATCTGAAGTTTGGTGTTAATAGCATTAAGTTTGACAAAGATATGCAACAGTTAGCATTTTCATAGCTAGCTACAGAAAGAATGTCGTTAATAATTAGCGCATTTTTGAAACTAATTAGAATCTTTTGATAACTTTTGATGAGCTCTATCAGAAGAGTGTACCTGCCAAGTTTCACGCAGATGGGACAAAATCCCAAGGAGGAGTTCGAAAAAGTAGGTTTTACAGATGTCGCGGTGTAGCACAAAAATGTTAAGGCGGAAGTGGGCATTACATATACCAAAGTGATCCATCGGTATTCAAGGAATCTGTGTATGTCAAAAGTTTGTGAAATCGGGACGTGCCGTAATTCACCTATTGCGGAAAGAAAAAAAAAATTTGTAGGGGGCGCTATTGCGCCATCTTGCGTCGACCATGTGCGAGCTGGCCGAAATATCGAATTTCGGATCCGGCCGAACAACTTGGCAAAGATCGGTGAGTTTTCGAGCACGGGAAAGGGGCCAATTTGGGGTTTGAAAATAATTTGGAATAATAATAATAATTAAAGCTGCAAGCAGCGATGAACGGGCCCTCGCAGGCCGCGCGTGTCGGCGAGTACTGCCGTCGCGGTGTGCAGCACTCGTGGCCTGCTGCGTGCTGTGTGCTGCTTGCTGTAAAGGCAGAAAAGCTGACAGGTAAGAGGGCTGAAAGAGCTTAAAAAGGTGAACAGTTTCTCTGGCTGCTGCAGCAGTGGCAGAACTGAAGTTGAAAATGTCCCCATAAGAACGAATGGGAAAACGCCTTCCAAACTCCTGCGATTTTTGACAAAAGTGCATGGGTTATCACTAGAATATTCATACAGTGAGTAACAGCAGACATTGTTGAACTCTGTGATGTCTTTTTTATTTCTGTAGAGTGAAAAATGAGGTCGCCAGAGTGAGAGATAGAACAGGTAATGTCTGCTCTCCTCCAGAAATTTAGGCTCAAAATTAACATGGCGGCTTATGGGGGAGTTGCTGGAGTGCTTGTCGCTCTAGGGCTTCTACAGCCAAAAGTTTGAGTCCTACATCTGAAATAAAAACATCAGCTGAAAGCCAACAAGATTACCTACATTTCTATGTATATATTGTCTATGTGAAGTAAAAGATGTGGGATCCACATCAGGCTGAAGAGAATTAGTCCTCAGTGTTTCCAGCTGCTCTCCACTCTAGCACTCTCCATGTCACACACTCTAGCTCCCGCAATACACACTCATTATGAATTCAGACAGCCACCAGAGCGCCACCTAGTGGCGGATCAGTAAGACCTTCAACACGTATCCTCAGGAGGGCATTGGCAATAAGTGTACCAAGTTTTGTGTGAATCCAACCAACCGATGTGGAGATATAAATTACTTACATTAAAAGAGCGCCACCTAGTGGTCATGGCACAAAATTTTGCAGACAGCCTCAGGGGCTCATGTGGAAGTAGTCACCTGAGTTTCATGTCATTCGGACACACCAATGTGGAGAAATGCAGCACTTCCTGTTTGGAACGAAATCTGCAGGAAGTTGTTATTTAATAACTTGAGTATTGTTTGAGTAATCAAAACTCTTTTAATAACTTTTTGTCAGGAGGGTCCACAGATGCTGTGTGCAAAGTTTGGTGCAGATCGGTGAAATTTCCTGGGAGGAGTTAGAAAAAGTAGGTTTGCGACATTTCGCGAATTTGCGAAAAAAAACGGGAGGCGGAAATGGGCGTGGCCTATACCACGAGATTCAGCACAATTCAGTGAACGCGTGGATGTAAGATTTTTGAATGTGCGACAAAGTATATGGGAGTTATAAGCCAAAACACACTTTCCTTGACTGTAGCGCCACCTAGTGGTGGAAATTCAGGACGACAATAGATTATAAAATTTTTCGCCAGGTATGACTTATATTCCAAGTTTGATGCGTTTTGGGGTATGTTCAGGCAGTGAAATATGCGATCATTTTGTCAGAAAAAAAATAATAATAATAATTAAAGCTGCAAGCAGCGATGAACGGGCCCTCGCAGGCCGCGCGTGTCGGCGAGTACTGCCGCCGCGGTGGGCAGATATTGTGGCCTGCTGCGTGTTGTGTGCTGCTTGCTGTAAAGGCAGAAAAGCTGACAGGTAAGAGGGCTGAAAAAGCTCAAAAAGGTGAACAGTTTCTGTGGCTGCTGCAGCAGTGGCAGAACCAAAGTTGAAAATGTCCCCATAACAATGAATGGGAAAACGCCTCCCAAACTCCTGCGATGTTTGAAAAAAGTGCATGGGTTATCACCAGAATATTCATACAGTGAGTAACAGCAGACATTGCTGAGCTTTGCGATATGTTTTTTATTTCTGTAGAGTGAAAAATGACGTCGCCAGAGCGAGAGACAGAACAGGTAATGTCTGCTCTCTTCCAGAAATTTAGGCTCCAAATTAACATTACGGCTTATGGGGGAGCTGCTGGAGTGCTTGTCACTGTAGGGCTTCTACAGCCAAAACCGTAAGTCCTACATCTGAAATAAGAACATCAGCTGAAAACCAAGAAGATGTTCTACATTTCTATATATATATTGTCTATGTGAAGTAAAAGATGTGGGATCCACATAAAGCTGAAGAGAATTTTTTCTCCAGTGTTTCCAGGTGCTCCCCACTCCAGCAATAATGTCACACACTGTAGCTCCCGCAATACACACTCATTATAAATTGAGACAGCCACAAGAGCGCCACCTTGTGGCGGATCAGTAAAACCTTCAATGCATATCCTCAGGAGGGCATTGGCAATAAGTGTACCGAGTTTTGTGTTAATCCGACCAACCAATGTGGAGATATAAAATACTTCAATTTAAAGAGCGCCACCTAGTGGTCATCGGGCAAAATTTAGCACAGTGCCTTAGGGGCTCATGGGGAATTCGTATGCAGAGTTTCATGTCATTCGGCCACACCAATGTGGAGATATCCAACATTTCCTGTTTAAACCAAAATCTGCAGGAAGTTGTTATTTAAAAAGTTAATAAGTGTTTTGGACTATCAAAATTCTTTTGATAACTTTTTGTCAGGACATTCCACAGATGCTAAATCCAAAGTTTGGTGCAAATCGGTGATATCGTGTAGGAGGAGTTCGAAAAAGTAGGTTTTGGATATACGGTGACTTAGCTATTGAAATTAGCAGCAGAAGTGGGCGTGGCCTATGTCAGAATACTCAGCTGTATTCAGGGAATACAGTGATATAATTGTTTTGAATGTGTCATAAAAACTGTGGAAGTTACGGGCAAAAACGCGTTTTCGTCGGTTATAGCGCCCCCTAGTGGCCAACATTCGTGAAATTGAATTCTTAGCCCCACAGTGACATGGCAATGAAATATCTGAAGTTTGGTATTAATAGCATGTACTTTGACCAAAAAGTGCAATAGGCCACGCCCACATTGACCAGTCACAACCACCTTCCAGATACTGCCTCAGGAATGCGCCTACATCATACTGACTGAATTTCGAAGAAATCCGTCCAGCCATTTCAGAGAAACAAACTTCCCATATTTGTAGCGCCCCCTAGTGGCCAACATTCGCCAAATTGAATTTGTAGCCCCACAGTCACATGCCAACCAAGGATCTGAAGTTTGGTGTTAATAGCATTTACTTTGACAAAGATATGCAACAGTTCGCATTTTCATAGCTAGCTACAGAAAGTATTTCGTTAATAATTAGCGCATTTTTGAAACTAATCAGAATCTTTTGATAACTTTAGATGAGCTCTATCAGAAGAGTGTACCTGCCAAGTTTCACGCAGATCGGACAAAATCCCAAGGAGGAGTTCGAAAAAGTAGGTTTTACAGTTTTCGCGATGTAGCACGAAAAAATTATAGGCGGACGTGGGCATATCCAATTCCAAAGTGATTCATCGGTATTCAGGGAATCTGTGAATGTAGAAATTTTTAGAATTTGCGACGTGCCGTAATTCACCTATTGCAAAAAGACCAAAAAAACAGTGTAGGGGGCGCTATTGCGCCATCTTGCGTCGACCATGTGCGAGCTGGTGAAAATATCGAATTTCGGATCCGGCCGAAGAACTTTGCAAAGTTTGGTGAGTTTTTGAGCACGGGAAAGGGGCCAAATTGGGGTTTGAAAAAGGTCAAGAATAATAATAAAAAAAAACATTACAGAAACAATAGGGTCCTCGCAGGTGTACCTGCTCGGGCCCTAATTAAAGCTGCAAGCAGCGATGAACGGGCCCTCGCAGTCCGCTCGTGTCGGCGAGTACTGCTGCCGCGGCGTTCAAAGTTGTGGCCTGCTGCGTGCAGTGTGCTGAACTACATGAGAGGACTATATTGTGTCACCTCGAACACTCTTAAACAGAGATTTCTGTCCATTAGCAACGCAGCATTTTTGGGCATTTAGCAATAAAAGCGCCACCTATTGGCCGATCTGCACCAAATTTTGCACACACCCCCATCGAGCCATGGAACACAATTAGCCAAAGTTTCGTTGTAATCGGACTGTATTTGGTGAAGATATGCGAGATTGTCTGGTTTCACCACAATGTGCAGGAAATTGTTGTTTTATATTTTGGGATTTTTTTGGACAATCAAAATTCTTTTGATAACTTGTTGTCAGGACATTCCACAGATGCTACATCCAAAGTTTGGTGCAAATCGGACAAAATTCCGTGTGAGGTTTTTGGCCAAAGTAGGTTTTGGATATACGGTGACTTATCCATAGACATTAGCTGCAGAAGTGGGCGTGGCCTATGTCAGAATACTCAGCTGTATTCAGGGAACACAGTGATATAATTGTTTTGAATGTGTCATAAAAACTGTGGAAGTTACGGGCAAAAACGCGTTTTCGTCTGTTATAGCGCCACCTAGTGGCCAACATTCGCGAAATTGAATTATTCGCCCCACAGTCACATGGGAACCAAGGATATGAAGTTTGGTGTTAATAGCATGTATTTTGACTAAAATGCGTAATAGGCCACGCCCACATTGAGCGGTCACAACCACCTTCCAGATTCGGGCTCAGGAATGCGCCTACATCATACTGAGTGAATTTGGAAGAAATTCGGTCCAGCCGTTTAAGAGAAATAAACTTCCCATATTTGTAGCGCCCCCTAGTGGGCAACATTCGCCAAAGTTAATTGGTAGCCCTACAGTCACATGGCAACCAAGGATCTGAAGTTTGGTGTTAATAGCATTTACTTTGCCAAAGATACGCATCAGTTAGTGTTTTCATAGCTAGCTACAGAAAGTATTTCGTTAATAATTAGCGCATTTTTCAAACTAATTAGAATCTTTTAATAACTTTAGATGAGCTCTATCAGAAGAGTGTACATGCCAAGTTTCACGCAGATCGGACAAAATCCCAAGGAGGAGTTCGAAAAAGTAGGTTTTACAGTTAGCGCGATGTAGCACGAAAAAATTAAGGCGGAAGTGGGCATTACCGATTCCAAAAAGATTCATTGGTATTCAGACAATGTGTGGATGTCCAAAGTTTTAGAAATTGCAACGTGCCGTAATTCACCTATTGTGGAAAGAAAGAAAGCAACTTGTAGGGGGCGCTATTGCGCTATGTTGCGTCGACCATGTGCAAGCTGGCCCAAATATCGAATTTCGGATCCGGCCGAACAACTAGGCAAAGATCGGTGACTTTTAGAGCAGGGGAAAGGGGCGAAATTGGGGCTTGAAAAAAGTAAAGAATAATAATAATAATAATAATAATAATAAACAGCGCAATTACAATAGGGTCCTCGCAGGTGTACCTGCTCGGGCCCTAATAACAATAAACAGAGCAATTACAATAGGGTCCTCGCAGGTGTACCTGCTCGGGCCCTAATTATAACTTTTCAAAGTTGAAAAGGCACCGATTTCATGGAATGACCCAGGTAGTTTTGTAGTCCATAAAACATTTCTGGAGCTTCACTGCATTGTTCTGAACAACCGAAGCAGCCGGGGACTCAAACAAAATGGTTCTGTACAGCTTTGTTTACACCCACAACGGGTCAAGTGTTGTGTGGATGACCGGGCGGCGTGGGTCGGCTTATTCTGGATCAGCGCCTTACCTTCTGGAGAATAAACACCTGGAGTCAGATCAGATTCTGTTCTTGATCTGATCTTGAGCGAGTGATCTTGTTTACCGACGGGAGGAGAGCTCAGAGATTACGGATCAAGTTGTGGATTTATCTTCACTCCTGTTAATCAACCTGACTGCAGCAGCGGTTAACAGAGGCGACCTCCAGTGTCGGGTGTTTATCTTCTGTAATGTAATGGAGGGGAAATATACTTTACTCCATGAAGGTCCGGAGAGGATAGATGGGGAAAAAGAAGAGAGAGGACCTGAGAGGGTGCAGTTGTTTTCCAATGTTAGCTTACAGCTAATGTACAGTGAAGCAATCTGGCTGTTCGGGGTGGATAAACACTGTTAGCGGCCTAAATAAACACAAGTTATTGCTTCACTTGCAGCGAATACACCATTAAAACAACCACCACCGCCGATAAGAATCTATCTGACGTGACTCAGGCACAAATGTTCACGGACGAGGTGATGTTTTAAAGTTTCATCCACGTCCGACTTCCCTGAAAACGCACGTCGACCTCGACTAAACTTCGGCGTGATGCGAGTACTAGACTTGTAGTTCTCGAGGCCGGTCTCGGTCTCAAGACCACTTTTCCGTGGTCTTGGTCTTGTCACGGCCTCGACAGTCTTTGGTCTTGGTCTTGGTCTTGATACTCTCTGGTCTTGGTAGTGTCTTGGTCTCGGTTTAGGCGGTCTTGACTACAAGTCTAGTGAGTACACAACTCAACACAAAGTGCGGAGGTCACAAACGAGGGGGGAAAGGATGCCATCATTAATCCACACGGCCTCTTTAAGGATAGTTTTATTAGCGTTTTTACTGATAGTCGGGCGATTAGATCATCATCATTGTCACAAAGATCAGGTACCTAACAGCTCGGAACCACATCTCCACAGAGAACTAATTGCTCAGAAGTAATTTCCTTCCTTTTTCTTGAGAAATGCCCGGTGGCTTGAATCTTTTCTTCATCAGTGATTTTTATCACGGCGGCGACATCCTTCCACTATCGGTGTTTTTAGGCAGAATATGAAAAACTCTCATATCTCCTCTCATCCTCAGTGAAACTTCCCCACCGTCGGATTAATTCGCTTGTTATTACTTCCCTGCGTCTGACCTCGGCTGTGAACACATTTTTTGAGAAGCTTCAAATTTGACTGCTAATAGGATATCTAATCTTCCATTATTAATGCATCCGCCGCTGAATGCAAAACAGTCCTCTGAGCTGTCTTCAGACTCCGGTCATTGATTTCATCTGCCAAGTAATCGAGCTCTGTGTTTCTAACTTTTTCAGGTGTGTACGTCTCATCGTATCACGGTCGCTGGTTTCGCGTATCATAAAAAAATCCTTGGCAAGAATGAACTTCGAGCAAATCGAGTGAGCAGAGAAAGAGAAGGAAAAAAAAACTGCAAATTGAATAAGTGGAGTCTGACTTCACAAATGAAAGAAGCTGTGCATTTACTCGTTAATCCACTCATCCATCTTTCACACCACTTATCCTGCTCAGGGTCGCGGTGGGAGAATATGCATGAGAGCAAAGAAGGAAAATGCATTTTTATTATATGTAGACGGACACAAGAACTTGAGGTCATCTGAGGAACAAATTGCAATCGAGTGAATATCCTCCTATTCACTCATCGAACCAATTAACGTTTAACGTCGAGCGCGTTATTGGAACCGGCGCCACTTAAACTGTCAGCGGGCAAGGTTTCTGCTTTAACGCGTCATTGTGAAGAAGACGTTGATCGCACAATGGAACGACGAACATTCAGTGGTACGAACCACATAATGGTTCTATAAAACCTGCTTTCCTGGTGCTATTTTGTCCGCCATCGAAACAACGTCTCATGGGAAAATGAAGGCAGAGCGGCAATCCAGTCGGGCGCCATTTCTCCTCTGTCATGATATTAAATGACTTTATATAAAGTCACCTTTGCTGTTTGTCGTTGCTACTACTTAAAGTTGATAAAATATATTTAAATTGTTTAGGTTTTATATTGTATTCTGGCACATTTAGGAGCAGAAGTCACCACATGTTGCGTCCAGAAGTCCATTCTTCAAAATGCCACCGTAAGGACCTTTACAAGCTGTTCTGGAGTTTTCCTAACCTGACTCTCGCCAGATGAACTTCGTTCCGCCTCGCTCCACTCATCCATCTGGGATCGCTCCATTGGAGATGTGTTTCAGAAGAATCCTTGCATATGATTGGATGAACCACTTGTCTGTCATCTTTATTGACGTGCTACTTCAACCACTCACATCGAAACCAACCTGTGACGTCGATGAGAGCGACGTTCTTTTAACGAAAAAATATTGGGTAGATTGGACGACACGGATGAAACAGCAGCATCAATGTTGACGCTTGCTTCCTCGATGCGAGCCGCCATTGTTGTCTGAATCAAAACAGTCGCTTCTCCGCTACGTCACATCTATGAAACTCCCGCCCGGCGGTCCTGATTGGCTCGACCATAAAATCTGGTGCCGAAATCCCTCCCAACGGGAGCGATCCCAGATGGATGTGAGTGGAGCTAGGCGGAACGAAATGCATCTGGCGAGAGTCAGGTTAGAGCTTTCCATCGCAACACAGGAACTTCCTCATCAGATGAAGTTTGCCCAGTTAAAGTGGGATTGTAGAGGTTTCAATTTATGCTTTTGCTGAGCATGTTAAAATCTTCTGATCCACGACGCCTGGAAAAAGTTGAGTTCAGATACGACAGTGGACTAAACACTTTCACCTCCAGGTCCTTTTAGTAGCTGTTCTGTTCGAGTTTTTTCTCAGAAGACATTTGTGGCAAGATTTTCAAGACATAATGTCCTTAATATGCTCAGAAAAGGGCATTTTGAAAACCCCATCCTGTTGGAGAAGATGGTTTGTCCCTAAATTACACCAGTGTTCAGTCCGTCTCCTCAAAAAAAGAGACAAACCCAAGCACTTCTTCTAATCCTTCGGTTGGGAACACTTCTTGTTCTTGTGCTTCTGTAATTATCACGGGAACTCCAAAATCTGCTGATCCACAATGCCTGAAAAAAGTTGAGTTTAGAGACAACAGTGGACTAAACACTTTCACCTCGAGGTCCTTTTAGTAGCTGTTCTGTTCTGTTCGTATCACGTGATGTTTTTTCTCAGACAAGATTTTCAAGATGAAACCATCTCAAAAATGGACATAATGTCCTTAATGTGCTCAGAAAAGGGAATTTTAAAAACCAGTGTTCAGTCCATCTCCTCAAAAAAAGAGACAAATCCAAGCACTTCCTCTAATCCTTCGGTTGGGAACACTTGTTGTTCTTGTGATTCTGTAATTATGACGGGAACTCCTTGATCTTGCACCTCCAGCTGTCCAGCAGCTCTCAAAACTCAGCCGATGTTGGGTGAAAGACGGCAAAACCGGTGGAAATCCCGGGTTAAACAGTTGAAAGCTCCAGAGCCGCGACTAAATGACCATCGAGTCGATTTGTTGTTATTTTGCTCTTAAATGACATGAAACTGTCAGCGAGCTAACGATGCTGCACAGACTCGAGTCTCTTTCATCAATATATTTCAGCGGTTTCAAAGATAAAACCTTCATCACCAGGAATCAAAGCAGCTTTTAAAAATACTGTAGGTTAGAATAAAAAAAATGTGAAACTCATCTGATCGTTGCTGGAGAGCTTTTAGTGTGTCACGTCGGATTTAATGGCCTGCGACGGTTACACTTATTTGGGGCTCTCTTCGTTATTTTTAGCCTCACGGTTACATAATGCCATTAAATTGCCACACCACGAGGTCCCCCACGATAGCGAGTAACAAATGATGCCTCCGAAGAAGCAATAACCTCGGTTGCGGTTATAACTATTCCCCAGTGATGTCATTCTTTCAACGGGGGCCGAGGCTGCTGGAGGAAAAAAAAAAAATGGAAAAAACAGAGAAGAAGAAGAAGAGTTCACAAACTCCAGAAGAACAGACGGTGTAAAACATCCTCATGACGTTTTACATCAAAGAGACCCCCCAAAATTATACGAAATCACCCACTTTTGCAGTTATAATTCTTTACCCGTGTCTGTCTTTGAGTGAGAAGAAAGACGGGACACAAACACAGAGCGTCGCAGGCAAACACATTTACACGAAGCACACCGCGAGCTAACAAGCGATATCGAGCGTGTTGTTTTGCTTTGAGCCTCTGAAACTGTATTTAATCAGATTTCACCTCGAGTGGAATTCGACTTCAATTCAAAGAGTGTGTTGAACACACACACACACACACACACACACACACTCGTCTGATGGGAATCACTCTGATTTTACTTGGCAATCTCAACCTGATGAGCTGGCGTCTATATCAAAAGAACAAGTGATCTTGAAGGAGGTGCAGACGCCATGTCGGTGCAGCCTAAATAGCTCTTTTGATTTACACCGTATTTATAAGACGGGGTCGGCTTCTCATGCATCTCGTAGTCGTTCGGGAGGCGGGAGGAAGCTGCCCGGCCGTATCCCAGAAGACACCGAGCGGCAGACAGGACCTGGATCTGTTCTGTTCGATGAGGTTCTGCTCGTGTTGTTGTCTTGATGTATTCGGGGCCGCGTCGAGGCTCGTCTTTGATGTGTGCTGCGTGAGCGGCGAGATCAGACAGCGATATGTTACTTTATTGTTCTGGTTCTGAACCTCGGCACATTAGATTTGAAAGATAGAGCTCACGTTGCACTCGCCTGGATTCAGAGGACGGTAGAAATGTGGGGAAAGGTGTCTTACTTGCAAAAATACAATAATTTGCAGACCAGGACGAGTTCAGAGATGCGTGTAGTCTCATCTGTGTTGGCACCTGAACATCTTACCTGGTGGCCCCCACACACCGCCCAAGGCCGACTTCCTTATCTGACCACTCCGTCGGATCCGTTCGGTAGAAAAGTCACATTGAAACACACCGCCCCGGCTACACAGTAGCGTATACGTTCTGCGCCTGCGTGAAATGCAATAAGTCTCCTAAACATCGGGTGGCGCTAGTCTCGTGCCAGTCTTGCGTGATGTCGTATTACGGTGGTCTCTCTTCCACCAGGGCAGCCAGCTGCTCCTCAAAGTCCTCGGTCCACACAGCCATGGCTTCCAAACATACGCTGGTTTATCCCCAAAATAACGAACGGTGAAGTGTTGTTGTAACTCTGTGCCGTCTCTGTTTATGTGGTTTGTTTACCGTCGTCACTTCCGCCGCCCCTCCCACACGCCGCGCTGATTCGCTGGCACACCGCCAATCAGAATGGTCACTGAACAGCTAGCTAACAACCAATCAGAGTATCCGACGGCGTCCTGAACTCAGACGGCCGACTGAACATGTTCAGTCAGATCAGACGCAGCTGAACACACCGAACAGAGCAGCTCCAGAACTCGTCTGCCACACGTCGGAGCCGGTGTGTGCCGACCTTAAAAGGTTATTGGGTTTAAAGTAAAGTCGCTTTTACAGATTTTACAGCGTGTCTCAGGGTAATTCATTCATTTCCAACATGGATCCTGACAGAAGAAGTGAAAAACCAACATTTGTAGCTTCTCGTTGTCCAGATCATCCAGGTTTTCTCATTTAGCAGGACGGCAAAGAGTCGACACAACTGACACTATTTTATTAACAATTACGCAGTTTTCTTCTTGATGTTATAAATGTAATTTTTTCTCTAAAGGCCTCACTTGTACACCTGCAAATATGTATATATATCTGTTTTGCCACCTGCTGTCTGCTTAATCCGAGCGTCTGCAGCATTATCCCAGTAATTTGAATTCTTAAAGGTGCCATTTGTAAGAAAATTTGATTTTTTGAGTCTTACTTCCAACAGCCGATGCTTTGGGACGTTGGCCGACACGTCCAACAATCTGACGAGTTGGGAATGAGACTCAAAAAATCAACCTTTCTTCCCAAACGGGGCCGTTAAAATGTCAAGAACAAATACTGAGAAGTCCGTCCCCAATATCACATAAAGTTATCTTCGTAGCACTTAGCGCCGCCACTCACCGCTTCTTAATGACTGACTTTCAGAGACGGCCGTCAGTGACAGCCGACCATTTGTCAAGAACAAAGACCGAACGCGAGGACAGGAGGTGAGGTTTTTTTATTTCTCCTACTGTAGAAAATGTCTCACGGTGCCACAGCCCAGAGATGCTTTCAGGACTTCACGGTCCTTCTTTGTCTCCTCGCGGAGGAAGATTGAGTAAAAAGCACTTCTTGTCTTCTGGAGTTTTGCCTCGGGTGCCCTTTTATATTGCCCGTCCTAATGGCAGTGAATTATGCTGACAAAGTAAGTGCTGTTAAGGCTGTCAGCCAAAAAGACGAGACTTGTTGAAGTTCCCATAACGTTTCAGGAGAAAACAGGGGAGAGTGCATTGAATTCCCCCTGCCGGGTGAGGAACAAAAGCCGGGTGTTAAAGTCGGTCTTGGCTGTGAAAATGCAGTGAAAGCAGGCCGGCTAATCCTGCGGAGAGCCATTGTGACGCTAATGATACGCCATGTGTATTTCCCTCCGCCTGGTCTTACTGACCCCGGCTCGCTCTGATCGGGCTTTAAGGAAGCCGAGGATTACATCAGCTTTGTTTGTTTGCTGTGGGGGAGAAGACGAGGCGCCGAGACCTTGTTCTCGGAGCGAAGGTAGACAAGGGCATCTTCTGGAGCTTTCTGCCAAACAGACAGAAAACCGGCTACTCTCTCCGCCGGAATATAGATTTTTCATCTCCTGTCCACTTTGTTGGTCCATCTGTCCTAAAGCAATGCATTATATCACAGTCTACGAGCCGATTTTCTAACAAAACGCTTACAATTCGTGCTGTATTGTATCATTCTTTCTTCAAACTGAGGACATCCGGCAATGTTTCACTTCTCAAACATCATGCTTCAGCCCGAGGTCGGTCGTGGTGCAATCTGCTGAAAACATCCCAGCGCTCTGAATTCACTCAGGCGAGTTATTTTTAACTCTGGTATCATTGTTACATAAAAAGGAAATAGGTTTTATTTAAAACGAAATTGATTGACACATTTTGAAATAACCCCTTTTAACACTCAGTAATGGTCAGTTCTTGCATATGATAAACATTTGTGAGCTTGAGGCTCTGCATGTGGCAACAAAACAGAAGTGTTTGATGGGAAATTGTCAAATTTGGTGGTGGTAGTAGACGTGGTGCATGGACGACTTGATCAAGTTTGCAGGGATTCAAAAAGGTCTTTAATTATCTTAAGCAAAAAGCAACATGAACATGGCATCACAAACAGTGAAGCGACACAAAAACCAGGACTTAAATATCATGACACAAATGAGGGAACAAGACACAGGTAAGACACAAAAGGACAGGTGCAGATAATCAAAACAGAACAGGGAAGACAAGACGTAAAACACAAGAACTACAAAATAAAACAGGAAGTGACTAGAACTAAACACAACATGAAACATAAACTTGACAAAACAAACGTGACAGAAATGTCTCGCCATGTTCGTGGTGAAAGAACAAGATGCTTTTACGGAGACCTTGAGCAAGTTTCCCGCCGTGTTTGTGGAGCAAAAAAACTAATATTTTTAATGTAAAGTCAGAATATCTGGAGTCGTTCTTGTGGTGACAAAACCAGGTGTTTTTGACAGGAAGCCGTTTTTATTCTGGGCAGTAAGTCACCAATCTGCCGTCCTTTTGGCGGCTCGCTCAGCAGATTTAGACAGAAGGCGGCAAATTGGTGGTCTGTTTTGTTCCACCAGTTTTGCGGCAGTGTGGTGTCAAATGCTGAGATGGGCGGAGGTGTGGATGACGTGCACTGCTGCGCACCCACAGCCGGGAGTTTTAAAACCAGGAAACAGCTGATCACAGCAGTCAGTTCGTCACTTCATCCACCAAGATGAGCAGCTGGAAAGCCGCTGAGATCCGGGAGATGCTAGCGTCTCCTCGCTCTCTGTAGCTGTCTCGGTTGTCCGCTTGTTGTTGTAGCGGCGAGCTAATAGCAGTCGCTACTTTCAAATTAAAAGCCCCCCGCTAAGAACCCAGTTCTAAACTCCGATGGGGTGCAATGTAAAGCTCTTATTTTGAAGACAAATTCGACCTGCTTCTCTTCACGCTCAACTTCCTGCTTCACGTCACGTCACATGTTGACGCCTACCAGAGGAGGAAAAGTGGAGGCTGTTTGGAAAAGGAGGAATATTACACCTCCCTTTTAGACAGACAAGGAGGCACATTGCAGCCTTTACCTTGCTGCACATGTGCCACCTTTTCTATCTGAAAGGGGCTAGTGAGACCTTGAGAGCAAGTTTCCAGCCGTGTTTGTGGAACAAAAAAACAAATATTTTTTAATGTAAATCAGAATAATCAAGAGCCGTTCTTGTGGTGACAAAACCAGGTGTTTTTGACAGGAAGTCGGTAGATCTCCAGCCGTGTTCCTGGTGACAAAATATCACATTTTTGACTGGAATTTTGGACAATTTCTTATCTGAACTTGTGCCAACAAATGCCAAACATTTGTGACAGGAAGCCGGGACATCTCAAGCCCCGTTTGTGGTTACGGAAGAAGATGTTTTTAACGGGACCTCGAAACGTCTCCAGCCGTGTCCGTTAAAATACTTTAGACAGAAAGTCTGGAAATCTCAAGACATGTCTGTGGCGACAAAACTGGACGCTTTCAGAGATGTCAGGAGATCTATAACCCTGACCAAGTGTTTTTGTGCCTAGGGCTTATCAGAGCTGTGACATTGCCAAAATGTATTCCTGCAATCGGGCTGAACAATATGAGAAAGCATTCAGATAAAAGGAAAGTACGTCTGGGTAAAAAAAGAGTCCAACACCACTCCAGTTTTTCGAGGCCCTGCCAGCCGCACACCTGCAAAGCCCAATACTGGAACGGATCCTTTACCAACAATTATCTCTCGATCAATTCCAGACCAGAACCACCCATTAATGGAACAGTTTGACATCATGGGGGATACATTTATTCGCTTTCCTGCCAAAATGTAAGACTAAAAGATCGATAGCACTCTTAAATGTGAGAGTGGAATCGATCTTCCCTGACTCTTGGCAAGAAAGCAAACTGAATATTTCCCAAAATACCAAACTATTCCTTTAACACAGGACCAGCGACTGAACTCTGCCTGTAGTCGAGATAACGAAGGCTCAGCTGGATGTCCTCAAAGACACCAGGACACTGTGGAGGTGCACACAGGCCCGAGGAAATATATTAATAATTAAAGATCATTAAAAATAACATGACGATAGGTGCAGAAGGCAGATCCAGGCATACGCTCCCATAATGTTTTGCAGTGGATTACGCTCTCTCTGCTCAGACCAACTGTTTGGCTGAGACGCACAGTCAGACCTCTCTGAAATTGCGTATACCTTATGGACAGTTGGCACCGAGCGGATCCCTTCATTACTTATTCAAATCTCACATCACGACCGACAGCAGGACTGAAGGGTACGTCTATAAACACTTTCACGTCGAGCTGTAAATGAACAGATAATTGCTTTTTCTCCTTGACCGACGATTGATAAAACTGTTAAATACTGAAATAAAATGAATTCACTGGACATTATTTACTTAACATTACTCCAAGCCTGCCAAGATCTTATTTATTTTTACCTGTGTTGGTAGGTTAAAGGATGAGTTTATCTCCAAAATGTAATCATTAGTCATTAAGTCATTATCTACTTGACCCCATGCCGATGGAAAAAAGCACTGTAGCTTTCTGCTAAACATCTGAGTTAGCTTTAGATTTGTTTCAGAAACTTAAAATACATAAATAGATAAATAAGAATAAAAGAATAGCATAAAAACAAAACGGCTCCCAAAAAGAAACCAAGAAAAAACGAGGAATGCAAAACTAAGACAACAAACCAGAAAGCCAAGGTGTTTTTGGCTTTCGAGCAAACAAAAAATACGGGAAACACACAAAGACAGGAAGTGGAAAATACAAAATGACACATGAGGATGAAACTTCCAAAATAAAACAGGAATTAACTGAACTCAAATCCCAAAATCACGACAGAAATCCCAAGTTTATTTCGGAAAGACATTATAAAGTCCACCATGTGCACGCTAACGCGCTTAGCTTAGCTGCTACGGTAAAGAATAAATAATATTGTCACGTTTGTTTTGTCAAGTTTCTGTTTCATGTTGTGTTTAGTTCTAGTCACTTCCTGTTTTATTTTGTAGTTGTGTTCCACGTCTTGTCTTCCCTGTTCTGTTCTCTGCACGGACGACTGATCAAGGTTGCAGGGATTCAAAAAGGTCTTTAATTATCTTAAGAAAAAACGGCAGCATGAACATGGCATGACAAACACGAACACGAAGGACTACAACACAAACAAACGATGAAGCGACAAGGACAGAAACAAAAACCCAGAACTTAAATACCCAGAGACAAACGAGGGAACAAGGCGCAGGTGAGACAGCATTCTCCTGAAACATCTGAGTTAGCTTCAGATTTGTTTCGAAACTTAAAATACATAAATAGATAAATAAGAATAAAAGAATAGAATAAAAACAAAACGGCTTCCGTAAAGAAACCAAGAAAAAACGAGGAATGCAAAACTAAGACAACAAATCAGAAAGCCGAGGTGTTAAAAAATATGAGAAACACACAAAGACAGGAAGTGAAAAATACAAAATGACACACGAGGATGAAACTCCCAAAATAAAACAGGAAGTAACTCAAAATCATAACAGAAATCACAAGTTTATTTCGGGAAGACGTTATTAAGTCCACCATGTGCACGCTGAACGCTCTTAGCTTAGCTGTTACAGTGAAGAATCGGCCTTAAAAACAGGTGTATTGTCACGTTTGTTTTGTCAAGTTTCTGTTTCATGTTGTGTTTAGTTCTAGTCACTTCCTGTTTTATTTTGTAGTTGTGTTCCACGTCTTGTCTTCTCTGTTCTGTTCTCTGTCACGGGGGGTGGTAGTAGACGTGGTGGAGGAACAAGATGCACGGACGACTGATCAAGGTTGCAGGGATTCAAAAAGGTCTTTAATTATCTTAAGAAAAAACGGCAACATGAACACGAAGGACTACAACACAAACAAACAGTGAAGCGACAAGGACAGAAACAAAAACCCAGAACTTAAATACCCAGAGACAAACGAGGGAACAAGGCGCAGGTGAGACAGCATTCTCCTAAACATCTTAGTTAGCTTCAGATTTGTTTCGAAACTTAAAATACATAAATAGATAAATAAGAATAAAAGAATAGAATAAAAACAAAACGGCTTCCGAAAAGAAACCAAGAAAAAACGAGGAATGCAAAACTAAGACAACAAACCAGAAAGCCAGCAAACAAAAAATACGGGAAACACACAAAGACAGGAAGTGAAAAATACGAAATGAGGATGAAACTTTCAAAATAAAACAGGAAGTAACTGAACTCAAATCCCCAAAATCATGACACAAATCCCAAGTTTATTTCGGGAAGATGTTGTTAAGTCCACCATGTGCGCGCTAACGCTCTTAGCTTAGCTGCTACGGTAAAGTATTGGCCTTAAAAACAGGTGTATTGTCACGTTTGTTTTGTCAAGTTTCTGTTCCATGTTGTGTTTTGTTCTAGTCACTTCCTGTTTTATTTTGTAGTTGTGTTCCACGCCTTGTCTTCTTCTCTTGGTGGTAGTAGACGTGGTGGAGGAACAAGATGCTCGGACGACTGATCAAGGTTGCAGGGATTCAAAAAGGTCTTTAATTATCTTAAGAAAAAACGGCAGCATGAACATGAAAGACTACAACACAAACAAACAATGAAGCGACAAGGACAGAAACAAAAACACAGAACTTAAATACCCAGAGACAAACGAGGGAACAAGGCGCAGGTGAGACAGGTGCAGATAATCAAACAGAACAGAGAAGACAAGACGTGGAACACACCTACAAAATAAAACAGGAAGTGATTAGAACTAAACACAACATGAAACAGAAACTTGGCAAAACAAACATGTATATAACGTCCTTCCAAATCAAAATGGAACCTCAGGGCTTCCGTAGTTTTGGATTACGCCTGACAAGCTGTATGGAGCCTTTTAATGTTTGTTGTAGTTGTTTTTATACATTTTAAACCAAGTTCCTGTCCACGTCAGCTGTTTCGGAGAATGCTAACACATGTTTGGTACGAGGGTGAGTAGAAATAACTGAACTTATCCGTTAAAGCTGCACGTAACTGTAGTAAAAAGCTCGATCCTGCAAACAACAGGTAGCAAAACAACCTTGAACAAGTGGCCCGAGTGTTCACTCGCCTCGAGACTGTGATCAGGCCTCCATCCACAATCTGTCTAAGTGTGTCGCAGCCATGTTTGAAATGCACCGGAGCTTCCCATCCGTCCGAGTTTTAAGACGTCTCCATGGAGATGATTGACGACAGTAAAAGGCCGCTCCGGAGAGAGAGAGGCCCCGGGTGAACAGATGAGATCACAAATCTCATCTCTTCCTCTGTCTCCGTCTCCCTCCCTCTCCGTCTCGACAACACAAACACAAACACACAAACAAGCGCGTACACGGACATTTTCATCACTTTCTCTCCCCGCTCATCTTCATGGTGGCAGTAAAAAACCGTGGAGAAAATAAACACTTAAAAAAAGGTGAAAGAAAAAAATACAAGAAAGAAAGTTTTCAAGGTTCTTGGCAAGATCTGAATTGTCACTGCCGGATGAATTAAGAGTCCTGACATACTTTAAATGGAGGGCAGAGTGCTCCTCCTTTGTTCTCCGCCTCAGTCGGAATGAACCACTAAAAAAGACCTTTTCATATCAAGTAATCTGCGTTTCTTTTCTCTGAGAGCTGGACCTCGTCAATAAGCGCCGAGTGATTCTCAGCTGTGAAAACAGATGTTAATGTGGGGCTTTTCATGGGAAGGTGAACGAGGAATCAGTCCAACAATGGCTGGTGTGGAGAGACATAAAGAGACAGAGAAGCTGCCACAGGCCGGATTCAAGGCCGCTTCCACCAACAACTTCCAGGAATTTCAATGATTTAGCTTCTCGAAAAACATTTCAGAGGCTTGGCGCCGGACCATGACCAGAAGCTATGGAGAACCTTGACTCCACCGCGGTATCATGTCCCTCCGTCATGTCATTTCATTAGTGTAATGACCCATCGATTTAGCATTTATGCAACAAATTGTATTGAGGCTGGCCTCGGGCCAAGTCAATCACAGGCAGGGCCGGCTGTGCATCTTGGCAAAAGGAGGCGATTAAACCGACTTGGAAAGGAGCAAAGGAGGATTTCTGTTTCCCCACCCGGACAAACAGGATTCAGCCTGCGAGCAGCACACCTGACCGGGCTGCCTCCGTTCGTTCTCCCTCAGGGTTGGGAGGCTTCACCCAGGTTTGGCACATTCCTTTGCCCTGCGAGGTGGCGGGGGAGGCGTGGACGGCCCGGAGCGGGAGCACCAGATGGACCTGGCAACGTGAATAAAAAGGCCGGAGCGTGTTCACAACGGGAACAGCTTGAAATCCTGGTCAGCGTCAACGTTGCGTTTCCTCTTGTTGAAGCTAATTTGGTTTTCGTTCCTTCAGCACAGTTCACGCTCTCCCACAGAGGGTCACCTGTATACAACAATACATTAATATGTCCCTTTGCCCCCCTTTTTTCTGTCCCTCTCTCGGTATTCACAGCTTGGCTTCTCTCGCCAATTTCATATTTGTATTTAGCAAATTGGCGAGCCCGAGCAGATTTGCATATGATGTGTGCGATTTTGCCCTTCAAACACATTTGGCCATTTAACCTGCAGCTGTTGGAGAGAGTCAGCTTGAACTGAACGACGCCGGACAATAAAACTCGGGATGAGAACGCCATTATCAGTCTGACCTGCTGGATCATGTGTGAGAGACTGGGCTTAGACTGGACGTGAGTGATGCTACTGAGCCTCAGATCAATGTTTCTGATCACAAGAGTAAGAGATCTGATTGAATAAACTTCTGTCAAACACTGCTGTAACCCATTAGAGTAATTTGATTACCTTTGTCAGTAACAGGTCGAGTCTTATTTACCTTCCAATTAATAATCCCAACAACACTCAATCACTTTGAGATTACAGACAGGTGAGTTTGTTGGGGATGGATGGGAAGGTTTATCCCAGCTTCATCGTTGCTCGTTCAATAAATTGGACAGGTTAGCTGTTCGGGGAAGGCAGCTAGCATCACAGTCACATCTGTTTGATAGTCTCCATCCTCTTAGCCGGCAAGCTTACAGCTGGTAGGCTTCTATGTAGGAAGCACGCCATTATCAGTCTGACCTACTGGATCACGTGTGACCGTTTCCAGACTGGACCAGACTGGGCTTAAACTGGACGTGAGTGATGCTACTGAGCCTCAGATCAATGATTGAATTAAACTTCTGTCAAAGTAAAACACTGCTGTAACCCATTAGAGTAATTTGATTACCTTTGTCAGTAACAGGTCGAGTCTTATTTACCTTCCAATTGATAATCCCAGTGACACTCAATCACTTTGAGATTACAGACGGGTGAGTTTGTTGGGGATGGATGGGATGAATTGGGCTGGTTAGCTGTTCGGGGAAGGCGGCTAGCGTCCCAGTCACGTCTGTTTGATGGTCTCCATCCTCTTAGCCGGCACGCTCACAGCTGGTCTGCTTCTATGTAGGAATCACCTGTTCAGAGCTGGAGGGTCTTCGGTGTCAGGATGGGACTACTTGTAGAGCTACATGCACATGCAAGCGATGGTCATTAAATACTGCATGTTTAAAGTTCCCAGGAAACACGTTACTTAGTTTTCTTGTAAAAACAGGCAGCTAGGGAGGGACCTGTCGCGGATATTGAGCAGCAGTTCGTTAGCAGTAGCTTTCACAACAAATGCCGTTTTTCCACCGACAGTACCAGCTCGCCTCGGCTCGGCTTAGCGTGGCTCTACTTGGTTTGGTTTCAGACGCGTTGCATTTCCATCTAGAATTAGTATCTCTTCAACGTGGGCGGGTCGTCATCAGACGTGGGCGGGTCGTCTTCAACGTGGGCGGGTCGTCATCAACGTGGGCGGGTCGTCATCAGTGACGTACTTATCCACGCGACACATAAACAGGGCTAGCTGTGGGCTACGCAAAACACGTACACCTTTTCATTTCTTGTCGCACCATCAAGCTCGTTCTGGATGCGTCTTCAGCGACAACACTCAGGAGCGTCTCCACCTCTGCCACGGTCCACGCCGTGTTCCTGCGCGTTGTTCCTTCCATGTAATCGCTATGTTGACTGAACGCAGATGCTAGTTTTTAAAGGTAGCGGGTGTCGGGCTCGGACGTTGCGCTCGTCACGAGTCGTCAAGTGGCGTCGCTCTCTGTCCAATCAGTGGCCGGCTGCCAGCTTACGTCACACAGAAGTATCAGCTCAGCTCGGTTGGAACTTATACGGAGGGGATGCTAAAAAAGCACCACTTTAGCAGGTACCAGGTACCAGATTTCAGTGATGGGAACGCAAAAAAGGCGATCTGAGGCGAGGCGAGCTGGTACTGTCGGTGGAAAAACGGCAAAAGCTTCCTGTATCTGTCCATCAGGAGACTCCATAAATCACCTCGGTTCTGTAACTGGCCTCAGATTAAAATCTTATATTTTTTTATTGTATAGAATTGTGCTTTTTTTCTCTATTTATAAAAAAACACACATTTCTCGTCCACCCCGTCCCTCCCTTTCCTCGCAGAGGTCACTGCCACTGTTGTAGGTTAAGAAAGATATAAGTAGATATAATAAATCTAATCTAATCAAAATTTCAACACGAGGAACACTTTGACCTTCGCACAATGTGCTGTCCGTCACCGCATCAGATAACGATGGCAGGTAGCCGCAGACGAGCCAGTTTCCGCGCCGCCGCCGCGGCGACGAGGCTCCTCAAAGACGCTCGTTTGTCCCCATTCATCTCGCACGCCGCTCCCACTTTAACATATTGGCATTTTTGAGGTGCTTGGCGGTAATTGTCAGCCACATGGCGGCTCCTCGTTTGTTTCACTGACATTTTGCCTTTGGTTGATTGTGTATTTAACAGGGGGGAAGGAAAGCAAAATTAATTGGAGAGAGGCCCTAATCTGTCTGCTTGAAATGTCACCCCTGTATTGTGATGCCTACAGTGCCACACAAGAGGCGGTGACGGAGGAGGAGGAGGAGGATTAGAGGAATGCAGAGCGAAGGGAAAGGAAAGGGAGTAAAACATTAAATGAAAATGCAAAAGAAGGAAGATAGATGACCTATAAATCATTCTCAGAAATCAACGGCGCTGAAAGATTTTCACCTTCGCTTTTTCTAATGTTTGGGGTTTTAAGCTCTGATGAATAAAAACCTTTATCTTGTTTTTTTTTTTTTAAAGCTTCAGACGCAGGAGATGAACAGGATTCTGCTGTCTCTACACTAGATCAGTGTTTAAGTTTACATGCAAGGCGTTTAAGTGAAAGTACAAGATGATCAAAGCGTGATTATCCTGAAGTCGGGGGAGTTCCCAGTCGGGCTTTATCCACCTAGTCGTTTCTGAAATGTCACTGCCAGCCCCGGGGAGCCTCTGAAGAACACAGACGACCGAGACAGAAAGCTTCGTATTCTTTTTTTCTTTCTACACTTCCGCACTCACTTTCCTGCCTGCTTATCTACGACAAGGTTATATGATTCTGCCTTGTTCAGCTGTCGAATGGAAAGATTAAGCAAAGCTGTGCTACAAAGCTCCGTGATAACAGAGAAAAAAAAAGGTACGACCTGAAAACTTTTTGAGTTAAAAACGAAGGTTTTTTTACCAACTAATTTGAAAATTATGCCAAAAGACTGTATAATTATAGGGTGATAGTTTTAATTAACATCTGTAAAATCTACAAACTCAAGGTTAAGACACGCTAACCCACGTCTGCTAGCCTCGCTGCTTCTCAATGACCGTGAAGCCAGTATTAACATGCAGAATCTGAATTTCCCAAATGGAAATTTAAGAACTACTTTCCCTTGACTTTGCCTTTCAGTTTTCTTTCTGGTGCGTCAAGTTCAACATACAAGATAAAAAGGGAAGAGACAGTCGCATGGAGGCCATTAACAAACCCTTTTCCTTCAGTCTCTCTTTTAAATTAATTCACATCCAACGTCTGGAGCTGCATCTCGCCAGGAAAAGTAGCGCGTCAACCCGAATGTCATCTTTCCATCGCTGCCAGTTAATATCTGTGACTACTGCAGAGTCATGTGACTGAATGAACCCCAGTTTTACCCTTTCCCACCTCACAAGCCCCTTTTAGATAGAAAAGGTGGCACATCTAGCAGCAAGGTAAAGGCTGCAATGTGCCGCCTTGTCTGTCTAAAAGGGAGGTGTAATATTCCTCCTTTTCCAAACAGCCTCCACTTTTCCTCCTCTGGTAGGCGTCAACATGTGACGTGACGTGAAGCAGGAAGTTGGGCGTGAAGAGAAGCAGGGCAGTTTCTGCTTTTCTCCCAAAATCCTCTTCCCGTTTAACATTGGGGCTTATGGGGCAGTTGCTGGAGTTTGTGTCGGTTAGACGCAGATAATTCAAAAACCGTACATCCTCCCGATAAAGTGGACACGTTGCCAGACAGAAGACAAGTGTGGCTACGTTCTTGGAAAATATCACTATTGTAGTGTGAAATCTGTGGCTAGGATCGTCATCTAAAGAAACATTTTCGGAGAGTTTTTTTCAGGCTCCCCCACTCTGCCAGTTGGTGCTGCGCCAACATTCCGCAATACACACACATTGAAAATCCTGAATTTTTCTGAAGTTTTTCGAAATCGCTCACGATCAATTAAGGGTCACCGTTCAAAAACTAAACATCGTAGAAAGAAAGTTCAAATACAACTCAAATAGATAAGACTTGTGCCTACATTTTAAAGTTTGAATGGTGTCTCTAGGTCAAAGTCTGCCAGAGCAGGAGATGTTTGAAAAGCGTCGATGATTTTGCCACTTTTTTGACCCCGTCCCATTCATTCCTTATGGGACGATTTTTCACAGTTTGTCTTCAAAATAAGAGCTTTACATTGCACCCCATCGGAGTTTAGAACTGGGTTCTTAGCGGGGGGCTTTTAATTTGAAAGTAGCGACCGCTATTAGCTCGCCGCTGCAACAACAAGCGGACAACCAAGACAGCTACAGAGAGCGAGGAGACGCTAGCATCTCCCGGATCTCAGCGGCTTTCCAGCTGCTCATCTTCGTGGATGAAGTGACGAACTGACTGCTGTGATCAGCTGTTTCCTGGTTTTAAAACTCCCGGCTGTGGGTGCGCAGCAGTGCACGTCATCCACACCTCCGCCCATCTCAGCATTTGCCACCACATTGCCGCCTCGGATTTACAGCAATGGAGGCGCAAATAAGTGTAACGTTACCCTCCGAGGGGCAAAACTGGAGGAACAAAACAGACCACCAATTGGAATAAAAACGGCTACTGAAGACAAAAGCCAGATACTAGCGGACTTTCTGTCCAGCTGCTCTGTTTCTACTCTTGCGTTGTCTTTAACCAACTGCAGTCCAGCTCTTGTTCTCGCCTGCTCTTGTGTCCGTTGACCCGTCTTTCCAGTCTCCACACTGACTGCAGCCCTGCATTGTTCTCCACACCCTCGCTGACTCTGAACAAGAGTCATTCATAAGCGTCATCAGCTATGATTGCTCCATGAGTCACATCCACTTATACGTATGGCAGCACTCTGGAAGATGTCTTGTCTTTTCTGAATGCCTGAACATCCGAGGACGGAAACACAAAGGTCGTCATTACGTGGTAAACCAAATTGAGGTCGCCGTCAGAATAAAGTGTCCTTCTTCTCCGCACCTGAACTAGAAGAAAGCTTTTTCTCAACTGTTTTGTTCTTTACCAGGAACACAGAGACCACGACAGGAGTTGCGTGTGCGTCAAAGATGTCAACACTGATTCGAGCGGCATGTGGACGGTGAAATTTTCTCACAAACTCTCTTCCCATCTCGCGCCATTGCCCTCCCACAGCGGGTCGACCTCTGCTGTCCGCCCACGCTCCATCTCGCCGGGCCGACATGTGAGACGTCTTCTTGCGTAACAGGATCGACACCCCGAGACCTCCGAGATGTCACTCACGTCGGGTGACCAAATGTCTCCTGATTTTCACGTCTCAGCGTCTGATTTTTTGGTGTTTTTGTCTCGTAGCATCACACTGAAAACTGCTCTCTGACTTCCTCCGTTAGCGTGTTGGCTGTGTGTGCACAGAGCAACTTTTCTTTTTTTCTTCTGACTGACCTTGGCTGAGAGTGTTGACAGCAGAGGATGTCATTTCGTTACATCATGCTTGTCAAAGCGTTTTAATTAAAAATACGAGTCTCTATCATTAAGGCGAATTGAATTGAATGCACGTTGTCCTTGTTACTGAAAGCTTTTATTAAAGTTTTTCATTACTTCAGATGTGTCACGTTGTTGTTTTTTTTTTTTTCCCGCCCTACCATCTGGTCATCTCGCTCATGTGTCAGCAGAGGATGGAGTTCTTCCTCCAGTATCACCACAAATCATAATATTACAGTTATTTCACATCATTCACAACATCTCAACTATAAATATATAACATATGGTTGCACTAGATTCTGCTCACTGGAGGGAAACCAAACCATGACCCCAAAAAAAGAAATTATTAATCACAAAGGCCTCCAAATAAAAACAGAGACATGCAGGTCAGAGTGACAGTGGATCATTAGGATCCTCTTTCTAGTGCATTTGTTTATGTTGAATACAAAAGATCATACATTTCTTTTTAATGTAGATGAAATAAGGTGCATTGCTCTCAAGAGAGTCAGCAGAAGATGCAGAGAACATCCTGGAGAAGCTGGTCCTGATATAATCAAAATAATGTTAAATGAACATATTAACATTTATTCAAGATTTCTCTTCTGATAAAAATTCAAATGAGGGCTGGGAAATAAATACAGACAGACTATCTCATCTTATATTTCTAGATTTGGTCATATTGTATCACCACTTTCCTTAAACAGGTGTGTTCTGTTTTCACCTGCACATCGCTGGAACTTCAGTGTCAGGAATGTTTGCAGCTTCAGGTAACATTCCTGCCCTGAACACTTCCTGAAGGACATTCTGTCACCGCGACACGCAGCAACACCCAAACAGGCTCTCAGATAAATCTATATACGTCTTTTTTTTAAAACAGCCGGGCGCCGACACATTATCTGCACTTTCATTAAAGAGAAATCATCATCTGCAAAGTGTGAATCATTAACACGGCGGTCTAAACTGAAGTCCTTAAGTCGAGTGCCACGTTTCTGGTTCATGTTTTGGTTTTGTTAGGTCACTTCCTGTTTTATTTTGTAGTCCTTGCGTGCCACGTCTTGTCCTCTTCCTGTCACTGTTCTGTTTCCCTCTTGTTTGATTGCCTGCACCTGTCCTCTTGTGTCTCACCTGTGTCTTGTTCCCTCGTTTGTGTCTTGACATTTAAGCCCACGTTTATACATAGCAGGGTATTTAGAGAAACGAACATTTCCCCCCTCCGTTTTCAAAAATAACATCGTGCACACAACATCGTTTTCAAAAAAGTTGTCATTTACATCAACCTGCTTAAATACGCTGTCGAGCGCCATTCTAACTCTGCCAAACCTCTGGGCGGCAGTGTAGGGAGAAGGATAAAGCCATGCAAGCCAATCAGAATCCTCAGAATCAACAACATTGAATAACACGAGCGACTTCCTGTTCCTTTCAAAACAAAGCTCACATGACGTTAAGCATTTTCTGGCACATAGCCTAATGAGCGTGAGAAGCTAAAACCCCGTTTCTCCCAGCTGACACGACAACACATAACCGGAGTTTTCCAAATTCTCCACTTTGCCCGGAGTTTTTAGAAATAATCGTTTTCTGTGATAAAAACGGGGTTTTCGTGTAAATGAGAGGCCAAACCGCATGGAAATATCTGCGTTTTCCCTTCGTGTAAACGGAGCTTGAGTCCTGTTTTTTTGTTCAGTCCTTGTCGGCTCATTGTTTGTATGTCTTGCCTTGCATCTTGGCGTTTTGAGTAAATAAATCGCGTCGTGTACCTGCAACCTCAGTCTGTCGTCTCCATGCACCTGGGTCCTTCTGCCACGTCACCTCCTCCACCTGACATGAGGATGTTGTATTTTTGTAGGTTAACCTGGATGTTTCAAAGCGTTATGTTAGGCCATAAACAGACGGTCGGATGACTTAAACGTCACCACCTCTCACTGCCGTGCCACACAGTTCTGCTGGTTTTCTCTAAATGAATCAGTCTACAAGTTGTAGAGTTTGAATAGTTTGTAAGTAAAGTCCGCCTGTAAAGACGAACATGTGAGTTTGCAAACTCATCAGTAAACGCTCTGATTCATCCTCCTCCTCCTGATGAGGGTGCGTTCTGTTATCACCTGCACATCACTGGAACTTCACGAGGAATTTGTCTCGGTGAATAAGGTGCATGCAAAACAATATAAACAAACAGAGATATAAGTGTGGGATGATAAATAAAGACAGAAGAGCTGCACAGGAATGACCACAAAGAGATAAAACATTTTGATCGTTAAAAATTATTTAATACATTTACAAATTCTGCATTATTGTAATGCATAGATTCAGGGGCAGAGGTGGGTATGAGGGAACCTTCTGGACCTTCCCTCCATGCAGCTTGATTAAAGAGATCTGATTCATCACGCTGAGTCTAAAAATCTTCGGAAAATCAGCAACTCTCTACCTCACAAAGGAGAATTTCCACTACAGGTGTCATACAATTAATGCATATGACATCTACCTCTTCTAATCCAAGTTCAAAAGTATCCAGTACGATGCACTGAAGCAACAGCAGAGAGCTGCTGGTGAAACAGACGAGGACAGATGAAAGTCTCTGGAGTGTGAAAGCAGACGGGCCCAAAGACTTCACAGAGGGAATGAACCAAATATTTCAGGCTGAACCAGGTGGAAAAAAATATTACTTTCACTAATGTTGGCTGAAAATGATTGAAAAAAAACCACAAACCACAGTGGTGGACTGGATGTTTGAGGGCCCCGGGCAAAAAAAATAAATAAAAAGGGCACCAGGTGTGTAGAGAGGCCACGAGCGGGAAGGAAGTCATGATGTATTTATAGTGAAGAGAAGGAACTTCACTAGGTTCTGCTCACTAGAGGGGCTGCTGGAGTCCAACAGAACCAGAACCAAGTCCTTAAAACCCAGGTATGAACCAAACCATGACCCCGATAAGAAATGATTAATCACAAAGGCTTCCAGATAAAAACCCTTTACAGAGACATGTTGATCATTAGGATTGTCTTTCTAGTTTGTTTTAAATACAATTTACAGATTTGTTCATGTTGAATACAAAGATCGTAGATTTGTTTTATTGTAGATGAAATAAGGTGCGTAAGAGAGTCAGCAGAAGATGCAGAGAACATCCTGGAGAAGCTGGTCCTGATGTCCGAGGTCAGGTCCTGTAACAAACACAAAGAACAAGATATAATCAAAATAATGTAAAATGAACATATTAACATTTATTCTAAGAGTTCTGTTATGATAAAATATGAATATTGTGACTCGGCCTAAAAATATTGTTTGAATGGATGTGATTCAAATGTGAAAATATAAATTTCATATGCTGAAATTTACAATTTCGTGAACAAAAGCCGGTCACCTGTGAACATGTTGAGGTCACATGTCACATTTTGTTTCACCTGTTACATTTTCACATGTGAGTAACAATCATGTTCACATTTCATCTGATTTCATGTGAGTTATGTTTCTAAGTGTGAAGATTAGAATCTACTTGCCGATCACAAGTGAATGTATGTAAATCCCACTTAAAAATGTACATTTTTAACGTGACATTATTTTGTTTTTACATTGTCAACATTTTAGTTTGCATGATATGAAAATAATAGAAATAATAAATTAAAAATCACATGTGAAATTGTGATTTCTAATGAAGAGAAACTCGGTTCGTGGTCGTCGTGTTTATACACAGAGAGAGGAAACCTTTTTAAATGTCAGGGTTATATATATACGGTATATTACGTATTTGCATAGATCCATATTCATCTGAGCAGGGAGTCGTTTTCTGATAATCCGGGCCGAGCCGCTCTGTAAACATCGACACTTACACACAAACATACGGAGACACATTCCACACATGGCGACGACGCTGGAGATCTGAAGCGCTCGGCCGCACTCGGCGCTCATCAGACAGTCCCTCGTCTTCAGGCAGCACTTGGGACAGCTGCTCCCCGAGGAGCCGCCTCTGTCCGAGTCCGACTCCTCTCCTCTCCTGGGCTGAGTTTGCCTCGTGTCGGGGTGCTTCTCGTCCCACGCCTCGCTCGCGCCTTTTCCCATGATGATGCTCTGGCTCGTTTGACGAAGTGGAGTGTAAAACGGTCTGAGGACAGACGGATTAGATCTGTGGAGAAAAAAAAACACCACAAAACGTTGTATTGTGTTTGTGCACAGCTGAATGTTCACAGGGAACAATAGGAGCCCACTCTCAGCCTCTCAGGTTTACAACAACAACAGCGTCCAGTTTCCAGTTTTGAGGCTCCGTCCACACGAAAACGCTGGTTTGTGTAAACGCACATGTTTTGCATCGTTTTGGCCGACCGTCCACACGGATCCTGTAAACGCACTTTTTTGAAAACGGGTCTCAGGGTGGAGTAGACTTGTAGTTCTCGAGACCGGTCTCGGTCTCAAGACCACTTTTCCGTGGTCTTGGTCTTGTCACGGCCTCGACAGTCTTTGGTCTTGGTCTTGATACTCTCTGGTCTTGGTAGTGTCTTGGTCTCGGTTTAGGCGGTCCTGACTACAAGTCTACTCAAGACATAAATGCATTCATGATGTAGTTTGCCTTTTGTTCTACAGTTTGAATGTATATGTTTATGTATCTGTTCTTTGTGATGTCTGTGTTATATTGTTCTTGTCCCACTGAACTACAGCTACAACTACAACTTGATAAAGTGTGTTATAATTGAGATGCCATTGCACACATCAAGGTGACCAGTTCTTCCTCTTGTTAATGGACAATTTGAAGTACAATTTTGTACTATTTGTACTATAAACTATTTGTATTTTGCATTTAATTTAATGCATTTTTTGGTGCACCTGCGTGCGGGTTCTACAACTCATGCAAAATGGCAAAAAACTAGTCTTTTTTTGGTCTCGGTCTCGAGCTGAACAAGTCTTGGTCTTGACTTGGTCTGTCTTGGCCTTGGTCTTGACTTTGGTCTTGGTCTTGGTCTTGGTCTTGATACTCTCTGGTCTTGGTAGTGTCTTGGTCTCGGTTTAGGCGGTCTTGACTACAAGTCTAGGGTGGAGACATTTGAAAATGCAGCCCCTCCGTTTTCGTGTGGACGGTGAATCCGCATACTTTTCGATACGATGACGCCATCGCCCCGCCCCTCGACCTCTCGCCTTCGACCTCTGAACTCCACGACGTCTCATTACAACAACAACAACAATGGCGGACTACATGCTTGTGTTCGTGCTGCAGAAGATATTGAGCCTATCAGGGTTACTAGGGCAAAATATTCAAAATGCTCCTCTGCCACGACGCTGAGCAAAAAAAGGATTACGGACGACCGACTAGCCATTTTCATCTTCTTCTTGTTATGTTCGGTTTCTGCGCTAAAGCTTTCTGCACATGCTCCGTCTCTTCTTCTCCGTTTTTGGTGAATTGGCATATGAACTACAGCGTGTTGAGTCGTTTACAGCGGATCCGTGTGGACGCAAATATTCTGGAAACGATGCCAACGAAGACGGAATAAAAAAGATCGTTTTGGTACGTGTGGACGGGGCCTCTTCCCATGATGCTCTGGCTCGTTTGACGAAGTGGAGTGTAAAACGGTTTGAGGTAGACTTGTAGTCAAGACCGCCTAAACCGAGACCAAGACACTACCAAGACCAGAGAGTATCAAGACCAAGACCAAAGACTGTCGAGGCCGTGACAAGACCAAGACGACCGAAAAGTGGTCTTGAGACCGAGACCGGTCTCGAGAACTACAAGTCTAGTTTGAGGACAAACGGATTAGATCTGTGGAGGAAAAAAACACCACGAAAGGTTGTATTGTGTTCACCGGAGCTGAATGTTCACAGGGAATAATAGGAGCCCACTCTCAGCCTCTCAGGTTTACAACAACAACAACCTACAGTATCCAGTAACTCGATGTCCTGATGCTGCTTTGTTTGTTGAGACTCGTGACATCAGTAATCGCTCTGATTCACCCTCCTCCTCCTCCTCCTGACGAGGGCGTGTTCTGTTTCCACCTGCACATCGCTGGAACGTCAGCGTCAGGAATGTTTGCAACTACGCAGGTAACATTCCTGCCCTGAACGCTTCCTCGAGGACATCGTATAACCTCGACAAACAGGCCGTTAAGAACGATCTCAGACGTGAAATCAATTTGACTAGACGGCCTATTGTACGCCGCCGACTCACCGCCTCAGATAAATCTATATACACATTAGTCTTTTTTCTTACACATTATCTGCACTTTCATTAAAGAGAAATCATCCTCCGCAAAAGTGTGAATCATTAACACGGCGGTCCAAACTTAAGTCCCTTCATGAGCGCCTTTATTGAGTGAAGTCACATTGATTTGACAGATTAACAATTCTTCCGCGGTGATGATCATCCCTCCTGCCAGGAGTCGAGCCCCCCTCCTCCTGTTTTAACTGTCGGATACAATTGCTCCCCGCAGACATTATCGGATATTAAGTGATAACCCCGATGCTGAAATAACATCTTATCTGTGCCATCCGCCGACTGCCCCATTTATTACCGCTGACAGAGGATTAGATTGCTGGCATCTGGAGGGTATACTGGCATTTTTTTGGGCGCATGCACCTTTTCCATCTCATTCAGCTTTTCAAAACTCCATCGCTTTTCAATCACAAGTAATGAAATTCCATCAGGCGACTTGGCCATGAAAGCAGCTTGGAAAAGGGAGGTGAGAGAGAGAGAGAGAGAGGCGGCCATTAAGAGCAGAGAAGAAGAAAAAAAAAGCGAGTAATGGTCTTACCCTTTGCTTTCAGAGCAGCCTCTCCTGTCGGTTTGAATCTCTCTCTCTCTCCGTGGAGTCGACTTTCTTTAGAGGACGGGAGTGAACACACACCTCCGCCCTGTTATGAACAACACACTGAGCAGGGCTGTTCTGTCGGCCTCGGCTCACAGAGCAGGTGTGGATTCAGGTCGAACAGGTTCGACTGAGTGAACCGCCCTGAAAGTCTTAAAGGTGCATTAAGTAACGCTGAGAACATGTAAAACAGAAGGTGTTCCCTGTGAAAAACATCTATAACTTGTATTGTAACGGTAACAGTGGAATAGTAAGCAACTCTTTGTTAGAAATGTTGACTAATATTATCAACAGGATGTTAAAAAATAAAAGGTGCTGGTTTTCTCTAAATGAATCAGTCTAAGTTGTTAAGTCCGAGTTAGTGAACAAGTGAGTGGATGAATCATTCAGCCACCTTTTAGCAACTGCCGTTTTGGAGACATGCGAGCGCTTAGTCATTCAATTGACCTATGGCTAAGCCACGCCCCCAGATGTGATGAGCCAATCACAGTGCGCATAGCTGACCCAATACACTCGGACATTCTCTGCCTCCACGTCCATTGAAATGCATTGGAGTTAGTTTTCATTCGTTTTTATGTGGTTTTTTTTACATTTTAAGTTTAAAATGGTCAAACGGTGTGTGTGGGTTACATGCAGCTCCGACACCAGGTATCCCGAGAGGCTGGGCGACGGGGTGTATTTTCTACCCTTTCCCAAGCCACAAGTGTCTTCTCTGTGATCCAGCTAACGTTAGCAGCTGATTACACGGACTCATAGTCTTGTGGTTGCCTGATATACCCAAGCCTCTTTGGCGATAAGCATTACCTTATAGTAGACGAACTGTCGAACTGTATATTTTCTGGAAAAAAAACTCCCAGCACTTAACCAGGAATTAAGTAAACACAGAGCTGACCAGATTTCAAGCTCTGTGAATCACTCTCAGCGGCTTCACTGCTCGATCTGTCTGTCTGTCTGTCAGTTAGAGCGGAGGACTCACCGCCGTGTGGAGAGGAGCGAGACAGGCGAGACGTGAACTCCCTACCTTGTGTGTAGCCTAATAAAAGTTACAAATGCTGTTAAATGTACTGCAGAGTCTGTCACCGAATGTTGACTGTTTGTCCGAGTGAGTGGAGGGGGCGGGGCTTAGCCATAGGTCAATTGTGGGACATTTTAATATGTGTTTTATGTCCTAGAATAAATCTCATCAGCTCGAGGTAAACATGGACTTATTTCAGGCATTTAACTGAAAAAAACCACTGACTTTGAGACGAGGGAATCAGAAGATATCGACTGAGTTTAGCATGCTAACCAGCTAGCCCACTCCTATTCTGACCCAAAGCTTCTGTGCTAGCATCAGGGGCGCCGCCAGGGATTTTGGGCCCCATGAAAAGAAATCTAATTGGGCCCTTGTATAGGCCGGTGAAAAAATGTGATGCTGTTTTATATAAAACTATGCATTTTAATGATATTTTTGACTATCATTCCCATATTTGTGAAAAGAACAACATGACAGTTACGTGGTTACTTCTCACTGTCTCCCTTGTAGTCCCGCATGCAGGTCTAATTTATCTAATTTAAGGCCGTCACGGGCTCAGTTTTTAAGATTTTTTTAAGCCATAAGCATCATAGAAATGTTGAAATTGAAATGAATCCGCTGATACCAAACATGTCATGCTAGCTTACTGGGAAAGGAGCTAAATATCGCTCCAAATTTGACCTGAATATGAACAGCTTGCTAAACGTTTGACTGCATTGATTATTTAACTAAAAACGACAGTGAAATGTAAAAATCCAGAGTTATGGAGAGAAAAGTGAGCTAGCTTATAGACCACGGACAAAGTTAATATTCCGTAACTTTCCACCACATGAACACACGATCTTAGTTTCATTTCTTTTCGTTTTTGGCTCCCTGACATTGAGGCATTTTTCTTCTCTGCCTCCTGTCTGTGACCAATCGGTGAGCTGCAGCTGATCCAGTCGGACTGAACCATTTTACGTAAATAGAGGGGGGGGGCGTTAATGTTTCCAAAACAAATAAAGTTATTGTTACCAGTACATTGTAAATAATAAAATATATTAGTGATTATAAGTTAGTTAAAAACTTAGTGTCGTATTATTTTTTGTCAGTATTATAATTTTATTAGGGGCCCCTCTTAATCATGGGCCCCTAGAATCCTTCTCCTTTCCCCCCTTTGGCGTCCCAGGCTAGCGGGGTAGACACCAACCAGTCAGGTCAACTAGCTGCACGGCTAACTGAGCTAACGAACGGCTGCTTCAGTTAGCAACAGCAGGCGTTACTGTGGTGACAAACTGCCTCCAGACTGATATCAAACACAGCTGTCGTATGTTTTCATGATCATTTAACACGTTTCAAACAAACAAACATGTTCTTCTACACAATATTGAGCTATAGGTTGACAGATTTGAGTCTGAAGTGAAGTGAAATTTCAGCAAAAAGCCATTTGCATAATTATTTTAATGAATTCATGCGAACACACAATAAGTTGTCTCTTAATAGCCAATAACTAATGCATTTCTGCTAAGCTGTGTGACGGAAGATGTTGCCGCGGAAATGCAATCAAGTTTTAATAAATAATTACACGGGAGTAATTAATTGATTAGGCGGCACATTTCATTACATGATGAACAATGATGAATCGAGAGCGGCAATTCAGGGACCCAATTAAAGCACAAATAACACGAAACATATTCAAAGAATTGCTTTCCATTAAGAAACTGGGGACTGCTCAGCGAGACATTCATCATCGTGGAACCGGTGGTGAAATGTGAAATGTATTGTAATTTATGTACACGCGTTGTCTCAACAATGCATCCGGAGTCGGTGAATAGAAGGAGGAAAACATGCAGCAGGCAACGTGTCAGACGCTAAAGAGTGATGCTTCCGCCGTCCAAGGACGAGTGTTGCACTTTATTATATATTTCCAGAAGTTTGTACAGCTGATCAATATTCTTTCGTCCACACAATGCGAGGAGTCGTAGAGCCATTATAGATAAAGTGCATACTTTCCGCGCCCGCGGAGAAAAAATGCATCAATGTCAGAACCCGGCAAGGTGAGAAGCCTTTTCATCGGGAGTAAGAGAGAAAGTGCAACTTAAATTCCATCTGTCACTTATTTTCCGTCCATTTGTATCAATTTGTTTCCCTCTCAAGGTTGTTTAGCCGTTAAACGTATAACGCCGCTTCTTGTTAATAGTTCTAATCGCCCACGGGAAATTGCTTTTTTTTTAAAAAAGCCAGAGTCAAACAAAAACTTCAAGCTTCAATTAAATGTCTGATCAGAAACCTGAAACTAATAAACGTGCATAAAACTTCGTGGCTAGCTAGCTGCACAGGCTAAGCTACCATAAGTTACAGTGCATTGACATATTTTATTAATGTTCCTTTGTAACGTGTCTTTTTAGCTCTGTTTTGGTCTCCACTAACTTCTGAAGGTAGTCCAACAAGTCCTCACATCTAAATGACTTAAAGGTCCACTGTGTAGGGTTTTAAGTAATTTATGACCTCAAATCAGCGTCTTCATTCATAAATAAGTCCTCATTGGTGTAAAATGATCTCTGCCAACAATCTCACTTCTCCTCCTGAGGGAAGAATCACTTCTCTGTATTTCCATAGGACGGGCGAGCTCTACGGAGGCTTCCATGTCCTTCCGCTCTATAAAAAACGATGAACTGGTGAGAGGGACAAAAAGCTCTACGTGGTACAGATAAGGCTAAAGGCGTTTTCACTCAGAGCCAGCGTGACTGTGGAACGGAGAAGGAGCTTAGCCAGACGCGCTCGTCAGCTGCAGTTTGAAGTCTGTTTGAAATAACGTACCTCATCACCCGAAACTAAACTTGATGAAGATGCTAGTGTTGAACGACAACGTTAGTAATGTTCACAGCTTCAATTGAATGTCTTATCTGAAACTAACAATAACAACGCGCATAAAACTTTGCGGCTAGTTAGCTGCAACAGGCTAAGCTAACATAAGTAATGTCCCTGCATTAATAAATGTTCGAAGCGCTAAGTTTCAGTGCAGTAATTGCGATATTGGATGCAGATATGTTATTTTTAGCTCTATTTTAGTCTCTACCAACTTCAGATGGGAGTAAATAAGTTCCACAGCTAGATGTCTTTAAAAGGTTGATTGCCAGTGACTCCAAAAATGGCTACTGTATATAAAAGTAGGCTACCAGAACCAGGCGAACCGGACCTTCAACGTTACCTGGTTTACAGTATAAGATGGCAGCTGTTTTTTTTCCTAACCTGACTCTCGCCAGATGAATTTCGTTCCGCCTCTCTCCACTCATCCATCTGGGATCGCTCCATTGGAGATGTGTTTCAGAAGGCTGGGCCTTATCAAAAATCCTTGCATATGATTGGATAAACCACTTGTCTGTCATCTTTATTGACGTGCTACTTCAACCACTCACATCGAAACCAACCTGTGACGTCGATGAGAGCGACGTTCTTTTAACGAAAAAATATTGGGTACATTGGACGACACGGATGAAATAGCAGCATCAATGTTGACGCTTGCTTCCTCGATGCGAGCCGCCATTGTTGTCTGAATCAAAACAGTCGCTTCTCCGCTACGTCACATCTATGAAACTCCCGCCCGGCGGTCCTGATTGGCTCGACCATAAAATCTGGTGCCGAAATCCCAGAGGAGCTAGGCGGAACGAAATGCATCTGGCGAGAGTCAGGTTATTTTTTTTAAGGTTTAGGCACCAAAAGTACTTTGGTTTAAGAGCTCATGATTTTGGGTTAAAGTTAAGGCGATAATAATGAGTTAACGCAAATTTCTCTTAACACCATTAATTGGTTTTGACACTGAGTGCCACTGTGTTACGTTACGTAGGTTAGAATAACGTTCACGTTGGACATGAACGGCGGTCTCAGCGACTGTTCCTGGAAACAGGGTTGATTAAAGAGGTCGAATAACGAGCTGACAGATGCTTAAAAAAACAAACAGCAGCTCCCCACGTGAAACCTCCCGTATGTCATGTCGTGTCTGAGGAGACGGTGATCCACGTGGACCTCGGCTCGGCTGAAGCAGCTGTTGAAACGAGGATCCATTTCGCTGAAGTGTCCTTAAACCAACACGCTGATGTGTTTCTGACGATGGGGAACAAAAGGGAGACGGATGCTGTTCCGTCGAGCTCGGGTACCAAACCTCGTGTTATTCTGCCACAGCGAATCGATTCACACGGAGACGCACTAATTAAAAAAAAAGAAGCAAAAGCACTGGGATTTACACCTTCATTAGTTTTAGCTGCATATTGAAAGTTTGGTTTTTTATTTATTTAGCGAAGCAAATCTCAAAATCCATTTCGGATTTTAATTACTTTATCATGATGTTGGTCATGTGCGGAGCAACAACACGCACATTTCGGCTCTTAACTGCTTCCCAGGGTGACGAGTTTCATTAACACCTATATGAGGGACGTTTTGCTCATCAGCCGAGAGAAAATTGGAAATTTAGAATTATTGTTTGACCGCCACCCGGCTGTAAAAATACGGTACGATTTGTTTATTTTTAACGGTAAAAAAGAAGACACAGCAAAACTAGTGTGAGCGTCCGTTTTTTGTCTCTTCAGTTGCTTTATTACTTCGAGCCGGCGATGTGTTTCAGTATCTGGCAGGAAACATGACAAGCAGTCCGTCTCTCCAGAGCTCGTCCACGCATCCCAGGATGCACTCTGTCAGCTGTTATTGTGCACGGTCGCACATACCTGCTTCGCAAATTCGTTCAAACGCTCCTCAACCCAACTATTCTCAGGGACTGTTGAAGTGTATCTACAGCAAGAAAAGTGTTGAGAAGTGGATGAAGGCAGAAGATGCTTCCCCTCGACGGTGCATTATTCAGGTTGTCACCTTGATGCTTTGAACAATGAACGCCGCACAAGATGACAAGAAGCCTCCTGCCTCGAATCTGGTTTGTGGTTGTCCAAAAAAATATATATATATCTATAAAATATCTCAACGTTACAGAAGTGTGACTGGTTTTTCATCTGCACTCGTCTGTCAGAGTGTCAGGAACGAATGTAGGCCACGACTGCGCCGAGCGAGATCAGGACGCTGCTCGGATAAAGTGCTCGTAAAGGATCGGTTCATTATTATTTTGACCAATTCTCACCCCTGAATCCTCGGAGCAGGTCGGTTCAGAGAGGCGTGAACTTAAACTGTTGTTAAAGGACGATGAACAGCGAACAGCGTCCTCGTCTGACGCTTCCAGTGACGGAAAAACTGAGTGAATAAAAAATAAATAGGAAGAAAAGGACTGATTATGCACCGGAGATCTTTAAAGGTCACAAATGACTGAAGGACAGATTATTTGCAAATTAAATCTTTTTGTATTCTTTCTCTGTGCTTCTGAAGAGGTCGACATCTTGTTCCCCGGCTGTTGAATCATCCGCCCCGCTGTTGTCCCGACGCGACAATGCTTCGATTCATGTTTTATTCACACGCGAGTTCACCAGGGTTAGAGAGAGATCGTGCTTTTATACTGAGGTTAGTGAACATTTATAGCTAAGTAGGTATTACTGTTACCATAATGGTGATCAGGAAACAACTGCGGTTCTGACTTTCGATGGGAATCAGGGAACAAACAGCATTTTGGTCGAACCGTCCATCCACCAGAACCTCCTCCCCCCTACAGACCCTGTTGCTCTATAATAACAACATCCCAGGTACCACAGAAGTGTTTGGAATAAAGCTAAATATAAAAATATTTATTTCAGAAGATAAAAGTTGAATTCCGTTTCCTCCGTCCTGTCGAGTTTGCACCGTAACCACAGCTTTTAGTGTCGCTGCTTGAGTGCTTTAGAATGACAGTATGTTAGCCTCTCTTACACTGTTATACAACGACAGTACCAGCTCGCCTCGCCTCGACTCAGCTCGCCTTTTTTGCGTTCCCATTACTGAAATCTGGTACCTGGTACCTGCTAAAGTGGTGCTTTTTTAGCATCACCTCCGTATAAGTTCCAACCGAGCTGAGCTGATGCTTCTGTGTGACGTAAGCTGGCAGCCGGCCACTGATTGGACAGAGAGCGACGCCACTTGACGACTCATGACGAGCGCGACGTCCGAGCCTGACACCCGCTACCTTTAAAAACTAGCATCTGCGTTCAGTCAACACAGCGATTACATGGAAGGAACAACGCGCAGGAACACGGCGTGGACCGTGGCAGAGGTGGAGACGCTTAATAGGAGATCGCAGCGCGCCATCAATGCACCTGATCACACATCAATCGAGGACCAACACGCCCAAGTACATTTGCTATTTATGCCGTTTTTCCACCGACAGTACCAGCTCGCCTCGGCTCAGCGTGGCTCTACTTGGTTTGGTTTCAGACGTGTTGCGTTTCCATCTAGAATTAGTATCTCATCAACGTGGGCGGGTCGTCATCAACGTGGGCGGGTCGTCATCAACGTGGGCGGGTCGTCTTCAACGTGGGCGGGTCGTCATCAACGTGGGCGGTCGTCATCAACGTGGGCGGGTCGTCATCAGACGTGGGCGGGTCGTCTTCAACGTGGGCGGGTCGTCATCAACGTGGGCGGGTCGTCATCAACGTGGGCGGGTCGTCATCAACGTGGGCAGGTCGTCATCAACGTGGGCGGGTCGTCATCAACGTGGGCGGGTCGTCATCAACGTGGGCGGGTCCTCATCAGTGACGTACTTATCCACGCGACACATAAACAGGGCTAGCTGTGGGCTACGCTAAACACGTCACACCTTTTCATTTCCTGTCGCACCATCGAGCTCGTTCTGGATGCGTCTTCAGCGACAACACTCAGGAGCGTCTCCACCTCTGCCACGGTCCACGCCGTGTTCCTGCGCGTTGTTCCTTCCATGTAATCGCTATGTTGACTGAACGCAGATGCTAGTTTTTAAAGGTAGCGGGCGTCAGGCTCGGACGTCGCGCTCGTCACGAGTCATCAAGTGGCGTCGCTCTCTGTCCAATCAGTGGCCGGCTGCCAGCTTACGTCACACAGAAGTATCAGCTCAGCTCGGTTGGAACTTATACGGAGGTGATGCTAAAAAAGCACCACTTTAGCAGGTACCAGGTACCAGATTTCAGTAATGGGAACGCAAAAAAGGCGAGCTAAGTCGAGGCGAGGCGAGCTGGTACTGTCGGTGGAAAAACGGCATTACACAACCTGGAAAATAAGAACTGTGTCGGTCTGAAACTTGTCATGACGCTTTGCTTTGGGCATCATAAAGTTAAAATACCTTTTTATATCTTAATATCTATATTATTCCTATGAAACGCCTTGTGTGGGTGTGATACAGACTCACAGGCTTCGTGTCATTCTTATTTAGCGGCTGTGAACCCGGTGACATCTTTGTTTGTCTCTCTCCGAGAGGTAAGTCTATTTTCGTTCAGCGTGTTTGATGAGATGATGCCTTCAAATCACAAAATGTTTGACAGTTAATTCCACCTCCAATATCGGCCCCCCTGTTCCTTTAAATATAGCTGCGAAGATAAAGCTCACCACACCTGAATCTTTCACATTTTTTTTCCAATGTCTGTACACATCCAGCACAAACTAATTAAGTGTGATTTGCTATAGCTGAGCACGGTCTCAAGTGTTTATCGTCGGTTGATTGTCATGCGAGAAACGATTCAGCAGAGAGCCGCCGTAACTCCGGAGCCACTTCAGAACCTCGGCTTAATTTAAAATGCTTATTTTCTCGTGTTATTGGCTTTTTCTGCGCGGAAATGTGTTTTATTTCATTCCCTGCTTCTGCTTCTCGATGTTTTTTAATAAATTGAAAAATTTCGAGAAATTAAGCAGAGAGGAAAAAATACAGCCGGCGTGTTCGTGACAATACGCTTCCTGATCTCATGGTGAGACTCAGGCTTGCTCTTTTTTTTTTCCTGCTCATATTCTGTGTACAAAACACATCTACAGTCACATCCAGGTAAAGGAAACATGTCATTACAGCCACGTTTACCTGCACATGTATAGCAGACGTTGTATGTATGCAGATGTGACCTTGGATCATCCCCGAGGCGACGAGCTGGTCGTAAATCCACCTATTATTCCATCACGGCGACTATTAATCCTGCTGCAACGCAAATGTGAAATACAGCCAGGATGTTTGTAGGGTTACGACAGGTAACCTAAAAGGTGACACGTTCGATAATGTTGACGTAGAGCTGCATCAGAAAGACTGATAAGCCGTGTTGATGGTGGTTAGATCTGAGTGCTGCGGAGCCGTAATAACGTCTCAGCTGGATATTATTTACATCGACGCTTCAACAGCTACGTACCTGCACGGTTCACCTGTTTCATGAGAGAAGCTAAGCTAAACCTCATCTCTGGCAGTATCAGTGCCCTCATTGGAACAGCTGATAAACTCGATTGATTATATAAAACTCCTAACTTGTTACCTTTGGAGCGTTACATCTTTTAGTTTTGTTGATTAAATGTTGCCACGATATGTGTTACAGTGACATAACTGTGTTCATGGAAATGTTTAAAACAACTGAATTCAGCCTCTCAGATGATAAACTCAGAGTGCGTGAACGCTGTGAACCTGCATCTGCATCATAAATCTGATTATTTGTGTCGATTTAGTTTTGTTTAACACCTTTTCTCTTTAGATTTCTATCATAGTACATTGATTATTGCTTTTTTTTAATTAGTTCACAGTATCAGACATATAAAAAATGCTTTAAATAATAAATAAAATCTACTGTTTGTGCTGTTTTACGTTAAAAAACTTCAGCTTTAGTCGTACAAATGAAAACTGATGCCAAATCCTTCTTACACACAGAAAAATAAAGGTGCTAACTGGAACCAAAAATGGTTCTTTTCGGAGTGATGCCACAGAAGAACCATTTTTAGTTCCACAAAGAACCTTTTAGCAAGAAAACGGTTCTTTGAAGAACCATTCCTGCAAACGGTTCTCTGATCAAATAGTTCTTTGAGGCACCTTTGGGGGTTCTTTAAAGAACCGTTTGCAGGAATGGTTCTTCAATCTTGCTAAAAGGTTCTTTGTGGAACTAAAATTGGTTCTTCTATGGCATCACTCCGAAAAGAACCATTTTTGGTTCCAGTTAGCACCTTTATTTTTCTGTGTGTAAGAAGGATTTGGCATCAGTTTTCATTTGTACGACTAAAGCTGAAGTTTTTTAACGTAAAACAGTACAAAAAAGAACCATCAAATGGTTCTTTGAGGCACCTTTGGGGGTTCTTTAAAGAACTGTTTGCAGGAACGGTTCTTCAAAGAACCGTAAAGATAAAAAAAATCTTTAAATAATAAATAATATCTACTGTTTGTACTGTTTTACGGAAAACGGTTCTTTAAAGAACCATCAAACCATCAAATGGTTCTTTGAGGCACCTTTGGGGGTTCTTTAAAGAACCGTTTTCCGTAAAACAGTATAAACAGTAGATTTTATTTATTATTTAAAGATTTTTTTATCTTTATGGTTCTTTGGAGAACCATTCCTGCAAACGGCCCTTTGAAGGACCCCCAAAGGTGCCTCAAGAACCACTTGATGGTTCTTTGAGGCACCTTTGGGGGTTCTTTAAAGAACCGTTTGCCGTTTGCATAAATGGTGCTTCAAAGAACTGAACAGAAATCGGTTCTTTAAGGAACCATTTTCAAGAAAGTTCTTTGTGGACCCAACTGGTTCAGTAAAGAACCTATTTTAAATGGTTCTTCAGTAATTTTTCAGAATAAATGGTTCAATAACAAGAACGATAACATCGTTGTTGGCCAGTTTTTATGCCTCATAACCCGAACCGGGCGAGTCAACGGGCCGACCTCCGTATCCGTCCTGAATGATTCATCTGACAAATAAAATCAACTTTCAATGAAAAGAAGAAAAGTTGCTAAATGTCAAGGAAATGAGTCAGGAAGCACAATTTCACCTGACATTGTGTTTTTTTTAAGATCTATTTCTTATTGTGGATGTTGAAGGGTTTATGTAACGATGAATCACAGAATATGTCTTTATGTAATCTAACAATGGTGCAGTTATTTCTGAACATTGGCGCAGATGCTCATTCACTTCCAACCTGTGCTTTATGACTTTGGTTTGGAAACAGGAAGGAAAAACAGCCACTCAGTCGACTTCCTTTCCTTCCGCTCAGCTGATGTCTGCAGCCGGAGGTTAGAGCAGCGAGTTTGACCACATGTGAAACGGACCATTTAGCCCGTGTTTGCCATTCCTCCCTCCGCTCAGCGTGAAGATAATTGGATATAAAACATCAGCGAGAAGTCATAGCTCTCCTCCTCCTCCCGCCCGGGCCCGGCCTTACAGGTCCAATTCACACAATAAAACACCATTATACCTCATCAATGGTGCTTTAAATGTGCCGGACAGAGGGAGACGCTTCAGCAGTCCGTCTCGTAACTCACGTGGATGCGCCTCTCGATGACCTCAGCCCTGCTGGACGAACGCTTTCTTTATCTCGTCTTCTGCCGCGTCGAATCTCAGCTTCTTGCTTTATTGTTCCTCTGCAATAACATAATGAAAGTCCTGCACCTCACCACGTCCGTCCACATGAAGAGGACACTCTGCAGGTTGCAATTACCTTGATAGAACCTTTTCTCTGCTCTCTGATGGAGGATTATAGACGAAGCTGTGGCGGCAAAGACTAAACAATTAATCTCATCAACGCGTTCTCGACTCGCAGCTCGGTCGGTGGCCTTCAGCTTCAAACTACCTCCCTTTGAAGAACCATTCCTGCAAACGGTTCTCTGATCAAATGGTTCTTTGAGGCACCTTTGGGGGTTCTTTAAAGAATTGTTTGCAGGAATGGTTCTTCAAAGAACCGTTGTTCTTTAAAAAAAACCCAAAGGTGAGGGTTTTTTTTTTTTTTTTTAAAGAACAACGGTTGGGGGTTCTTTAAACAACTGTTTGCAGGAATGGTTCTTCAAAGGACCTTTTGCTAAAAGGTTCTTTGTGGAACTAAAAATGGTTCCTCTATGGCGTCACTCTGAAAAGAACCATTTTTGGTTCCAGTTAGCACCTTTATTTTTCTGTGTGTAAGAAGGATTTGGCCTCAGTTTTCATTTGTACGACTAAAGCTGAAGTTTTTTAACATAAAACAGTACAAAGGTGCCTCAAATAACCATCAAATGGTTCTTCAAAGAACCGTAAAGATAAAAAAAATCTTTAAATAATAAATAAAATCTACTGTTTGTACTGTTTTACGGAAAACGGTTCTATAAAGGACCCCAAAGGAACCATTTGATGGTTCTTTGAGGCACCTTTGGGGGTTCTTTAAAGAACCGTCCACGTCCATCCACATGAAGAGGACACTCTGCAGGTTGCAATTACCTTGATAGAACCTTTTCTCTGCTCTCTGATGGAGGATTATAGACGAAGCTGTGGCGGCAAAGACTAAACAATTAATCTCATCAACGCGTTCTCGACTCGCAGCTCGGTCGGTGGCCTTCAGCTTCAAACTACCTCCCCTCCTCAAGCGCCAGTTTCGGCTAGACTTTCAAAATAAAGCTGACAAACAGTTCACGTACCGTATTTCACCAATTAATCGCTGCGCTGGTTCTTTTAAACGCCTGGGGTCAGCACCCTTTTTGCGTATTTAACGCCCACCTGAATAACCGCCGGGGCGATTATTTGCATTATTTTTGCAGAAGTAAACAGTCGGCACTTCCGTTTTCTGTCAAAATAAGAGAAGTAGCTAACGTTAGAAAAGGGTGGACCGTAATCTTAGATGACCGACTGACTCTTATTTTGACAAAAAACAGGAAGTGTCAGAGAGAACGACTCAGCGAGTTTAACGGCCCACCTTCACACAGCGGAGGACAGGTCAACACGGAGGAGGACGGACAGCAAATGGACATAAATGACAACGTAAGAAGGAAGAAAAATAAAAAGTATGACGCTACGTTTAAGCTTGGAGTTGTGAAATACAGCTGTCATCACAATAATGGCCTGGTGCAGGTCTGTGTAGAAATAAATAAAGGCCTGCCGTGGTTCTTTTAAACGCCTGGGGTCAAAGCTGATTCTGCGTATTAAACGCCCGGCTATTAATTGGTGAAATACGGTAGTCTGAAATGTTACGAATGTTGTCGTGCGGTTTGATCAGGAAGGGATCATACTCACGGTTGAAATAACTACATTCAGTCTTGATACTTCCTCGCATTACATAAATCAAAAACAAAATCATTCTTGACTCTCGGTCACGAACAGGACGCATTTCTCGGTAATCCCTTTAGCTTTCACGTTGCATTTTACTGTCTTGCTTTGCGGTGTTTTCCAGTGTGAAATATTTCCACACAGCTGACATGTTGGCGAGCCACAGTGCTGCTCAGTGCTAGCCTGCTAGCTGGCTGCTAACTGTGGAATGGATTTCCTGAAAGGGGGCGTGGCCTATAGCTCTGTGTCTCATTGAGCCACGCCTCCGTTCAGGAAATCCATTCCACAGTTTGCAGCCAGCTGGAATCACATGTGGAGTCATTTCAGCAGACATGGATCGGAAATCTCCAATCCGGGGATTACGTTGGTATCGGACCAGATACCGATACTGGATCGGATCGGACCCGTCCCTAGTAGCTACAGCACCAAACCCAGACACGTATAGCCACGGAGCAGGCTGTATTTGAGTGATTCAAAATGAGTCTTTCAGTAAAATTACGGAAAGCTGCTGAGACTGAACGCACGTTAAAGCACTTTGAGAGGAAGAATGATGAGAATAACTACCTGTAACTTCATCGGCGCTGACTTGGAGAGGCGGTTTTTTACCCTGTTAAGTTCTGGTTCTGTGGGCAAAATGAGCAGAAACCAACATCCCCTTGTATTGATATTAAACATTGTTGTTGCTGCTTTTCTTCCCAGTTGATGCTAAAAGCCGGCCGAACGTCCACACGGTCTTTTCAATGTAACCTGGCAACTCAGACAAAAGTCACATCAAGGTCCAAACCGAGGTTCCATCTGTGTAGAATTACCCGAGCAAGGACTTCAAACAATTGGGAAAGAAAAAGCAGGGGAAATAACTCTTACGCTGCCCTCGGTACTTAGAGTTTGAAGGGAGGAAAATAATTTGACCATTGACGCAGCAGTGCAGAATGTAGTCGACTGTACGACTCGTCTGCAGGAAGTAAAACACAAACGGAAGGAAAATAAATACGTATAATGTAAAAGTGAGTTATATTGAGATTCAGAAGGGTTCCTCCGGTCTGGATCCATGTCTCTCACCCTCATCTCATCTCATATTTACAGGTTGATGATACAGTCGACTCCTCCAGCTTTAAGGGAGTGATGAAGTATCAACATCCAGTGATGAAAGCTCTTACACCGGCTCTACTTATCAGGTTATTGGACTCTGCATCCCCTTACTGGAAAGGGACGCCGACTCTCTCTATGTGTGTGTGTGTGTGTGTGAGTGTGTAGCAGGTGTAAAAAGCCGTGAAATATAGCCGCGGTGAAGGGTGCAGCATAAACCCGGCCACTCCAACTTTTTTTAATTTGGATTGGCAAGTCAACTGCCAGGATGGCAATATTTTATCATCAAGTCGTTTTCTGAGTATCCCGCTCCGCCGCAGAGTGGCTCTCCATCATGTTTGTCAGAGGGGACTTTATTGAAGAACACTGAGGCCGGATTGGACGCCGGGCACACACACACACACAGCTGAAGTGTGTGTGGAGAGGGTGTGTGTGTGTGACGGCTGGTGTTGAGGGCGGAGTGATTATATTGAATTTGCGGGCATCTGGGTTTCTTTGTGGCTAACAAGTCCGGACTCTTTATCGAGTTTCAGGTCCTTAACCCATTTGTGCCATTGAGTTGTAAGGCAGATCATTTTATCAGTTGAGTCCCTCTGAATCATGTTATGTATTTATTTTTTCCATTTTGTACTTTGTTTTGAAGAAAATAGCATTTTTATGACTGGCAACAATTGTCACACAGCTTGTCACTCGGTCAAATGTCACCTAATAATAATATAGAAATAATAACAATAATATAGTAATAACAAAATATTAATATAGTCATAATAAATAATAACAAAAAGGTGGAGCGGGTAAAACAAAAGAAAATACGTAAAGCTGTACATGGATACCGATGGATATTATCATTCCAGGAAGGTAGCTAATGATCGTGGTTCAAACCTTGGTTCCTCCTGTATAAAATTCAAAACAACAAACAATTTGAACTGCCCATGAACAAAAATATTCATCCTAGGTAACATTTTTGAGGGTAGGGTTACTCTAGAGACTTGAATGATTAAATAATTATAATATGTTTGCGGGGAAAATCATAAGAAATGTATGAAAATGACCTCTTTCCAGGAGGATTTGCAACCACCATGTCTTCAGCCGGAAGGAGCAGGAAGCAGATGATGTCATGCGATAGGAAGCACTTGGAAACGATTTTTTATAAATCAAAACCTTTGTCTAAGTTGTCTACTGAGCATATAAGTGGAAAAAGTTGCATGAGGACCTTTGAGATTTTTTATTGTGAGTCGAAAATGACAGTGATACACTTGTGGGGCAAAACGGGTTAAAGACACACTGTGGAATTATTTCTCCCATCTAGTGGTTAAATGTTATTCTGCATTCAAATGAATACTGCTCTCTAGCGCCTCGCGTTTTCAAACGTGCGTTGCAGCCTGTTGGAACTACGGCAGGCGGGATGTGTCAAGATTCAAGAAGCTGTGACAGCAACATGTCTTCAAACAGCACTTCATCAAGTTTAGTTTCGGGTGATGAGGTACGTTATTTCAAACAGACTTCAAACTGCAGCTGACGAGCGCGTCTGGCTAAGCTCCTTCTCCGTTCCACAGTCACGCTGGCTCTGAGTGAAAACGCCTTTAGCCTTATCTGTACCACGTAGAGCTTTTTGTCCCTCTCACCAGTTCATCGTTTTTTATAGAGCGGAAGGACATGGAAGCCTCCGTATGAAAAACTTCCCATAAGGAATGAATGGGACGGGGTCAAAAAAGTCGCAAAATCATCGACGTTTTTCAAACATCTCCTGCTCTGGCAGACTTTGACCTAGAGACACCATTCAAACTTTAAAATGTAGGCACAAGTCTTATCTATTTGAGTTGCATTTGAACTTTCTTTCTACGATGTTTAGTTTTTGAACGGTGACCCTTAATTGATCGTGAGTGATTTCGAAAAAATTCAGGATTTTCAATGTGTGTGTATTGCGGAATGTTCGCGCAGCACCAACTGGCAGAGTGGGGGAGCCTGAAAAAAACTCTCCGAAAATGTTTCTTTAGATGACGATCCTAGCCACAGATTTCACACTACAATAGTGATATTTTCCAAGAACGTAGCCACACTTGTCTTCTGTCTGGCAACGTGTCCACTTTATCGGGAGGATGTACGGTTTTTGAATTATCTGCGTCTCACCGACACAAACTCCAGCAACTGCCCCATAAGCCCCAATGTTAAACGGGAAGAGGATTTTGGGAGAAAAGCAGAAACTGCCCTGCTTCTCTTCACGCCCAACTTCCTGCTTCACGTCACAATGTGTGATTCTTCCCTCAGGAGGAGAAGTGAGATTGTTGGCAGAGATCATTTTACACCAATGAGGACTTATTTATGAATGAAGACGCTGATTTGAGGTCATAAATTACTTAAAACACGACACAGTGGACCTTTAAAGTGGAGGTGTTGCGTTCAGGTGCAGCAGTCGATGAAGTCGGTCACGTCGGGTCTCTTCTCTCTTCAGATCATGCTCGGTTCTCAACAGCTGCATTTTTTCTTCCAACAAAGCAGCAGAGAAGTGAAAAGCATTCACAAGACTGTTTACAAGCCAACATCGACGTTATATCATCTGCTGGCGTCTCGTCTGTATGGATTCATTCAGGCGACACGACGTCTTAATAGAAGTTTGTCTCTCGTCATTTAATAACAACAATAATAAAAATAACACACTTTATTTCTATGGCTCCTTTCAAAAGCAGAGCGACAAGGTGCGTCGTCAAACACAATAGAGGAGAATCAGAGAAATAAAACGACACAAGACGCAATAAAATCAGCGAAGTCAAGTGTGAAGGAATAAAACAAATATAGAAGAGCAACATTAAACCTTTCAAACGTTCGTCTGTGCAGGTGTGTTTTTAAAAGCTCTTTAATTTGAGGTACTGAACTCAGTTTGCTGGTTTGTCGTCGCAAAAGCCAAAGATGTGGATGCAAATGTTTTCCCCTTCACGCACATCGATTGAAAGTGATCGGAAGGTGAATGATGAATTTGTGCAGCTGGAGTTCAGCCGATTGTTTTGACAGCATCGTGCCGACTCTCTGGTTACGTATAGGCACAAAAACTACTTGGTTGTGGTGAAGAAAAGATCATCTTCTGGCTTAAAATACTTGTTTTGTTTCAAATTTTGGTCACCGAATGTCCGAGGAAACACTGTGAAACGAGTCCTTGGAGGCCGAGGCGGTTGATAAAAGATCCTGATGTGACACATTTGGTAGAAAATGACGTAAACGAATGTGATCGTATCGTTGATTTGCAGAAATGTTTAACCAACGTTTAACTCTGTTTCCCCTCCGTAAATTCACAGCTCAGCCACCTCGCTGTTCTTCATATTTAACCGAATGTCTTTTTGTGTGTCGGTTTCCAGGCTGAGTGTTTAAAATGAGCATGAAGTTGTTTTTTTAATGAACGAGGTGAGCAATTTAAAAAAAAAAGCCATTCACCGGAGCAGATAATGTTGCTGTTATTGGCTCACAGTTCTTGTTTAACGTTCAAAAAAAAACAACAAAAAACCAAGGGCACCTTATTCACTGAAATAAAGGAAATACAACACAAACATTCACAATCTGCTCCGGAGTTTAAAATGCTGCTAAAAAAAACAGAGCGCTGGAATTATTTGGGGTGTTTTTGTGTCGCTGCTGAATTTGCTCAAGGACCCGCTGGTTGAAATATAGTGCTTATGAATCCTCAAGGTAATGGAAAAGATGCTCTGCTGACAGGCAGCAGAGACCCAGGGTCATGTTTTTCCTCGCGGACATAAATCTCGGCCTCTCGTGCCCCCTGCCCGCCCTTCCTGTGCATCTGTAGCGCCGGCCGTCTTCTGGCTATCTTGACTGATTGAGAGGCGTGATTTACAGCCGCCGAGCGCGACTATAGGAGAAAATTCAATTAAACGGAGGAACATAAATAGGAGATAAATGAATAAGTGCCTTCGCAATCTTTGCTTCTTTTTCTCTTTCCCCACCGGCCTTTTGTCCACACGAGAGAATACATTCAGATTGTTTTCGTGCAGACGATGACTCACGCTGATATGTTAATTCCATCTGTACATCTGTACAGTCGCTGGGTAATTGAGGTTTAAGGACATATGGAGCTAAATATTCATACTTGTGCAAAGACAAAGATCTCATTTCTGTCCTTGAGAGGAAGAAAACAGCTGAGAGGTAAACTGCAGGACGAGTTCTTCCTCCGAGTGTCGGTGGACGGGGTCATCGTTTTTTTCTTTTTTACGGCGAGGACGCCAGGAGACTCTCCCTCCCTCCCTCCCTCCCTCCCTCCCTCCCTCCCTCGTTCTCTCTCCATATAGGTTGCTAAAGTGACTTTTGAGATTTGATACTTAAACCTTGAAAGATCTGTTTCCCGCTCCAGATTTAGACCTGACCTTTTCCAAAGCAGCCAGCGAGACTGACTGCACCTCTGAAGAAGAGGTCCGGGCTCACGGGAGGACGCCATCCGTCTCCGTGTGCTCGCCACTCGGGCAAAAAAAAAAACACCCAGCTGATTGTGGACCAGTGTGTGCTCTCCCTCCTCCGGTATTGACATTCGCCGGTTGTTTTACTGCTTAATTTGCCCGAGCTGCTGAAGTATTTATAGACCTTCCCCCCCTCGTCCAAACGCGCCTCATGTAAATGAAGCTTTGTCATAAATTATCCATTGGCAAAAAAAAAAAAAGAAAATATGCAGCCCTATAATTGGAATCAGGTACAAATACTTGTTTCCTGCCTTCATAATGTGCCAGAGAGGCTTATTTTCCGTCCTGCAGCGTTCTGGTTGTTTTGCTTCCAGCGAGGGATCATTAATATCTGGGCTCGCCTCTTTCAGATGCCCTTGCTCGACAAGGAGTTCTAAATCTGTACAAGTGGTTAGGAGGACGCTCATCTTGGCTTTCGCGGGGCCGAGCCTGTCGTCCCTGCTTAAGTAGGAACTAATTTATGCCCCGGTGATAAAAAATACATAAAATAAAAGCAAGGAGTAGCCCCGGGGCAAGAAACGGCAATAAGAGGTGTGAAACCTCAAAGGCAATAATTCAGAGTGATTTATGAGCCGGTGACAGGAGGGGAAAAGGCCTCGGCAGCACGTCAGTCAGACGCATTCCCATCATCGTGAAGAGGAAGAAAGCACTTTGTGTCAACGATGGGTTCATATCCAGAAACAAAACACAACGTTCCTGCAGATCGTACACATTTAAAATATATATCTCACCGTATCAGAGTGTTTACAGGTCTGTAGGAGCAGCACAGCACATGAGAAATAAATAAAGAAGAAGTAGAAAAAGCCTTTTGTGGCTCCAGAGGAAGCTGCATGTAATCTGGTAAATTGCCTCCAGTGATGTCACAGCGGCTCAGCTGAAATGTGTTTTGGGCGCGAGTGTTTTTAAAAGGCGAGGTTTACTAAAGGTTACCGGTAAAGGCTGCTGTTGGTGGCTCACATGCACAATTAGGATGAAACGACTATTAAAAGATCAAAGACGGGCCGAGCAGCGCGAGCAGAACTTCTGTGTGTTTTAAAAAGGAGGAGGAGGAGGAGGAGAGGCTGCAGAGCTGAAGCAGCGACGGAGAGAGAAGAGGTGGAGGAGGGTTTAACTCTGGTCGTGTACGTTAAACATAAAGCAGTGCATTCCTTTAATAATGGAAATAAACGGACAGATGTTCCTGCAGTGATCTGTGTCTGTAGCTAGCTGCCTCTGCAGGAACTCGTGGCGCTACTCAACTACGAAAACGTTGGAGCAAATTTTACTTTCAATTCGCCATCAACTTGCGTAAAACTGCAAAAATTTGAAATCTGCACAGTAAAATATTCTCAGGAGTGAATTTACTGATGAAATAGCTGATGAAGATAAACATAAAACACAATCTGTGTACTGAAACGTAACATGTGGCGCTTACATTACCGTACTGAAGCGTAACATATGGCGCCTACATTACCCACAATGCAACTTTGCTCCCGAGTGACATCACTGGAAGCAGTCGATCAGATTCTCGCGTAAAACTGCTAAAATTTGAAATCTGCACAGTAAAATATTCTCAGGAGTGAAGTTACTGATGAAAATAAACCCAAAAACACAATCTGTGTACTGAAACGTAACATGTGGTGCCTACATTAACCACAATGCAACTTTGCCCCTGAGTGATCAGATTACATGCAGCTTCCTCCGAAGCCACAAAAGTTCTCCTCAGTGCACTTGTGGTGCTGCTCAACTGCGAAAACGTTGGAAACTTTAAATTTGCCATCAACTCGCGTAAAATTTGAAATCTGCACAGTAAAATATTCTCAGTGCCTACATTACCCACAATGCCACTGAGTGACATCACTGGAAGCAGTCGATCAGATTACAGAAGTTCTCCTCAGGACCTGTTCACACACTTTAACGGGTGCAAAGCGGTGGATTTACCCTTTAATTGAATCCTAATGTTTATTTATTAACACGTCGTTCTCACGTCCCGTCTGTAAAAGCAGAGTTCGGTTAAACACATGGCACATTTGCATGACGATCGGAGGCACTTTTCACGCTCTGCAATTGAAATATTACGAGGTCGGCGGGTCGCACCTGTCCACGCTGCGACGCCACGAAGAACTAAGTAATATATTCACAGTCGCCGTCACGTTACCGGGCTGATGGATCTCACTCTGCTTCAGCTAACGTAGAACGATGCTTTCAACCATTTATGTTTGGAGAAACGCTCGGCCACAAAAACTATTTAACGTTTTGCACGTGTTTATTCAAAGTGTTTAGGCGCCGAGACGCCCGAGGAGGTCGTACTCGCTCAACCCCAGCTGGCTCCGTCTCCTCGTCTCTCTCATCCTCGCACATCAATATGCAAAGAGAGGACTCACAGATGTACAAGCATGTACTCTCGTGCACACACACACACACACACACACACACACACACACACACACACGGACACTGCCAGACATGCCTGATGCAAAGGTGAAGAAATGAAGGCTTGTCGCCATGTGGGGCGCCGATAAGAGCGCCGTCCCCGGCTCCGCTCCCTCTGCTCCGTACCCGCAGCATCTGCTCTGCCCTCATTAATCAGCGGCGCGGTGGGCAGGGGGTTGCCACTTGAAATAAAGCTTGATCATCACGTGGAGCGCCGCCGACCACATCCTGGCATTTAGCTAAACTGTTTGTGTCGTTGCGGTCGTACCCGTCCTCCCCTCAAGGCTGCGCCGCTTGTTAGTTTTCTCCTCGGCTCGACGTGGGCTCGACGCCATCTGTCGAGGGGGGGACGCCACCCTGTGACCCGGTGGGAAAGATGAAGGCTGTTAACCCCCCGCGCATGTGTGTGCCGTTTAACTCGAGCTTGACAAAGCGGCGACCTCCAGGTACAGTCTGACTTTCTAACGGAGCGTGAGCGATGCTCGGGACGCCGCGTCCACACACTGATGTATTCCCTTGGCAGACGGCGTCCTGCGCTTTTCCGCTGTTCATCATTTCAGAGGAGGCTGGAATTTCCTTTGAGACACTCTCATCCTCTCAAACGGAGCCTCACCATGTTGTGTTCTTGGCTGGCCGGAGGCGACGGAGGCTCATCACAGCCGTGCCTGTGTAGACATATGTCAAAGACACAAGGACGAGCGTTTGGAGGCTCAAGGACACCGTTAGGGGGGGGGCGGCTGTCTCTGCCAACGCTAAAAATTCACAGAGGAAGGAGTCAAATAAGGCCTGAGAAAAGTCTCCTTAAGGGTTTTTTGAGGCCCAAAAAGATGGAATTTGCAATGCTGAAATCCACTTCAGTGTTATCTTGTGAGACTCAAATTCAAAAAGCGCTCGACTGAAAGCAAAAATGAGTTTGGAAAGGAAAAGGAAACTCAGGAAGGATTCGTGTTTGCAGCAGCAGACGGGAAAGTGAATCTTTGTGATTCATGAAGTTTAGTCCAACAGGTGACCTTGGTACCAGACCGACAGGTGTTACAGATAATTTACTCATCCTGTCTGACATATAACCGATTATAAACAGTACAATGGACTGTGTGTTTATTGTTTCACCTCATCAACGTCAGTAGCCGTTTTTATTCTGGGCAGTAAGCCACCAATCTGCCGTCCTTTTGGTGGCTCGCTCCGCGGATTTAGACAGAAGGCGGTAAACTGGTGGTCTGTTTTGTTCCACCAGTTTTGCCCCTCGGAGGGTAACGTTACACTTATTTGCGCCTCCCTTGCTGTGTAAATCCGAGGCGGCAATGTGGTGGCAAATGCTGAGATGGGCGGAGGTGTGGATGACGTGCACTGCTGCGCACCCACAGCCGGGAGTTTTAAAACCAGGAAACAGCTGATCACAGCAGTCAGTTCGTCACTTCATCCACGAAGATGAGCAGCTGGAAAGCCGCTGAGATCCGGGAGATGCTCAGCGTCTCCTCGCTCTCTGTAGCTGTCTCGGTTGTCCGCTTGTTGTTGTAGCGGCGAGCTAATAGCGGTCGCTACTTTCAAATTAAAAGCCCCCCGCTGAGAACCCAGTTCTAAACTCCGATGGGGTGCAATGTAAAGCTCTTATTTTGAAGAAAAACTGCGAAAAATGTCCCATAAGGAATGAATGGGACGGGGTCAAAAAAGTCGCAAATTCATCGACGTTTTTCAAACATCTCCTGCTCTGGCAGACTTTGACCTAGAGACACCACTCAAACTTTAAAATGTAGGCACAAGTCTGATCTATTTGAGTTGTATTTGAACTTTCTTTCTACGATGTTTAGTTTTTGAACGGTGACCCTTAATTGATCGTGAGTGATTTTGAAAAAATTCAGAAAAATTCAGGATTTTCAATGAGTGTGTATTGCGGAATGTTCGTGCAGCACCAACTGGCAGAGTGGGGGAGCCTGAAAAAACTCTCCGAAAATGTTTCTTTAGATGACGATCATAGCCACAGATTTCACACTACAATAGTGATATTTTCCAAGAACGTAGCCACACTTGTCTTCTGTCTGGCAACGTGTCCACTTTATCGGGAGGATGTACGGTTTTTGAATTATCTGCGTCTAACCGACACAAACTCCAGCAACTGCCCCATAAGCCCCAATGTTAAACGGGAAGAGGATTTTGGGAGAAAAGCAGAAACTGCCCTGCTTCTCTTCACGCCCAACTTCCTGCTTCACGTCACGTCACATGTTGACGCCTACCAGAGGAGGAAAAGTGGAGGCTGTTTGGAAAAGGAGGAATATTACACCTCCCTTTTAGACAGACAAGGAGGCACATTGCAGCCTTTACCTTGCTGCAGATGTGCCACCTTTTCTATCTAAAAGGGGCTATTGATTACTTGGACATGATATTACTGCCGTGTTCCTGTCGTGTCCGTCTCCTGGTTCTGGTTGTGTCTCACGTGTTTCGTCTTGTCCTCGTGTTTCTGTGCATCAGCTCCTGGTTTCATCACCCTCACACGTGTTTCACCGCGTTACTTCAGTTTGCATTTAAGTTCAGTCGTCTGTTGTGTTCGCCTGTTGTTAATTGTTGTCATTGGCCTTTGGGAACCCTTCTTACAACTGTTGCCTGTGAACTTGTTCCCAAATGATTGCTTTCGAGTTTACGCAGCATCAGAACCTCTTTGGACCTGGGGTTTTGGACCAGCTGCTGTTCAGTTTTGATTGAAGGCTGTATGATGAAGCGGTGCAGCCTGTGAGATGTTTGCTGACTGGGACTGGAATTTGAGGTTTTATTTTCATGACGTTTAAAAAGGTATACTTCATAAATGTTCTGGATTAGACTGTCTAGTTTACCAGATTGACCATTTTTGTGGCAAAACTGGGAATTTGAAAACATTTTTAGATGTTTTAAATGAGGTTTTAACAGTTTACAGTAGGGACAACAATCACTACTGGGTGGAAAATTAGCAATAAATGCCTCTTTAGAGAATAATGACACTGAAATACAGGGGTGATTGCAAAAAAAAATCCTGAGCCGGAACTTTTTCCTATGACGTCCCCCCCGGGTCCTACAAGACGTACCACCTACAGTCAATCTCAGAGCACATCTATGGGCAAAGCTACCACAGCTGCTTTATGACAGTGTTCGTGATTCGTGCCATGGTAGCGCTTTTTCCCGCTAGTTCCACACATCAGCCTCCTTGCGCACAACGTGCAGAAGCATGCACCTGGTTGTCGGAGCTTTTGGCGCCGCCTCCCAAAGAGCTTTCCATCGCTACCCACCTCTTCTATCCAAGCCCAGCGACATCTTTAGTGTCTTCCCCTGGCTTCATGAATTTGCGGTCCATCCTGACACTACGGTGCGTCAACAGCACGTGGAGCGACTGCTCTCTGGATCAATCTGTTTGGCCAAGGCCCGCCCCCACCGTATTTCTGATTGGCTAGTAGACCTGTCCTTAGTGTGATTGACTGAAAGTTGCGCCTCTGTGAGATCCAGAGAACCATATGTTAGATCTCTGGGCAAACCCGATTTCTTTTTTTTTATTATTTGCGGTCACGCCGATACGCCGGAGATCCGGCACGGCACCGGACTGCAATCAGCCCTGGAAATATACTTCTTTTACCACTTCACAATGTCCACAGTGAAATGACACTGGAACAAACTGAGGGTGTATAGGGGGGCTTGGATACCGAGGGGTTCACTTCATACGATAAAAGACTCCTACAGGCACCTTTGTATTATGCAGCTCTGATGCAGGTCGCCTAGTCGAACGGTAACTTTTGGACTCACCTGGGCGTCGTACCTCACCTCTTCACAAAAGGGCGCTCTGACTCCCTGATTGGCTGCGAGGGAAACGCCCCCCCGCACCACAGGTGATCCGAATCCACCGCAGTCGGTCCAGAGGGACGCCGAACGTCAGCTGTTATTATTTTGTCAGTCACTTGTGTATCGCATTTGATTAGTTTGAAAGGTGTTTGATTGATTTATGCAAGAGCCCCGAGCACAAACACCGAACCCAGAAACAAAAAATAGCATTTAATGACTTTGTTCTTGATGCAGAAATATGAGATGATGCAGAAATAAGCTGCCTTTTACATTTGACTCTCTCGTGCTCGTATTGAAGACCAGTTTCTGAGGTCTTGTGGTGCAGTTACATCTACGTCCACATTTTGTCGGTGATCTGTTTGGTCCGTTCTGTACTACAGTTTCTCCTTTTTTTGGTCCCAGCTCAAAGTTTTTTGTCCTTTATTCCCTATAAACAGAAGGTCTGAGGTGATTTGGCTTATCAGAGCATGTGAGCGAAGGTTTAATGAGCACAAACAACTAGGGATGTTAACCGATGACCGTTTGACCGATGGTTGACCGTATCAACGTTAACCGATCAATCTTGTCGGTTAAAAGAAATAATAAATAAATGAATTAATTAATTAAACGCTGTCTCTGTCTCTGTCAGTATCGCTGTCACTCTTCGCCGCCGTCCCTCCCCACAACTTCCGCCTGTTCCCCAGCAACCAAATCACGTGATTTGCCATATCATTTTGTGATTGGTTGATGTGGTGGCTTTTTCCACCAATAGGAAAGGGGGTATCACGTGGTTTTTTTTTTTTTTTTGCTTGCAAGCACTTCCTGTTTGCGGACACGTTACTGAGAAAAGTCAGTTTTTACCGTTTCTTCCTGCACCAAACACCAAACGTGACGGCAATATTCGCGAAAAGCGTCGCGCACATCATTGATCACAAGTCCGGGTTTACTCGTCCTATCAACACAATTTAAAAACTGGTATATAGTTTGAAGTCCGCACTTTCGCCACAAGTTGAAACAGAGAATCAGTGAGGCTGCATCTCGCTGCTCCGTCGTCTTAAAGTGGTCACGTGATTTGGACGCGCCGGCGCGTCCGTCGACCCCAATATGACAGATCATATGGTCATCAGCTCAGCTCGGTTGGAACTTATACGGAGGTGATACTAAAAAAGCACCACTTTAGCAGGTACCAGGTACCAGATTTCAGTAATGGGAACGCAAAAAAGGCGAGCTGAGTCGAGGCGAGGCGAGCTGGTACTGTCGGTGGAAAAACGGCACTCGTCGGAGGCAGAACAGGAGACAGATAAGCAGAGAAATAGCAGGCGGCTTGAAGTGGCTGTTATTTCAAATAGCACATTTTAATCTGATCGGTTAACCGGTTTCAGCCGGTTAATGAGGCTCGGTGGTCGGTCAAGAACATTTTTAATTTTCGCCATCCCTACAAACAACATCTTCAGTGTGACGGTGGCTCCTGATGTGAAGACATTTGGATCCACATGCCCACACGAATGCACGTATTTGCTCATGTACCTGTTAAAATCCACGTGACCGCACGACATTTACAGGCACACGTGACGTCCAGCGATGACTACGAGCCTCGTCGCTGCCCGTAATGTGTCTCGAGTATGTGTAACCTTTCGGGTCGTTGCGATGGGACACGGCGACACCTGACCCTCCATCATCGAGCACCTCAGAGGCGCTCTGTCACACTCGTGACAGAATACGACCCGGGAGCCATTTGTATCCGATCATGACAGCTAATGACAAACGCCCATCACGCCGCAGCTACAACCTGATTAGTGTCGAGGCAAAACAGGCAAAACCAACCAACCGCTGCGCTCGAACCCCGTTGGAAACTGTCACGCTTATAATGATGTGTGCTTTCAAACGCCAAATACCATCCGTGTGATGAAAGAGCGCCTCACCATGTGTTATCATAATGGGCAGCCGCACGCACTGAAGCGCCCGGCTTCAGTCCAGTCGGTTCAAAGCCTCCGACTTTGAAGGCGGCGGGGGTTCGTACTCTGACCTTCGTGATCAGAACTCATTTCCTCAGTGACACCTTCGCCACTCGGACATCAAATGACGCCTTTTTTCATTGTTCCCAGCTTCCCTGAAGACTACCGGCGAGTACAGCCGTCTACACGCTGCTTTATCAGCGTTAAACTTTTTGGAGGCCGGGAATGATTTGTTTACCTCGACTCGTATGCAACCGCAAAGTTTCTGCTCTCCCTGCAGGGCTCCAACAATCCAGTCCTACATATTGATTAGCAGATGCCTTTTGGGGCCCGAAGCGATTGTTGAGAACTCAGCGCAGCTCCTTTTTTTTTGTTTTTTTTCTTAATGGAAATCAGTGGTGAAGCATGTATAATCTATACGCATGCTTTGAATGATTTATCACCTATTATTTTGGTATGGAACCAATTTGTTTCATTACATGCATTTGTTTATTTATTGAGCTGTTGGGACGAGGTTAAAAATTAATAAGCAAATAATTGCCAACGAAAAGAGAGAGGCTTCATGCGAGCTGCTCGCTGAAATATCGCTCTGCAGACTGATCCACACACACACACACACACTCTTAATATGCACAGAGAAAATGTTCCCTGCAACCTTTATTAAAAAGCCCTTTACCAGGCTAATGGAGGATATCATACGTGCTCCATAACTGATGCTCAGATCACGCAGCGCGATGCTCAACATACAACAACAACAGAATCTGTAATGAGACGAGGCGATGAGTTTTCTAGGTGTTTATTCAGAAGAATATATATTTTCCTTTCATTGTATTACTCATCTAAATACGAGTGTTTCTTACTAGCTTCGATGACGTGTGCTAATGCGGCCGGCCGTGTTTCACTTTCCTTTGTACACGCCTGTGTTGTATAATGACAATAAAGCTGAACCCTGAACCTCCGCCCACTCCACCACCTCCTACTTGAACCTGTTTTGTCCAAAAAAACAAAAACCCAGCAGGAGGATTTTACTGCGTGCAGACTTACTAATTATGCTGAGCTAGTGTAAGATAATGTTCCAGTGGCAGCGGTGTGGATTCAATATTTATAAGCATACAGAGTCTTTTCACCCTCGTACTAATCACAATAAGCTGCGCTGCCTTATAAATAGTGTATAATAGACAGAGAGACCTCCGTTAGTCATCATCATTATTATCAATATCATCATCATCTTCCGTCAGTGTTAATGCACATTATACGTTTGTAGTTGTTATGACTTAAACCACAAAATAATAAGAAGGAAAGGAACGAGGAAACAGCTGAAATTGCATTTTTTGTCCAAGAATACATTTGTTCAGTGAAGCAAACCAAACTTACGTTAGTGATTGAAATCCAGGACAAAGGCTCCTGCACACCGTCCACTTCACTTGCAATTATCCTTCTCCTACGGGCATGTCGACCTTAAAGGGATAGTTCGAGGGTTTTTGTTGAAGTGGGGTCATATAAAGTACAGATCCACAGTCGGTCTGTTCCCTACCGTAGCTGCCGATCAGCGCAGCCTCAGTTTGGAGAAGCAGAGAGCCGCTCCAGCTCAGACGCTCAGCTTTGTACTGCCGTGAACGGAGTCCAGATGCAAAGCGGATTTTAACCACCTAAAACAATCTGTATCAGTTCAAGTGTACGTTGTATAGAGAAAATTCACATCGCTTTACATCGCCGTCAGACCGCCTTTTCACCGCTCGCAGATCCCCTGTTTTGGGTCTTCAGTACAGAGCGAACCCCTCTGACGCTCACGCCTCCAAGTGTGTGTTTGTGTGTGTGTGTGGCAAAATATTTTAAACGATGTCAGTGAAATCGTCCACCGTAGAAACAAGTCTTTTCCTTTTGCCCGGAGGATTCTTGACTTGCTGCCGACGTGCTCTGCTGGAACGACTTGTTCTGGATGTCTTCCTGGTCCTGGTCCTGGTCCTGATCCTCTTAATGTGACGTAATCTGGCCAGCCACTTGGAGGCGTAAGCGTCAGAGGGGTTCGCTCTGTACTGAAGACCCAAAACAGGGGATCTGCGAGCGGTGAAATACAGTGCGAGGCCCAGTTGCGCTAATGCGTAGGGATACGGAGGTTCTACGGTTGAGAAAATGTAGTGCCAAATGAACGGGCAGTCTGACGGCGATGTAAAGCGGTGTGAATTTACTCTATACAACGTACACTTGAACTGATATAGATGTTTTGAGGTGGGCCTTGTTATAAGTGATTAAAATTCGCTTTTCATCTGGACTCCGTTCACTGCAGTACAAAGCTGAGCGTCTGGGCTGCAGCGGCTCTCTGCTTCTCCAAACTGACTACGGTACGGAACAGACCGACTATAGATATGTACTTTATATGACCCCACTTCAAAAAACCCCGAACTATCCCTTTAAGGTGTGCAAAAGTGTCAGTTATTATAACCCAAAGTATGATCTATTCATAATCTTGACAAAGTGTATTTAGCCTTGACCTAATCGCCTCCGTCCATTGACCTAAAAACACTCCAACAGTCAAAATGTCGTACAATGCGTATCGTTTGTCCGTACGTTTTATTTTGAAAGGGTAACCAGACGTTGCATATAACATATTAATGCTAACTTCATCGAGAAGCCCTTCACATGAACGGTTCATCCGTTGTTTGTCTGTGTTGTTTGTCTGTATGCCACGTCACGCCACGTTCTTGAAACCTTGGTTTTTGCACAAACAACTAACAAACAAACAATGAACCGACAAAGACTGAACGAAAACCCAGAACTTAAATGACAAGGCACAGGTGAGACACAAGAGGACGGGTGCAGGTAATCAAACAGAACAAGACAAGACAAACATGGACTGCAAAATAAAACAGGAAGTGACCTAACAAAACCAAAACATGAAACAGAAACTTGACACTGTCATCATCACCTCTCCGCTCCACCTCCACTGCCTAATAGTTCAATAAAACTTTCTGACTTCCTCGTGATCGGCGTCTCTGCCTGCATGTGGGTCCTCGTTGCAACACCGTTACAGAATAAAGGACAAGGTGAAGAATGAAAAGAAAGTCAATATCGAATCACCGTGAAAGCATTTTGCCTTCTTTTTTGGACGTGTTTGAGCGACGGCAGCTGCTTTCAGAAGCTGCGGATCGATTGACATCCATCAGCACATGTGGTGCGTCACTCAAAATGGTGAAACACGTCCATTTCTTATACACTTGTTAATATATTTATTATACAGGTCTGCAGCTCAGATTCAGTCTGACGTGTGTGTTTCCTACAGTGTGGCTCAGGTTTCCACTCTTCTACTGCCAAAAGCTAAGGTCTCCACTGGAGAGAGGCCAGGTAGAGACACTATTTTTCATTCTGTCTGTGTGTGTGTGTGTGTGTGTCTGAATAATTTCCTCGGGAATCTCGGTGACCTTTAAGTCTTCTGAAAGAGCCACCTCCTTTTAAAGAAGGAGAGTGAAGGCGGGAGGCTTTTAGAAACGGACATTTAAATGATAGTTTTGGGCTGTAATGATCTTCGTAGTGCAGTCGTGGAGCTCGTAGGTGCTGCTTTTTACGTCTTCATCCGCCAAGGTCGTATTTAACAACATCTTTATTTTACATGTTACCTTTTTTGACCTCGAGAAGCAGAAAAAGGATCCGGATGACTGAACCGCTGCACCGTGGCGATGTTGTGACTCGTGTGACAGCCGCGTCTGAATATCAATACAAACAGTCAATGCTGCAATCTTCATAATTACAGTTCAAATGATTGCACAGCTGGAAAAATGGCCGGGCTGACGAACGCTTTTGTTTTCATGCAGCTGGCATGTGTGTGTGTGTGTGTGTGTGTGTGTGTGTGTGTGTACTCCTGTTGAACTGAGGTGTAAATACTAAATATTAAAGGTGCCATAGTGCCATTCTTTTTTAACAGTAAAGACCAAGATGTATTATAATTTGTGGTAACGTTAGCTGTTGACGAGGGAAGGACATATCAGATGGAATAACGTTACGTATGATATTTGACAGAACTGTCCTTCATTTTTGCCTCTGCTTTTATAACATTATATACGGTAGTTCATGGCGATATACATGCAAAGACCTAAAGAGGACTCGAATTTATCAAACGTAAGATTTCGTATTGTCCAGCCGGGTCACTCCATGAAATCGGTGCCTTTTGTGTCCCCAAGAAATTATCAGTCATAAAATTACAGTAACAACAAACAAAGATGTAATTTGAAAATATAACATTACCATGTCTTCTCTCCTCAATAAAACATCAAATTAAAACCAATTAAATATTATTTTAAATAATAAAAATGACTTTTAAGCTGATGAGGGTGAGGTTTTTGGCCTGTCCCTCACTGTTGTTGTTGTACGTCAGCAGGACTTTTAATTTGTAAAATGTTGGCAAAATGTTAAAATGTTCACATTTACATATTGTTTTAAGTATGATCTTATTGTGAAACAGTGTTTTTGGTAAAAATATATATTAATTGTCATAAATATTTACCACTTTATCGGTGTCCCCTAATTTTATGTCAACCCTGTTACCCTAACCAAAAAACCCTATCAAAATAACGGTACATTCTAGATTTGACATGATTTACAGGAGGTTGCATCATCTCTGAACCAGGATGCTAACAGCTCAGTGACAAGTAAGTTTTGCTCATCTCTGATCTGCTATTTTTGATGTTTTTTCAAGGTTGAACCAGGGGGGACAAGCATACAACGTCAACCCTGTTACCATTTTTTAACATATAAATCCAAACAATTATTTATTTCTCATAATATAATCAATATGTAAATGTAATTTCCTTTCAAAGTACATAGCATGTGCTTTAGCTAACATTTGTTATAGCTAGCAATGGGCAAATTAGCTTGAAATGGTCAACCCTGTTACTGTCAACCCTGTTACCTTTCCAGTAACAGGACTTGACTAAAACAGTTATAAAATATGAAATTCCATAGCTGAGATGGCACAATATAATTTCTTGTCATTTTAAACTGTCTTTAATTCCTGGCTACTGAAAAAATAGCAATTAAATATAATTTAAATTTTAACTTTTCAAAGTTAAAAAGGCACCGATTTCATGGAATGACCCAGCCGCTGCTGTCAAACACGCCGACAGCGGGCGGCTGGACATCAACTGGACATCAGCAGGCTGGAGACCGGATGCCCGTACCAAGACAGTGCTAATGCTGCTGCTGTTTGTTTCTATGATCGAAATGAATAACGTTATCACTCGACAGTTCAAAGTATTTGAAATGTCCGAAACTTAGTCAGCCAAGCGTAACTTACCTGTCTAGGAGAAGAGTCGCCAATTCGGCATCCGTTCGCAAATTCCTCTCAGCCTTCAAATGTCTCCATCGTTCAAATTCTTCTCCTATATAGACCCTCGCTTTGCCTCTCTTTTTATCTTGTTGTTTTTGCGATTCATAACGAGCCCTTTTGGGTTTCATTGCCTCCGGCGGTGGGTGGCGCCACATCCAAAAACATGATTGCAAAACATCAACATGTTTTGCGGTCTGCAAAAGATTTTTTTTAATGCGAATATTTTGGCTGTGCTGTTGTTGTTGGTCAGTTCAGTATGTTATATGAACATTATTCCCGAGTCTCTGTGACATATTAGAATGATTTTATGGCCAGTTGCTTTAGATTTCTTGCCTATTGTACCTTTAATATATTGGTATACTCTTGCATGTCCAACGAGCCTTCATGCACCTCTGGACAATATCCCTGTGGCCCGGTATTCCCCGTTTTCTCCTCCGACCGCTGGACAGAATCATTTGGGCTCTGTGACTTTCACAGAATTAGATTGAAGTCATGCTCAGTCGCTCTCTCTCTCGCCGAATGTCACTGTTGTCATCGGTGGCTCCAACAGAATCTCCAGTCAAGAGACCCTGAATGCCAAAATCACTTCCGATGTCCTCGGGTCGTTCTGCTTTTTCCCCTCAGTGGTCCTGGAGATTTCACAAGGTCTAACACTATAACAAAAAAAACACACATCTTGATTTGATGTTTCAAGCCCATTTGGCAAATAAGAGCAGAAAAAGACTTGATTCACATTAGCACTCGCTCCTGGCGAAACTCTACGGCAAGGTCAGTGTTTCAGCCTGGACCACTTCGGGTCCAGTGTTATCTCAGCATCTAGATGGATCCCAATTAAGCTTTGTACGATCATTAACATCCTGCAGGGGATGAATCCTAAACCACTCTGATACCCCGACCTCTCCTCGAGCTAAACTATGAGGCTGTAATTTTTAGTTTGAATACATTGCAAAGGAATTTGGTGCATATTTTCATAGTTCCAAAGGGTAATCTTACAATAATCTCTTGAATTTTAATCACCAGCGTCTTTCAGGCTCAATATGCAAGAAATGGCCACTTGTCCAATTCATATTCCAGACAAAGAGCTAACAGAGTTGCTGCTCGCTGCTGCTAATGGGCACTGTTGTTAGCTCCGTTAGCCCTGCAGCTAGCAGTCCGGACTGGGAGCTTGGGAGCTTCAACACATTACATAAACGTCTTAGACAAAACATTAAAACTCTTATAACTCGCATCTTTAAAGTCACAAACTGGCTGAGAAAATGTGACGACGAGTTCCAAGAGATTAACTCAACACAAGAGTAATTTATTCAAACTAAACAGACAAACCAGAAGAGAGAGAGAGAGAGAGATGCAGGTTGGGTGCCAGATGTATGAAAGTAGAGAAGCAGCGAACAGGTGGTCCAGCTTTTATAGCCTCGGGGCCCAGGTGAGCTCAATCATCCAACAAAATATATCAACATCTGCTAAATGGTTTGGCACAACACTTTTATCGCCGCCGGAAGGATCGCCTTAAAAATGTTGTGAAGACATTAATGTTTCCAAGACAATCAGCTGTTGAAACCTATGACATCATAGTCAGTCACTCTTTTTCTCTATTGTAGCTCAACAATAACAAATCCGGGGTTTCAGACAGTATACGGTACGGACTACGGTACGTGATGGAAGGCTACATTCACGATGTTAAGTTTTATGAACGCGGCAAATTGAAGCCAAGTCATTCCATTCAAGTCATCTTAAAAACATGTCACAACCAACCTCTGTCCTCTTCTAAATCTTTTTAATGTTACCACAGAAATAAGAAGGAAACAAACCTGACTGGCGTTGGTGATCTGACACTCGGCTAGCTTACCGTTGTACCGTAGCTGGCTAGTTATCTTAGCAGTAGCTAACCTATGATGTAAGGTTAGTACCGAGCTTGCTCAATGGTTGTTCAATCGCGGAGCAAAAATGGGAAGCGTCAACTTTCAGCCTCGATATAATCTAAATGATTGCAGTTTATAATAATCTTTTTAATGTTACCACAGAAATAAGAAGGATACAAACCTGACTGACGTTGGTGATCTCACATTGGGCTGATTCCTCTTTATCTAACGTTAGCTGACCGTTGTACCTTAGCTGGTTTTTCTAGCAGTAGCTAACCTATGATGTAAGGTTAGCAAGGGGATGTAAGGGTACCGAGCTTGCTCAATGGTTATTGAATCACAGAGCAAAAATGGGCGGGACTTAGGAAGCATTGATTGCAATTTATAAAAATATGACTCCCCCAAACGGTTGTCATGAACGGAAATTTCCAGCTACAAAAACCAAAACAACGAGGGTGTAAACATGTTGTTGCCTAAGTTGGGCTTTCAACATGGAGTCTTATGAGAAGTCCCTCTCTTTTGGAGCCAACCTCAAGTGGTCATTTAAGGAACTGCAGCTTTTGGTACTTCCACATCGTCTTCATTTCCTCAGCCCTGGATGCTGCCGCTTGGTTAGCATGCTAATGCAACGATTAGTTCAGAGCCTAACCTCTGTGCTCTTATAAATCTCTTCAATGTTACCGCAGAAATAAGAAGGAAACAAACCGGACTGGTGTTGGTGATCTGACACTCTGCTAACTCCTCTTTATCTAACGTTAGCTGACCGTTGTACCGTAGCTGGCTAGCTATCTAGCGTTTTTCTAGCAGTAACTAACCTATGATGTAAGGTTAGCGAGGGGATGTAAGGGTACCGAGCTTGAACGTAAGTCATGAACGGAAATTTACAGCTACAAAAACCAAATCTACGAGGGTGTAAACATGTTGTCGCCTAAGTTGGGCATTTAACTTGGAGTCTTATGAGAAGTGACTCTCTTTTGGAGCCAGCCTCAAGTGGCCATTTAAGGAACTGCAGCTTTTGGCACTTCCACATCGTCTTCATTTCCTCAGCCCTGGATGTTGCCGCTTGGTTAGCATGCTAATGCAACGATTAGTTCAGAGCCTCACAGAACAGCTAGCATGGCTGTGCACTCTTTATCTTGTTATTCCTGCCACAACATCAGGGTACTTTACTTATTTTCGCCGATATACAGAGATCGAGGTCATTCCTGTGCAATTACTATGTTTAAATTCTTCCATTCACTGTGATGGAGGGTTGATATCGTGGTGAGGTTTTGCTGGGATGGCTTTGCTGAGCACTGAGCCTTTTCTTCAATTTCCATAATATCTCCAGGGCATCTCAAATTACAGTTATTGCCACCACAGCCTATAGAATATTTACATTATTTAAGAGAAGGTGCACCTCAGCTACGGCGTTTGAGACTAACCGCTATGAAACTGTGAATCCAGCTTTCACAAACAAATCCAAAAACTGATGCACTCAATACACAATACAATAGGCCGGCGCTAATTTGTCATAAAAAAGATGGTTCTGGCTGTCAGATACAAACTGTGCAGCACACCTGACTCGACTTCATTAGCATTTAGCGGGAGTGAGTAAGCAGCGTGGCTCGTGACAGATGCGGGCTTCCAGCGCGGCGCTGTGATGGATCGAGCCGGTCGACGCATTGTTCCCAGACACAAAAGCTACCTCACGTGTCATCACTCTGCCGCGGAGCCAGGTGTGGCGCGATAATTCATTTAGTATTTTAATTTATTTATTTTTTTAAAGCAGAGGGGTGAAGTGATTGAAGCCCGTTGGCGGTGCACTTAACACAAAAGCTGAGGCCGCTCTGCACATCTGCTTTCCGCCACAATTATTCAAATGGCTCCACCAGTTCACAGCTTTTTTACGGAGCGCCGTCTGATCAACAGGCTGTTTATGTCATCGTGGATTCATTATAGGGACATTAGCCAAACCGCTATCTTCAAGCGTAGCTGTTAGATCTTTTGTTAAAAAGGGCAGAATTTATCTCAGCCACTTTTATGTTTTTTTTTTATGACTATGTATCAAGAGCAAGAGTAATAGCTCGAGCCATTAAAGTAATAAAGGGGTGATCTTGTACTTTAGGATCCTTTTTTTTCTTTTTCACCAGCTGTGTGAATGTGTGTGTGTGTGTGTGTGTGTGTTTGGTCGTGTACATCAGTGAATTCTAGAGTGAAAAAACTGGTTTAAAGGAGTCGTGTAACTCATTTCAGGTTCATAGCACAAACTTTAAGTTAAGAATAATCATCAACATCGCCAGGAACGGACTCAGAAAGACATGAAAGATCCTAGAAATACCAAAATACCCTGGAGGACGGCTTTGAGGTTGGGTTAAGATTAAGGTTGGGTTGGTGTACATCTCAAGGATGTTTTGCACGACTCCTCTGAGAATCAAAATCTTGAAACAAGATGTTGAAAAGATGCCGGTTAGACTTTGGGACGGGGAATAGAACAATGATCGGATCATCTTCTCTTGGGTTACTGAGTCTGGTCTTCCCTCCAGGATGTGACCAGGCTGTCCTAACTTTTACATGAGTGTCGCCCCATACAAAAGAAAGCCGCGATGGAGCAACGACGATATAAAATAAGGTCAGCGCCTCAGGATCTAAATTGAAAGTGAAGAAACAACCCTACTTCCCACTTGTTTTATTACCTCATAAACAGTTTCCTAATGAAATTATGGCCTAAATCACTAGTTTCAAGTCTTCTTAAATGCAGCATGAAGTTCATTTTGTAAATTAGGCTCCCAGACGATAAAGCAGGGTATGCTTTAGGGCCCTCTCGTCCAAATATGGTCACTTCTGGCTCCAAGAAAACCAAGATGGCGATGGCTGTTATCAGTGGCGCCACTAATACCAAAATACCCTGGAGGACAGCTTTGAGGTTGGGTTAAGATTAAGGTTGGGTTGGTGTACATCTCAAGGATGTTTTGCACGACTCCTCTGAGAATCAAAATCTTGAAACAAGATGTTGAAAAGATGCCGGTTAGACTTTGGGGACGGGGGAATAAAACAATGATCGAATCATCTCCTCTTCTGTATACTCAGTCTGGTCTCCCCTCCAGGCTGTCCTAACTTTTACACGAGTGTCGTCCCGTACCAAAGAAAGCCGGGTTGGAGCAGCGACGATATAAAATAAGGTCACAGCCTCGGGATCTAAAGTGATGCCAATGCAGCAGTGAAAAGTGAAGAAACAACCCTACTTCCCACTTGATTTATTACCTCATAAACAGTTTCCTGATTAAATTATGGCCTAAATCACTAGTTTCAAGTCTTCTTAAATGCAGCATGAAGTTCATTTTGTAAATTAGGCTCCCAGACGATAAAGCAGGGTATGCTTTAAGGCCCTCTCGTCCAAATATGGTCACTTCTGGCTCCAAAAAAAACCCAAGATGGCGATGGGTGTTATCAGTGGCGCCACTAAGGCCATGGTGGCTTAAATTAATCTTCAACCTTGATTCAGGTTGATGTTTGGGTCAGATATTGGGGTTGAGAAGGTCGGGTGGGAGTCGGGGTGTGATTGGGGTCACAGTAAGCCTCAGGAAATGTAATGTAAGTCAACGTAATGTATTATGAAGTCCTGGTAACTTGACTGGGTGGGTGTTTGTGTCCATAATCGACAGGGTGGAGAAGCAGGTCATCAGTCGGAGACAGGTAGACAGGTAACACCCTCGCTCTGCCAGAGAACATGACAATATGCAAAAGAGCATCCTTAAAATTCATCCACAACAATCATTGTCTCTCCATCCCGCCACCCGTTTCTCCTTCCTCTTTCATTTGCTCCAATTCTTTTTTTTTTCCTTTTCTTTTATCAGAGAAATTGAGAGCTGCTTCTCAGAGCAAGAAGAAAGAAGTCGGTCTCACTCCACCGGCCAAAGTAATAGAGAAATGACTGGAGCAACAGGCAAACGATTATTTACAGCTTTTATTTATTTATTTGTTGAGACGTTATCGTGTGCCGGCGCTGAGGAAGGGAAGAGGAGAAAAAAAAAGCAATATTCATTTTTTTTTTAATGGGACTGCCCTCCACAGATAATGTCCCCGTGTTATTTCCTTTCTCCTGGATTTCTCCTGCAACAAAGTGTGCCGGGAATGCAAAGTGCTGCTCTCAGACAAAAAATAAAACCATTCTTTATTAGAAACTAAACTATTATAAACCAGGAGCTCATCTTCTGGTTTGAATATTTTAATTATGCAGATGACTACGACTTCTATTCGGCAGTATCTTACTATTCTTCTATTCCTTTGCTTTGTGATATCTCGATAGATTAAGAGCAGTGAATGAATTCTAGAGGCTTTAAAATCTTTCTTCCCGACCAACAAGCGCAGAATATCTCGTATATCATTCGTGATAATTGTCATATTGTGAGGAACGTAACCCTACGATTCATTACGAGTTCAGTCGTGTTCGTCCTGTTTCGATCCAACTGTGCCTCATAATTTCGTGCACAAACTTCTTAGAAACATTTTTTCTTGCACATTGTGAGGTGGAACCACTCATTAAGGGGGAAGCACTTTAAAAGTAATGACTTATCGTGCACTAAATAATGTGCCCCTGGAATTGACATGGTTTCTTTTAACGAGCTGCGTTGGTACCGCTCTTCCAAGTCCCATGTTGTCGGAGCGAGATGGACCGACTAATGCCAGGTTAATTCTGCTCTACCCAGCCAACACATCCAACCCACCCAACTCCCTCGAGCACTGCCTCTGCCTTTATTTCATTTTTCCACATCTCTTTTTGATCTGGTTTCATTTGTTTTCCCACAGTTTCGGTGCGTCTGTGTTTTATTCATGTTCTGTTTTGATCTCTGATTCTCTGTCCTCTTCAACTTTAATGCATTCATGTCTGTTGAACAGTAAAACAGTGAAAATGGAATATAAGATGGTTTTTAGACTGGAAAAACTACAGCTAATAGTGATTGCAATAACTCAGTAGAGCGTATACCTCCGCCAAGGCCCAACAGTCCCCTTTTACTCATTAAAGCCCAATCACTACCTTTTCTGAATCCCCTTGAACTCAGCTGCAAATTGGTGGTTATTTGTGGCCAAAAATATATCCGGATACATCCAAATTTTTATTAGGACCTGCATCAAACTGTTTTGTCATCAAGGTCCATGAATTACTCCTTGAGAAATTAATTAACATGTCAAAAAATGCCCTTTGTTGCAATGTTAAAGAAAGTGCGAAAATAATTCCTGGATCCGTCCCTTCATCACGATCCGTTCCAAAAGTTAATGGGGTTGATTCTGGGCCGAGACCCGTCCTCCGTCCAAGTTTTGTGGAAAATCCGTTCAGCAGTTTTTATGTAATCCTTTGTCGCCTAGATCTTGGCACGAATCCCTCCACACAAAGGAGGGATTCATGCTAAGCTAGTGCCAAAACTAAATTGTTCGGGAAACATCTACATGTGCACCTGTGTGGTAGCCTACAGGATGATCTTGTGCATCATTAGTTTCAGTAAATGGAGCTACAGTGATGCAATAGACATTCCAACCTGGCTGTTTTTAGCATGTTAGCATGTTGTCATACATTTCCTTCCAGCAGCAGTTACGGAAGTGGGTTCATGACCGGGAGGTTGCCGGTTTGATCCCCCAATGAGCGAGATAAATCTGAAAGGAAAGCTTAAAATAAGGACCTTGTTTCAGTGAATCTTCCTCGATGAACAGAGGGTAAGACACACTGTGACACGACAAGAACAAGTGCTTACAATTTGGCATTTAGGGGGGAAATGAAAGGGGCTGGCACTGTAGGATCAATACACTTGATCCAGAGTATTTTAGTGCTCACTTGGCAACAAGCGTATTCATCTCCCGACCTCGACCGTGTTTTATTTGAACTGACTTTCATTCATCTGCAAACACATCCAAGCATCTCGCCCAATTTTTAAGTGTTTTAAGCACATTTTAATCTGCGGGGTGCAGCTTCCATCGCTCTCACCTTCAGAGGGAAGATGAAACGAGCAGATGAAAGAGAGACAGAGAGACACATGAAAGAGAGTGAACAATTATATGCCACCCATTAATCTGATGAAACTCCGGAAAAAAATGGTGGAAGGTTTTTTTTTTTTCTTTTGAGACTGCACTCCTCGGCTGTGTGTGCTTACCTTCGCATCTCATAGAGACGCCTAACGATTTGTTTGAAAGCCAGCCTGCTGCTCCTGGGTGGCAGGCATGAATAGAAAAACAGTGAGGCAAACAAGCCCAGCCAGGTGTGCACGGCGGCGAGATGGGAACAGAGTCGCCGAGCCAGCCAGCGTGGCATTCAGAGAGGTGTGAGAGGTGCCCTTCTCTGCCTCTAATGCATCCGGGGGTGGTTGATTGATTTTTTTTTTGCGCAGAAGCGGGTGTCTTAATGTCCTAATGCATTGCTCTGTCACAGAGGGCTGCCTTGGCAAGCTGCCCTTTCTGCAGACTGATCTGCCGCTCGATTGGATGAGACCAGGGTAAATAAATAAAGAGGGAGGCCGGGAGAGGAGGGCTTGGAGGAGGAGACGGATGGGCCACAAGCATGATTACACCGCCAGATAAACATAAACACATGCACACACACACACACACACACGGAGGCTCGTATTATTCTCCTATAAAACACGGTTCCAAACCAGTTGTCAAACACACACACACACGGAGATTATTTCACAACTATGTTTGCTGTTTCTTTACTGGATATTGATTTGACACGGCCGGGCTCGGTTCATCTCAGGCCACGGGCCGCTGTTGTTGTTCTGCTCCTGAAGAAGGATAACACCCAAATCGATATATTGTTTGACAGCATTTGCTTTTTGTGAGGCCCCCGATGGCTGAAGCCTTTGTATCACTGTAACTCTGTCTCTGAAGAGTTATGTTCATGCGCATCTAATCTGCTGTTGTAATTTACATGCATTGGAAAAATTCAGCGCGGAAACACTTTGCCGCGAAGGGTTAAGCTCTCGTTGAACGTTCGTCTCGCCATTTACCCCGTCAAGTCAGTGTTGACATTTTATCTTTGACAAACTGTCTCGTAAGAAACATACTCGGCTCAGAAAACAGGCTGCAGCTTCTCCACAAAAGGGAGCTGTTGGGTCACTATCCGACCGGATCCTAACGTCAGCCGTCCTACAGGAAGCTGAAGCATCCCAGCAAACACTCAGAGGTTGAACGGCTGTTGTTTGAACATCCGATTAAAGCATCCCACCGTCGTGCACGCATTAATCTAATGTTTATTTGTATAGGGACAAGGATGTAGCATAACCTGCCACACATGACCATATGGCCAAAGCTAATTTGCACTGCCTGTCCCTAGACGGACCTTTAAAATGCATAAAACTCAAACAATAAATACAAAACGGCATAAATATGAACTGAAATACATAAAAGATAATACAGACAGAACAACATAAAACACAAACTGTATTATAATACAATACACAAGTGTATTAACGGATCCCTTTTGAACAAACTAAACTGTAAAGGCAAAAGTAAAGGGCTGTAAAACAAAACTGAGTTCAGTCCCTTTATGTTACATCACAGAAAAAAAGCAAAAACAAACTATTTTATAGAGTGGAGTGCTGAGGATGATTCGGGAGTGAAGCTGCTGTATCGTCTGGTGGTACGGCAACGGATACGTCTGTATCTTTAGTCAGATGGCAGCGGGGTGAATGGACTATGAAACTGTCCTTATGGCCACAGACAATACGTCATCATCCAACAAGTGTTTGCTGGGTTTCTACAGATGTTTTTTTTCTGTTTAAAAATGGACATCGCCTTTGAATGTGGACCATTTCACAACAAACTAAACTGTAAAGGCAAAAGTAAAGGGCTGTAAAACAAAACTGAGTTCAGTCCCTTTATGTTACATCACAGAAAAAAAGCAAAAACAAACTATTTTATAGAGTGGAGTGCTGAGGATGAATCGGGAGTGAAGCTGCTGTATCGTCTGGTGGTACAGCAACGGATACGTCTGTATCTTTAGTCAGATGGCAGCGGGGTGAACGGACTATGAAACTGTCATTCTGGCCACAGACAATACGTCATCATCCAACAAATGTTTGCTGGGTTTCTACAGATCGTGTCAGAAAAACTTTTGAAAACTGCTTTGAGTGAATTTTTGAGCTATCCTGGGAGGCAGAACATTGTTTCTGGAAGAAGATGTTGCCGTTGAATATTTCAAACGTGAAGTCAATACTGTGCGCTCTGTAAATGAAATTCCATTCCACCTTGTTGTATTGGACCTGCAGCCCAAACTCTGTCAGATAAATGCTTCAAAGCCTGGGCATTATCTGGCCACAATACTGTCTTCAAGGTTGGTTTTAGAGAGAATTTTGTGTCGGTGAGTTGCATGAACGGACACTCTAGGATGTTACGAGTGCTTTTCGATAAGGACACTGCGCGTCCTTGTCCTCGTGAGCTTATTTAACCCTGACCACGACCTTATTGGAAGCTTAACTGAGTAGTTTTGGTGCCTCATCAACACATTTTGCAAGAAGAAACAACAGCAACATGTCAGCTGTGAATATACAGTCAGTGGCCTTATGTTTCTCTCGAATATATTTAGCATAACACTTCCATATGGATGTAATTAATGTGCAGGAGAGAGAAGGTTGTATATTTTGAGGCGGGTGAAGCCTCAAAGTCACAGCCGTCTCTCTCATCATTCAGCTCTTGCTTACTGTAATGTTATTACACTATTAAAATAAATGAGCACCACTCAAGTCTTAGTGTTTATGAGCTTTCATTAACAGCCTTTTTTTTTACTCCAATGGCTTCTAATGAGAAATTCACAATAAGCGGAAAAACCATCAGTCATATCCAAGTCATCTCGGAGAATATTTGCTCACTTGAATTTCATCTCTGAGACGAACATTTAAACGGGCGAATTGTTCATTATTGCGCACTTTGTCGTGATTGATGTGTTTGGACTGAAAGATTACAGTTTTTACAAACACGTCATAATTCTAGGCTTTTACAGTGCATCGTTTTATTTCCACCGGAGGTCTTTAGAGTTTTTTTTTTTCCCGAGATCAGATCAGCAGCAACCGAGAGAAATGATATGCGTGATATGGCTATGATATATAACGCGCCCTGCAGACTGCAGAGTGTGGCATCCTGACGTTGGCAGCCAAGTCCGACAAGTGCCAATTTCTGTCTCGAGAGAAATAATTCTTCAAGAAGAGCATTTGTGTTGCCAAAAAATTGTAATTTGCGGCTTCAATGGAGTGTTAAAATGTAATGACCCAGGGTGGAGCGGAGTAGAGGGGGGAAAGACTTGGGAATTAGCCCGCGTCAGAGGAGTCTTTGTGAGCTCCTTCAGCCCTCCCCACCTCACTAACACACAATAAACACAAACAGTAATTGTTTGAAATTATGTGCACTTGCAGGGAGACACTGGGTTTCTTACAAGGCTCTGTCAGACACAAACACACGGCGTTTTTGAGAAGACACTGGCTGAATTTGCCGTCACGTACCTCCACTCAACCTCGCGCCCTCTCACGGAAACTACAGTCAGGAGATTTTATTCTATAGCAAACAACCCGCTCACTTGACTGCTCCCAATAGTACTGGAGGAAAACCAATATAACATTTGAGTGCAAATGGCAAACTCTCGCCACAGGAAATGTAAACCGCGGGGCGCTGGCTCCTCGCCGCTGCGATTGCTGAAGTGAGCACTGAACCCTCAACCTACAATCACGGTGCCCTCCATGGCCCCTCTGCTCCTCTCAGCGCCGACTGTAGGGTAAACACACTGGGTCAGGTAAAGAGGGTTTGCTTGTTTGTGTTCCTCCTCGAAGCTCCAGTGAAGAGCTGCTGCAGCCTCTCCTCGCTCGCTGCAGAGGCCTGCCTTTTTTAGAAAGGCAGCCCTTTCCGCTGCCAGCGTGACTGCAGCTTCGCGGGCAAAGTTATTCCTAATTGCCGCCTTTGTGCTGCAAAGTACGGGGAGAATATGCTGGTAAACACTTTCTGTGTGTGTGTGTGTGCTTGTGAGTTGTGTCTGCGAGCGACGGCAGAGTGATTTGCTCCTCCCTTATGCTTCAAACACATTACAGACCCTGTCTTTTCTCTGTCAGTAGCTCCCAAAGAAAAGCATTCCCAATTTTTTTGCAGTGACAGGTGCCGGTGGTTACGCAGCATCCTCGGGATCTGCAGTCTGGCGTTAATGCCTTTTATACAGGGCTCAGCATGCGGTCCAAAGGCCTCTCATCCTCACTGGGCTGTAAGACGGGTCGAACAGGGAACTTTTTAGGATGAAAATGTGAGCCGGTTCAGATTATCTTTATTATTATTATTGATTTTTTGGAGCCTGGAGTGACAAAATTTGTACAAGAGGGTGGAGGTGAGGAGGAGCAAGGGGTGAATCTGACAAAGAACCCTGGTACTGTTAGCATAACACATGTGCTAGCTTTGATAGCATCCATAATAAATGTTCTCTGTTATATTAATTGGGATGCTAATTTTGTCCCTAAAGTGGCTTTAAACTTAATGTAATTACCAAAAAAAAAATAAATAAAAAATGAATACATGATTCCTTAGAGTGTCTTTTAGTACAGCTGGACATTTTTAGGGAAAGAGTTAAAAAGCGAGTTCATGGATATTTAAATGTACATTTTCCAGTGAATACGTGCAGCATGGTAGCATCTTGTCAATGCCCCAAAACATAACTCTGCTTTATCGTCTCTTTTAGCCTATATGGGACCATCGTTTACACACAAAAAACATCATGATGTGTTGAAGCAGACCTGATAGTAATACCTAACCCTCAAGTGAGACGTAGGGTCATTTTCTCATTGACATCCATACAATTGGACTTCTTTCTGCAACCAGTAGAGTTGGTTTCACGTGTCAGACCCCGGGGCTCCATCCACTGTACTACTGTAATGCATTCCTTCTCATTTGTGTATTGGAAATGATGAAGGAAAGAAGAATCATGTCACGTTATATTTACGGTTAATGCACAGAGCATTGTTTTGTCAATACAATGTGATGAACAGTAATTACACTCAGTGTTCAAAGAGGATTACAATAAATCGATCCATTTAATCCATTCATGTTGCACCTCGGGCACGAAGTAACAGGCTTCGAAATATAGGTCCTGTTTTAATTAAGAGGTAATTATTGTGTTGGCTTCTAATCCCTGTAATATACTACTTTCAGCTACTGTTTTACTATTTATTTTGTCCTCTAGATGTGCAGAGTTTAACTCACCATATGTGCAACATTTGGTATCATGTAGGATAAAGGAAACAAGAGGCTAAAAGTATGTGCATGTGTTGAAGGAAGAGAAACACTCGAGAGGCCCGGGCTAAAAAAAATGCATCATGCATGTATTTCTGAATTAATTTTGTAGTGCAACACACATAAGTGTAATACAAAATCCAAAAATGCAACATTGAGTATTGTTTTGGGTACAAGTATTAACGAAAAGAGTGACAACTGCAAACGAGTCCAAACCACAGCTGTATTCAAATGAGCAACGTTTTGATCTCCGTTTAATTAAAGTTGCGATTTGGTGTCACTTCTGCTGGCCCACTCGTTTAATTAGTACTGTATTAACCACTAAAGCACATTAAAAAACAAAACACTGCTTTTTAAATCCGTGCTGAGCGCCTACATTTGATGTGCCTATCAGTGCATCACAGTATTAAGCAAATTTACCATCAATTAAATGACCACAAGCTAATCATCACAGAGTAAACCCCGAGCCCTTGGGGACCCTTGTGGATCTGGGGAGTTGCAGGCTTTGTCCAAGTTGGTAATCCAGCAAAGGTGCGCTCCAGATCTCAAGACCACAGGGCATGTAAAGCCTGGATCACACTCGGGGTTCCAGATAATCACAAAGTTATTGGATGTTTTTCTTTAATCGCAAGAATAAAATTAGCTTATGCGACCCCAACGGTTGCAATAAAGCTGGAAGCAGACTATTGTATTGTATGCTGTGGACGTGGCGCTCATAAAGTGGCAAAACGGAGAAAGTGTTCAGGAGTGAAGCTCCTCGGGGGGGCAGCAAAAGGCCAGCAAACCATCAAATTTACCATCAATTAAATGACCACAAGCTAATCATCACAGAGTAAACCCCGAGCCCTTGGGGACCCCTTGTGGATCTGGGGAGTTGCCGGCTTTGTCCAAGTTGGTAATCCAGCAAAGGTGCGCTCCAGATCTCAAGACCACGGGCATTTACAGTATCTGCTGATATAGAACAGGACATGTAAAGCCTGGATCACACTCGGGGTTCCAGATAATCACAAAGTTATTGGATGTTTTTCTTGAATCGCAAGAATAAAATTAGCTTATGCGACCCCAACGGTTGCAATAAAGCTGGAAGCAGACTATTGTATTGTATGCTGTGGACGTGGCGCTCATAAAGTGGCAAAACGGAGAAAGTGTTCAGGAGTAAAGCTCCTCGGGGGCAGCAAAAGGCCAGCAAACCATCAATTAAATGACCACAAGCTAATCATCACAGAGTAAACCCCGAGCTCTTGGGGCCCCTTGTGGATCTGGGGAGTTGCCTGCTTTGTCCAAGTTGGTAATCCAGCAAAGGTGCGCTCCAGATCTCAAGACCACGGGCATTTACAGTATCTGCTGTTATTAACAGCCTCTACTGATATAGAACAGGACATGTAAAGCCTGGATCACAGTTGGGGTTCCAGATAATCACAAAGTTGTTGGATGTTTTTCTTTAATCGCAAGAATAAAATTAGCTTATGCGACCCCAACGGTTGCAATAAAGCTGGAAGCAGACTATTGTATTGTATGCTGTGGACATTCAAAGCGTTCAGGAGTGAAGCTCCTCGGGGGGGCAGCAAAAGGCCAGCAAACCATGATCAAAACAACTCATAAGTCTGCGGACATATTTTGACCAAGACTTGCCGTCTGCTCCTGCTGGGCTTCTGTTCGGTGTCAGAAAAGTCCTACACTCCTCAGCGACATGAGCGTTTGTACCCTGATGTTCAGATCTTGTTGATTTTCAGTCATGAACCAGTGGAATTACCTTGGACCTTGGGAGTCAGACTTTGTTCCGTGGCTGTCATAGCAACAATGCTGCTCGCTGCCGCCACGCTTTGCGAGTGACCTGTCATCTTTCAACTTCACTCACGCGGTGGTCGCCCCGGTTGAAGTGGTAATGGCCGAAAATGGAGGTCAGATCACACAGGGTCATTATCCGCCGAGGCACATTAGATGATTACCTCAGCGGCACTTCTTTACGGGTCACCATAGACCGCTGTTAAAGCTGTCCGTCAGAGAGGAATAAGTCAGCTCCTCCCCGCAGTTTGGGCTCATCTACAATATGGACACCCACACACTAGTAAATGTCATCACACTGGCTGAATGTGAAAATACAGGCTGAAAACAAAAAACAATCACTAAACCCTCCATGACAATGAGCCCCACTCTCCTGGTATGTGTGCTAGATGAATACTATACACATTGTATGTTAAAAAGGTTGTTTTATGGTCGTGTTGAGTCCAGGAGTCTCACAGCTTGAGGAAAGAGGCTGTTCTGTAGTCTGGTGGGACGGCTGCAGATACTCCTGTATCTTTTGCCAGACAATAGTTGGGTGGGGGTTAACTTTTAGTATCCTTTGGGCTTTGTGCAGCCACCTCACTTCACTGATATCACTGATGGGTACCACTGAAGTTCTGGATGGTTTTAATCACCCGCTGCAGAGCCTTCCTGTCCTGGGCCGTGCACGAACCATGCCAGTTTTCTTAAAAAGTCAATTTCTGTGATTTTTTTAAAACTCGGGTGAGCGCAATGACCGTTTCTCCATCAACCTCCTTTCCACCAAGGCGGTTTAGATGCTGGATCAGAGCCAGTGCCCACTCTGGAACCAGTTCTTTGCATTTTGACAGCAAAAGAACTGGCTCTTAGTCAGGTGAACTGGTTCCAAACACTTACACTTTGCTGATCTAGCACAGAGAGGGGCTGGGCGTGTTGTTATCTTGACCAAGGACCAAATAAAAATGCCATTCTTAAAAAACAGAGCTAGGCTAGTGTGTTCTGACTTATCCACGGGATTTTCCCTACAGATGCAAATATCTGGATAGTGATATCTATTATTTTTTTTTTATTATTCACCTACAGTGTCTCACCTTAAGCCACTCACATTCCTAGTAACCTTCACTGCACTTAATGATGTTGACCTCTTAGAGTGCTATCAATGGCATAAATGAGTTCCTCATGCCCAGATACATGGAAATACATCTTTAGTTTACATTTCTATCACATTTATTGATCCTAAGATACACACATTTACAATTTCAGGCCTAGAAATGTCGTATCACAGAGGTCAATGACCTCTAGCTGACCTCAGAGGTCAAATTGAGAATGCCTCCACATCTTAAATTAAAGCTTAGGTCATCAAGAACAAACCCTGAAAGTTTCATGCTTCTTTCACAAAAAGCAAGATTGTCCATATTTTAAGAGCTTAACAGCCCCACTAAAAGGACCAGTCATGTTTGGATGCCAGTGTAGGCGTACAAAGCCAGAAGCAATACTTAAAGTAAAGAGTTAATACAGTTCAACATAGTTGTTTCTAGCAATGCTGAGGAACTGGAGACGTATACAGTGACTGAAACTGTTCACCTGCTCCACCTCGGCTCCACTGATGTAGACAAGTGTTTTTTTTTCTTCTCTAAAATCAACAATCAGCTCCTCGGTGTGGCTGTTACGTGTTTGTCGAAGCTGTCTGTCCATTTGAATGTCACATGGGGCACGGCATGAGGCGAGGAGGGTCAAGAGTCCAGCCAAGGTCAGACGAGACGAGAACAGGGAAAAGAATCAGGAGAAACTGTAGGGAGTGCATAATCACCAGCAAGGCACTGTGTCTGTTTCTACAACTTCATCAGCCCAGCCACTAATTAAGACTAATTAGCAGGCACTGGGGGAAACAGGCAGGCTCAAAAAACTTAATTAATGTGAGGACCCATGATGTCTGGGCATAACAACTTCCTCAGCACCTGCTTAGCATGAGACAGCACATTAACCTACTGTTGCTCGCGGGTCTCCAGACAGTCCGCGGACCACCGGCAGAATCTTTAACCAGCTGTTGCAGCCCTTTGATTAGCAGTGCAGCTGAGCCGGTCGAGCCACAGCTAAATTGATCAGTTGATAGATGGCCTTTGCCGGATCCATAGAAATAACCTCAGTCATTATTAACAAGAGCACTTTAGCCCGCAGCCGCGTATTTTCACAGATTATCAAGGTAACCTTTTTGGAAGATATTCCTGCAGTGGGAGTTTATCGAAAAACATTTTTGTTTTGCTGCATTTTTGTCTTTTTCTGTCATTTTGACGTTGTTTAGCAGCGTGGTGAATAATTAGTTGACACCTGTGTGTGTGTGTGTGTGTGAATACACATTGATAACAAGGACAAATGTCTTCTTTTATTAGTTTTCTGTGAGGTGATCTGCAGATTTTGATGCAGAAGAGAGCAACAAAATCCAATGGTGACACTCAGACAGTCAGACGGACCATCGCTGAAATGGGAAACTCTTGATGGATGACCGGGACCTACGAGCCTACGAGGATGGGAGTAGGTCAGTGAACACATGTTTAGTGGCTTTGCTAGCTCGTCTACTTGTGCTGTAAGTGAAGACGTGCGTAACTGTCCTTGAAGAGTCCTGTCCTTTAATCAACCTCCCGTGTTTTTTCCTTATTCTGTATTTTCGTTTCGACTCGACGCGAAAAAACACAAAATGTAAAACAGATGATTATTCAGCGAGCAAACCGGAGCCAACCTTCCTCTGACATTATCCGTCATGCACACATAAACACGACTTCTCGTTAAAAAACACATTTTGAAAAACAAACTTTACGGATCCCTTTGATTACAAATGACTTTCCAACTTCTGCGCTCCTGTCCTTTTCAACAAACAGCTGCGACTCGAACGTGCCCGTTGAAATAAAAACTCATCATTAAAACAACGAAGCTAAAACCACCAGACAACATTTTTTTACGTACATGTGCTGGATTGAAATGGCGTGTTAGCCCAGTGTGGCAGGGATTTGCATTCTCACAACATTATTATTCTCTCCTCGTCTTCTGTACTCTGAGGTTGGCGGAGAAGGATCTCCTCCTTCCACTCACCAAGAAGTCCTGACAGTTTAAGAGTTTTTCTTTTTCCTCAGTTGTTGTTCTGTTGGACGGAGGCCTGGTAGTCCTCATTTCAAGGCTTTGTTTGTTAGTTTAGTTTGGGTTTGTTTTTCGTAGCTTAGGGAGAGGAAGGAAGTTCTGGTTCCGGCCAACTGCATCGCTGGCCCAGCCTTCTCCCATCTTTCTTTTCGCATTGGCCGGGCCTCCAGATTCTCAAGACTTATAGTTGTGGTTAATTCTGAGTATCATCCGAGTAAAATATTAAATAGTTCTCTTACTCATTGACCTGAAGCTCAATTACGAGCCTGTTTCTTTAAATAGTTTTCTGATAAATAATAAAATAAAGTGACTACTGATTAATTTCAGGCTTGTTTTTTGGGCCCCACCCATCCCGAGTACGTATACGGATAGAGACAGTTCTGTTGGTTGAACGGATAATGGGGGAATCATAAAGTTCACCTTCGGTCACAGCAGACTGTCCAGAGTCACACATATATTTTTTTATTAAATACTTTTAAGATCAAAGTTCTGAAGTACCGCAGGACGTGAGGTCCTGCCGGTGTCAAGTAAGGGGAAAGTCAAACCTCTCAGTGAGTTGAGTGATGGAGCGGGAGCCAAGGTCAAGGAAGGGAGTAGGAATTGACAGCACTGATGTTCCTCCCACTGTGTTATCTGGGCCTGACAGACTGCCGAGTCACAGGGAGGCAGCCCTCCTTTTAGCTCATTTAGGAAGATATTACACCGAGACATGTCGAGAGGGCGCCCGCTGAGCCAACCTTCCTCTGACACGACCAGGAAGAGGAAAAAAACGTTCACGGAGAGCCCAAAGAGAGGATGTACTCCAGTAGAGTCAGAGATTATAGAAGTAATATACCACTCCACTTTTTATCACGATACATCAGGGAAATTAGGATGGTTCACAGAGATAACAAAATCAGACGAGTTATGACTTAAAAAATGGGTTTCTTTGCTTGATACCAGGTCAGTCTCTATTGAAAAGCTTATAGTTTAAAGGATTGAATTCAAAAGTAGCTCCAACAACACCGGTCTGAGAGTTTGTCTGCCGTCCAGCTCCAACGGATTTGGCAGCCGGACATGAGAGTGAACACGGTGGGATACAGTAGCCTACAGAAGTAATTTATCACAGGCAACTGATACATGATGTTTCACCTCTCTTCTTCAGTTCTAACTAACTGTAGGGGAGTTTCAGGCTTTAAACCCTGCGTGGGAGTGTCCTTGCAGAGTCGTTAAGGTCACGTGTGAACAGGTCGGTTGGGTCAAGTGGCCCTAAAGGCCGGCACACACCGGCTAAAACGTCGGACGTCTGAAGCGTTCGGAGAGAGTCGGACGAGTTCGGGAGCTGCTCTGTTCGGTGTGTTCAGCTGCGTCTGGACGTGCTGATCTGACTGAACATGCGAAGTCAGCCCGTCTGAGGTTGGACGCCGTCGGATACTCTGATTGGTTGTTAGCTAGCTGTTCAGTGACCATTCTGATTGGCGGTGTGCCAGCGAATCAGCGCGGCGTGTGGGAGGGGCGGCGGAAGTGACGATGGTAAACAAACCACATAAACAGAGACGGCACAGAGTTACAAACAACACTTCACCGTTCGTTATTTTGGGGATAAACCAACGTATGTTTGGAAGCCATGGCTGTGTGGACCGAGGACTTTGAGGAGCAGCTGGCTGCCCTGGTGGAAGAGAGACCACCGTAATACGACATCACGCAAGTAATGCCGAGCTAACACTGTGTGTGCTTTGTGTCTGATAAGCTATGGTCCGCACTCCGTTCTGTCATTTCCTGTTTTTATGTTTTGGGTGACTGGCACGAGACTAGCGCCACCCGATGTTTAGGAGACGTATTGCATTTCGCGCAGGCGCAGAACGTATACGCTGCTGTGTAGCCGGGGCGGTGTGTTTCAATGCTACCGAACGGGTCAGATGGGAGGCGACGGAGTGGTCGGATAAGGAAGTCGGCCTTGGCTCTGAAACTCAGAGTTCACAGGTGACCTTAACGACCATACGGACACTCCCACACAGGGTTTAAAAGCCTGTATACTCCCCTCCAGCTAGTTAGAACTGAAGAAGCCTCTTGGATGAGAGGTGACACGTCTTCAAGAAACTGAAACAAAACTAGTTGCCTGCGATACAGCACTTAGTGTGACCATGAACCTTCATCAACACGAGCCTACAGAGGTGATTTACAGCGACAGTATTAAAAAAGGTGCGACGCTAAGCGAACCATCTCCTGTCCTTGGCTTCATATTTCATATTTAAGTTCACCCAAAACTAAAAATTCAGTGCTTATCTACTCAACCCAATGCCAATGAAAAGTCTGGTGAAGTTTTGTAGTCCACAAAACATGAAAATACTTTATTCACATCCATTTTACAAGTCCCCCTCTACAGTATTTGAGTTGTTAAAGAAAGTGCTGTTTTGATACGAAGCACCAGAAATACTTTGTGAGAGTAGAGAAACTTAATCTGACTCTCCATCGGTGCAAGGATGAGTAGTTAACGTCTACATTTTAATTTTTTAGGTGAACTTACACTTTAATATTTGAGTGGTAATGGTCCCACAAAGCACAAAGATTTTTTAAATTGCATACAGTGATTGTCGGCGAGTGCGATGAATGTCATCCATTACCGCTGTGAACTGTGGGAACTCACAGCTGCTGCCTGAAAAGCTTTAAAGGTCTTTAAAACAAACTTACCCTTCACCAGAAATGTAGAATCAGTCGGTGGGCCAAAAAAATAAGACATACTTCTTTTTTCTCTTTCTTCGGGGTCATTCACATCTTTTGCTTTAAGTAGATAAATATCTGCTTATAAAAACATCTGCCTAAAAGGAAAAGTATTTTAAAAGAGTGAGAAGGTTGAAAGTTGATAGTCTCGGTACATTTTAGCAGGAGTAGATAAGGAATTTGGAGCAGTAACGGTTTGCATCGAGCTTGTGAATCCTTTATCCTGCTGAAGCGTGAGCTGACTGTATTCTCACACCCACTGAAGGCTTGTGTATTTTCCTCCATGTTGAATGTCTGTAACTGACAAAAACACCCCACTGTGTTGCAGTTTAATGTCAGTTTTACCACTAAATATTCCTCAGGCGGCTTGTGACACTGTCGGTCTTCATGTCGCGTAGATATAACCCGCTTTGTGAAGCAGTTTGCAGCAGTGTAGCTGTCAGACTAGCAGATGAGGATGAAGGGACGTGATGACCTGGTACGACGGAGGAGGAGGACGGGGGGGGAGGCGAAGGCGTGAGCTTGCATGGTTTGACGTCGGGGGGATCGTGTCTGACCCTGGGGCGGCGAAACAGGAGCGGCGAGGTGGAGAGGTCGGTGTTATTAGATAGCATTAGATGCGATGGGGCACACTCCAGTTTCTTGTTGAACACAGCGGAGGGCGGTGGGGACCTCGCGGGAGAGCAGACATCGGCCTTGATTGACAAGGCCGCGAGACTTAACAAACAGAGGCGGCTATGATATGAGGGCAAAACAAGGAAGGGGAGTAAAGAAGGGCGAGAGCCAGAGGTCAGATGTGCTGCTTGAATGCCAAATAAGAGCAGGGTGCTTGTTTTGTTTTTTTTTAAACTGAGACCCACAGGATCCTGCTGATTATAGAAATATTCAACCTGAGCAATGAGATCAGTGTGATGATGAACGAGTCCCCTTCTATGTCAACCTGTTGCACACTTCTAAGCCCTGATAACCCATAAAAAAAAAAAAAAAATCCATGCTCATTTTGCAAATTGGCGCGATATCACAGTGGCCTATTTTCCTCAATTCCTCTCGCAGTGCGCGAGGCAGCAGGTGACAGGTTTAAATAGGATTTGCATCTGAAACCAGCAGGAATGCGAGCGTAATTCGTGTGCAGGGGAAGATGGCGTGGAGATTGGAATACGTAGGAGAGGGGAGGGGGAGGATGGAAAGGCACCGCGTTTGACCTTGAAAGCAAGAGCTGAGAGGAGGAAGACGGCGGGCGAGATTGAAAGAGAGATTTAGAAAGATAAAGGTGAGGAGATTAAGGAAGGCACGCAATAACACTGCCTTGTAAACAATAGCTTCAGGACGCCGCCGGAATAAAATAAAAAAACATTATTTGAAAAACACAATGAACCCACATCAGGTATTTCATGAAGGTGAAGAAGGCCTGTTGTAAATGTTTAAATAGGACAATTTAAACCACCTTAATGCCTATTTGTACAAGTAATACTCTATAATTACCGTTCACCCTGATCATTTATAAACTAGCCATTACTAAAATGTTAATCAAGCAAACACATGACTAGATTTTGAATCCTCTTTTAGCAGAAACACAAATGTACTTACCGAGAGAAACAGCGCTGAATTATGAATGGCTTAAAATGTTAAATGGGATTGTTGAATATTTGAGCGTGATTTAAAAAGCTATTTTCGGCTCACACGTCGCAAGAAGGAAGCGTTTGAGTGTTATTGCCTCATTCTGCCTCTTACTATAGGACATGTAATGATTGCACTCCGGGAACGAACGCTCGTGACTGCAGCATCCGAGCGCCGACGCGTCAACCTCGCTGCATGATTTGTAACGGCTCTGCGCCTGGCGCAGGAAAAAGATTTGTGGGTCAGCTTATGTAGTATAGCGCTGGTTCACAAACCTCGGGGTGGGGATCGCCAAAGGTTCCTGAAGGGTTGCGAGATGATAAATAAAAAAGGGCAGAAGAAGAAGAAGAAATAGTAATGCTCGCGGCTCTGAGAGGCTCGACTCAGTGGGCGTTCAAACAAAACCCCCCCGAGCACTGACATTATGCATAAGGGCTGCCTGGGTGAGTAATAGAACCACTTATCAGATTCAACATACAGTGGCAATCATCTTTGACATCATAACAACGGCAAGGCCAATAATAGAAATACAGCAGAAACATCATGTTGGTCCACCAGGAGGCTCAGGTTTGTTGCCGTGTATTCTGACAGCCAGCTTCACCTTCTTTGATGGACGACGCTGTATTTCTCTGCCGGAGCCCTCGACATCGGCCAGTGTCGCCAGCAAAAACCTTTCCTTTTGGTACGGCCTGCTCGGTTGGCGCTCCTTTCCTTTCCTTTCCGGTTTTGTTTTGCAGCGTTGCACCACTTTTCCCATTAATTACACATGATGGACGGATACGCAGGCAGCCCGGCTCCACGGTGGCGCCATGCTGTTTTGTCTAAAACCCTAACCCTAACCTCTGAAACCCTAATCCTAACCTCTAAAACCATAATCCTAACCTCTAAAACCCTAATCCTAACCTCTAAAACCCTAACTCCAACCTCTACAGCCCTAACCCTAACCTCTAAAGCCGTAACCCTAACCTCTAAAGCCCTAACCTCGAAAACCCTGAACCCTAACCTCTAAAACCCTAACTCCAACCTCTACAGCCCGTAACCCCAACCTCTAAAGCCCTAACCCCAACCTCTAAAGCCCTAATCCTAACCTCTAAAACCGTAACCCTAACCTCTAAAACCCTAATCCTAACCTCTAAAACCGTAATCCTAACCTCTAAAACCCTAATCCTAACCTCTAAAACCCTAACTCCAACCTCCACAGCCCAAACCCTGACCTCTAAAACCCAAACCCTAGCCTCTAAAACCTTAACCCTAACCTCTAAAACCCTAACCCTAACCTCAAAAACCCTAACCCTAACCTCTAAAACCCTAACCCCAACCTCTAAAACCGTAACCCTAACCTCTAAAACCCTAACCCTAACCTCTAAAACCCTAACCCTAACTCTTCGTGGCTTCATGAGGCTTCATCCTCTTGACATCTATACAATCCACCCAACAGTTGACATATTTCAGTCTTGTACAGGGTGTTGAACCGATCTACAGACCAGGACCAAACTCAACCTGTGGGGAGGTTACAGGCTGCTTCTTTTAAACCACTGTACCGGCCGACTGCAGTGTTTTCACCATGAATGAACCAAACCTCTACCTGAGGCTATTCCCTGCTTTTTGTCCATCACACCTCTCCCCTCATCCTTCAGCATCTTTCCCCTCCATGACAGCGCAGAGACGATGGTGCCTTGTGTGTCGGCCGGGATCAGCGGTCCGTTCGTTAATGGGGTTCTGTCAGATGGTCCCATTACAGAAAACAAAATTCTGCACGGTGTCTACAGGCTGGGCTGTTTTTTTGTTGTTTGTTTTTTTCTCAGCCAGTCTTTTTTAGCTTTTCTAACAGACAGGACTAATCAAGAACCAATGAATAGTGTCTCGGCTTGTTCGACTCGGCTGTTTATCTGCTTTTCAGATGTGTAAACCCGGAGAGGACGCGTATTTTCCAGTCATCCGCTCTCTCTCTTTGGCAAAAATGGCCGAGAAAATAACATTTGGCGCCTCATCAGTCTCAAAGACAAAACGGGGAGAAAAACTTTTCTTTTTGCCACTTGCCAAATACTGTGGGCCACTTTAACAGTGTTTGTTTTTTTTCCCCCTCCATTCTCTCTGTTGGCTCGGGATGATTGATCATACCTTCTTCCAAGGTCTGGCTTAGCTCCCTTTAGCTAAATACTGTATCATATTTTCACCCATTGTCTGCTGGGAGCTGGCAGGTGGAATCACTATATCTCCTGCTGACTCCTCGTGACACCTTCATCACCAGAAGCTCCTCTGTCCTTGAACATTGATTGTACCACAGGCTTAATCTAAACACTATATAGTTCCTGCCAGAAAACCTTTCAGCCTATTAACGTTTTAGCCCCTTTTTCTTCCCCCTTCGCTTTTCGTGATCTTTCCATCCCTGACATTGTTTCTCCCCTTCATGCTCCGCCCGTCTTGCAAAGTCTTGGATATCAGTAGGATTAGGGTTACAGTAGGGTCTGGAAACGCAATTGATCATCAGACTTTAAGGCTTGTTCCTTAAAACACATATGGAGGAAGAGCCTGAGGGAGCATCCGTTTGAACAAAACATAAAGAAAAACACGGCGGCTGTGAGCATCTTGAAGATCTTTTGCGAGACGGAGAAGCAGAAATGATGGCGGATGACGAGGCACCTCCGGAGGGACCGTGTCAGTAAATCAGTCACTTAAAAAACAAATAACATCAAACAAGTGCCAATAGCCTTGTCAGCAAAAGGAGCCATCATGAAGTCATTTTATACGTTGTACCTTTATATCTTTCACCTCCTCAATAAATAAAATACGGGGTCGGCATTAAATTTGAGAGGAATGCACCTGAGTAATAAAAAAAACGAGCGGCGTTATGAATCAAAATACATTCATGCACGAAGTGCGGGAAGAGAAACGAGCGAGCCGGAGGTGTTGACACATTTAAAATTCACTGTCGCCGCGTAATGATAAAGCATGGCCACACCGAGGCAAAGCACGGGTTCTCCCTCCCCACGCATTCGCTCAGATCAAGTATTTGTCAGGCCTAGTTTTGTGGGCATTCTGACTTATTCTTATTCCCCTGTTTATTTTCCTCTTGCTCAACAACAGCCCTCGTCCCCCCCCCTCGTTCTCCAATGGTAAAATTATGCTGAGCCTTGCAGGAAAGTAATGAAGGCGCTGCAAACCAATGAGGAAGTCGGTGCTTACAAAATAACTATTTTAGGTTCAAAGACCATCGGCTGTGTGTGTGTGTGTGGGGAGGGAGGGAGGGAAAAAAATGAATTTGAAGAAACAGTGTAGAACAAGAGGAGGCAAGAAAAGAAAGTGAATGGAGGAGAAGAAAGGAGTGGGAGACGGGTGAGGAGGGAGGTTGAGTTCCTTCTCCGCTCAGAGTCGCGTTGCCCAAAAGCTGCCTAAGTAACAAAAACTAATCCCTCAATCCAGGGCTGGTGGAACGGCTGATTTCTAAAAACGGTGCCCTTTACGAATCGTTCGCAACCTGGTTTCTTAATTTTCAGTTTAGTATAGCTCCTGCGCCCTTCCTCGCCCTCTCGCTGCACATAATTCAGCCAAAATGCCACCGCCTGGGCGCATGACCTCGGCCGATGTCACCGCACCAGTAAACATAATTAACACATTCGGTTAATATAGCTCCTTGTCTCCTGTTCCACTTCATTAAAGTTTCCTCTCTGTTCCCTCTAACTCTTCCTCTCTCTCCCCTCCGTGGAGCAGAGGTCTGGCGAGATGCAGAGAAAAGGGGGGATTAGTGTCTGCTTGGTTCATTTCAATGCCTCCGAAGAATCAGAGACTAATCCCGGCCTCAGCTGCCTGGATGCTTCTGCTCTGTTAGCACTCGGAGGCTGCGCCAGTGGGGCGCAAGTGTGCCGCGGATACGCCGCAGAAACAGACAAATAAGAGGCTTTGTCCTCACACACGGTGCTAATTTCCCAATGCAGGTGTCCGTGCTGCGTTACTTTCCCGCGGTTTTAAACCAGCTTGGCATCAGCAGAGTTAAAATCCGAGGAACAGGGCTGTGAAATACACTCAGGGGATAAACACACGGTCAGAGCATTGTCTCAACTCCCTGCAAAGACTTTTGGGTATTTTGGTCATAAAATGCACTCGGCGCCTCTCGAAGGAGCAATTTCAGAACACAAAACTATGTTAATTTGTTAGAAGACAAAAGCATGAGGCATGGTAATTATTCTCAGTTCAAACTTTCTGTGTGAACATCTTGAACCAGATGCTATTTTTAACTTCCTTTATTGTGCAACTCGTGGCAGGACAAATAGTGTCAGGGCTGGTTGATCCAAATTGCAAAAAAAAACCCAAAAAACATGAAGAGAATAGACCAAAAAAAAAGGATCATGACATTTAACACCGTAATCAAAACAATGGTGGGTTACAGCGTAAGACTGTTGCATCCCACCATCGACATCCTCACACCTTAATGTCTGAACAGCTGCCAGAGACTCCGGATCTTCGTCATATGGTAGCAGTTTGGTTTGAGGCAGGAAAACTACCTCGTTAGGTTTAGAAAAACATTGTGGTTTGGGTTCAAATACTGGACTGCACTAGCTAACGTTAACATTAACACTACCTAGATAACGATGACGTTGCTAGTGCTAGCTAAAGTTAACATCAGGACAGTAAAATACAGTTCGCTGGGAACATAACTCAGCCTTTTTTTCACAAATTGGACAGTTGATCGCTGATAAGACACAGATACCACCTGATACCAACTGGTGTTATACTATTGGTTGACAAACCTTTGTTATAAACTGGTACCAACTGTCAAAACAACAATAAAACCTATGACCTTTAAGGCAACACAGCAGTTGTTAAGGTTCAAAAAAACATTGTGACTTGGGTTCAATTAACTATTATGCAACTTAAGTTATGTAATCCCCTCACCTTCCTCCTCCTCAAGCAGACTTTGTTAGGTTTAGAAAAACATTGTGGTTTGGGTTCAAATACTGGACTAGTGTTTGCTTGCACTAGCTAACGTTAACATTAACACTACCTGGATAACGATGACGTTGCTAGTGCTAGCTAAAGTTAACACCAGGACAGTAAAATACAGTACGCTGGGAACATAACTCAGCCGTTTTTTCACAAACTGGCAACAAATTGGACAGTTGATCGCTGATAAGACACAGATACCACCTGATACCAACGGTGTTATACTATTGGTTGACAAACCTTTGTTATAAACTGGTACCAACTGTCAAAACAATAATAAAACCTATGACCTTTAAGGCAACACAGCAGTTGTTAAGGTTCAAAAAAACATTGTGACTTGGGTTCAATTAACTATTATGCAACTTAAGTTATGTAATCCCCTCCCCTTCCTCCTCCTCAAGCAGACTTTGCCTCTCATTAGACTATTTTGCCTGACTTCCTCTTTTGCTACTGCAATAATTACTTCGGCCACTGGAGGTCGCTGTCGAGCACGAAACGTAAATAAAGGTTGTACGAGCTGCTTGTGAGTAAACTGAGGCTTTGTTAACCCAGAATCAGTTGAATCAAAAATGTATCTCTGAGATTGTTGTTGCCACTTAATACAATGTAAAGATGAAGAAGCGAGCAAAGTCTCCGTGCAGAAACAGCTCAAATAAAACGTAATAAGCGATCTCAAGTGTCAACCAGCAGCGATAAAACAAACCACAGTCATCTAACTTCCTGCTTAACCTGTAAACTCCCTGGTGATGTACGGAGGCTGCGGCTTAGAAAGCACTTCTTGACAATACTTGTTAGTAAGATAAACACACTGTGGGTTCTAGTCTCTGCCGGAGAATTGCTAATAGTAACATAAACTTGAAATGATGTCAGCTTTAGCCTTAAAGGTCGTACATTTAAGATTACCTGATAACGTGCATGGAACCTTGTTTTCTACCCTGGTTCAGCCCTGTCTTGTAATTTGTCAGTGCTGTTCGCTGTGTGTATGTGTGTGTGTGTGTGTGGGTGTTTGTGTTGTGGTTGTATATGTGTGCACATGTCAGCGAGTGCATGTTTTGTTGTTCTGCAATCTCTGTTCACTTGTTGGCCCGGCTGGGTTAAGTGGATGATTGTGTGGAGAGATTGGGAGGGAGGGCTCCTGCTCCCCGGACACGCTGCTGCTCGCTCGCTCGGCTCGTTTATTTATTTATTTATTTTCTTTCCTCCCCCTCCTCTTAAGGCAGAGTTTATTTCTTACAGAACCGTAGCTCACACACACACACACACACACACACTTGTATCACGGTTTTTCCTTCCAGCGCACACAAGCCCGAGGAGCAGTCGGAGCCCTAAAGGCCGATGAACAGGCCATAATTCACCGGCTGCTCTGTGACTGGACTGGGACCTTGTGTAATGGGGGAACTGTTGGCAATTACCAACCATCTATGTGCTTGTTGCACTTTTTTTTTTATTTTATTTTACTGGTGGAAGTCTATAAGGTTGAAAACTGCTGATTGAATTGGATATTTTTTTTTTTTTTTCAAAGGGTATGTAACTGCTTTTAAAGAGAAAATGCTTCAACTGCACACTTGATGAAAGACAAAAAAAAAAAAAGAACTGTATACAAAATGTTAGAGGGCGTGAAAAGAAAAGGTCAGTGATGCAATCTAACACAAATAAAACTCTTACCTCTTGCACATTAGCATCACAGTTAAAAATGCTGAAAGGTACTTGTGCCAAACTGATGCTCGTTTTCCCATCAGCCTGTGCAGAGAGCAGCTTTCAGTCACTCGCTGCCAGATTGTCTATGTTCCCTTTGTGAGTTAGCAGTCCAGCCAGTTCCTGTCTGCCTGGTACCCGTGGGTTTGGACCACCTGTCAGCCCTGTGTCCTGCTTGATGTTTCTCCTTTGGTTCTATTTTCCTGTTTGGACTGTCTCTAGTCAGCTGTTTACGTGTCCAGCCGAGCCTGTGCTACGTACAAATACACTGAAACAGTTGGAGTTCTGCATTAAAATGCCCCAAAATGACTAGATCATAGTTATATAGTTTGTTTAGTTGTGTACTGACATTATCACAGATGTTTCCTGTGATCCCGGAGAACTCTACAAGTTTGCTCAAAGGTAACGGTGCAATTAATTTGCCACCAGGATACCAAAATCTGCAAACGAGACAATCCAATTTGTGTAAAAGTCTATAAACCTTTCACCAGTGAAGAGGGTTTGAGCAGGATCATTTGAATTTATTCGTGTTACTCTCCCAAAGCGAGCGACGGCATGCCGGTATGTCCGTCTGAGTGTTTAAATTCAGGTCAACTCTCACTCAATGCAGCACTCACCAGAGACTCGGTTCTTTCTCGTTGTCTCACCTTTCCTCTCTGTTGTGTCGTTCATGTTGTAAAAGTACCTTTTGCCCTCCAGCTCAGGTCAACATTATCGTACAAAAGCTCAAAACAATGGAGGCTTGTTCTGCTGCAGTCGGGTTGATAAACAGGAGTGAAGATTAATCCACTTTTGAATCCCTGAAGGTTAATTGTTTCCTGAGCTGTAATCCACTCCGGATCAGAGCAGAATCTGATGTGACTCGAGGTGTTTATTCCTCCAGAAGTTCTGTACCTGGTTCTGAAACCAGCTCTCTCCTCCTCTCCTGCTTTCTAATGAAAGACGACACTGATTTGCATCATGGGAAGTTTATAATCCAGGGTTTTTGGAGTTTGACACATAACCGGGACACAAGATCAGGATATCTTGGCCGGTAAACACTTGTGACTCTCTGGACTCCATCTGATTCTCAAGTTTACTTTTTGAGTTTGTGTTTTATTTAGTTTATTTTCCTCTATTCTTCTTCTGAGAGTGTTGGATGGATGGAGAGTTGGAAGAAGGTGATGTCTTTTTTCTCTGTTTTGACACATCAAGAAAAGAGTAAGGAAAAAAAATCAAATCTTTCACAACAGAGATTTGTACTTTGTATCTGACATTTGATTCAGGACGGTTTCCAATAAAAAATAAATGGGAAGCTTTACATTATTCCTCGACGCTCTGCAGGCTTCATATGTGAGTGTGTGTCTGGTGTGTTGGGCAACTTCTGAAGTTATAAGCTGAACCAGCTACTTTCCTCTGGGCTCTGGTCGAAAACAACAACAAAACCTACCACTGGGCAACAGTGAAAGTTTTGGAGTGTTGTTTGACTCAAACTTGAAACTGGAGAGTGTGTGAACTATTGAAAAGTCGAGGACCAAATCTAGGACTCATAGGAATACAAGGCAAATTTGATGTCCAATGAATATGGCATTGATTTACCATTTATTAATTAATATGTCGAGTCAGGTCAAAGAGATGACAGGAGAGAAACATTGGAAATGTGGAGGTTTGCTCCCTGAAGGCGATCTTGCAAAAAGGTAAATTGTTTGAATTGTTGAGTTGTGTCACGACGTCGACATTCATCTTTTGTACGAGTAAAATAAAACTTGAACTGCCTCATCGACCATCATCGTTAGCTTCCTGTGAGGACGGTTTGATGGGACCAGTTCAGGGAAACAGAAAACACTCAAAAAGAAATGAGCAGGAACTCAGATCAAACTTGAAATAGAAAGTTGGCAGTCAGCAGGAACGTTTGGTAGACATCAGCTCAATCCTATCGTCAACTTTGAACCTTACCCTTCATTTTCAGATGCCCCTTTGCCCCTCCCATGAAATATGACAACCCTACAAGACCCTTCTAAATTCATTCATTGTCAACCGCTAATCGTTGCGGTAGCCGCTTTATCCCTTTTTTTCAAGGGGTCACGGGGAGGTTTCTGGAGCCAATCCCAGTTATCTCAGGGCGAAGGCAGGGTACACCCCGGACTGATGGCATCAGGCCGCCCCGTAAGGTGCCAACTGCACATCAGGAGCGATTTTGGGGTTCAGTATCTTGCTCAAGGATACTTCGACATGTGGCTCAGCTCCGCCCCAGGGAGCCGGGATTCAAACCAGCGACCTCCCGAACACTGGTCGATCTGCCCTACCCACTGAGCTACAGCCAACCCTTCTAGATGTTGATGGCATTTATTGAAACAGATGCGACATTTCCAATATGCCGTCTTCAGGGGTGGACGTTTCTTTTTCATTAACATGGCGGTATTAATCATGACGCCATTTACCATTAACAACAACATTAGCCACCTTTGCTACGACCCTGACTGTCTGCATTGAGGAACTTTACCAATCAACCTCATTGCTGGACTGTAGTTACAGATCGCCCTAACTTCGCCCTCTGGTCTATTGGGACTGGGCCATGTTTCCATATCTTCTTGTATGTATCTTGTATGTGTCTTCACTGCCTCTGTAATAAACCATTTCCACCCCAAAATGCAGTAGAATAAAGTAAGTTCTGGTACCAAACTGAGGCAAAGAGCAAAGAACAGTTTCTCACTTCAAGGTTTCCACATAACTGACTTGAATACGCTTAATTCAATATCTCCTTAATTAGCAGCACAATGGGCATCGGCCACATCTACATTTCTTTATGCCCGAACAGATCTTGATTTCAATACATTTTACTTTGTGTTCCGAGCCAATTAAGATGTCATACACCTTCGCGGGCAAGGTCACAGCACTTGGAATCTGCATCGACAATGCCCAGATTTCTAAATCAATTTGCGGCTTTAGAAGCTAAATTACAAAAATGGAAATGGTCCATTTCGCAGTCAGGGATTTAATAAGGCCGGCAAAAACTGCAGCCAGTAATTTAATTGTTGTTTCATTCAAATGAAGCACTTGCTGTCCTCCGGGGTTGGCTGATTATCAAAGGGTCCTTTCAGTCCTCTAGCTTTACAGCTCAGTGTGTGTCGGGCTAATGGGCTTCAGCCAGACAGTTATTGTATATCGGTAATGTATCTATCTCAAGAAAAAACCAGCTGCCTGACACACACCCACGGTCCGTATCCTCGGCGAAATGAAATGGGCCATTTTATAAATGTTTAGCTTGGTCTTACGAGCTAATGAGTTTCTCTCTCATCTAATTTTCTTGCATAAAAACACTAAAGATAATTCGAGGCAGTCTCAACGAACAACTCTGCGGTGTAATAGTGTTTCTCTCCTCTGACTTTCCGCGGTCCTTTTTTCCTCTCCCACTCTGTTCGTCCGTCCCTACCGACTCTCCGATCCTTCTCGCCGCAGCCCTCTGATCATGTTTGATTCCCCACCTGCTCTCCCCAGATTAACGTCTCCTTGTGTAATCCCATTAAGTGCCCTGTGTTTCCGCCTGGCACTCATTACTCCACCGCTGCACCCCGGCGGAGTCAGGAATTGAGTCAGGCCCGACATCCGGCCCTGCGTGAGGCCATCCTCAGTTCCTTCTCCCAGCATGCACCGCTCTGCGACCTCAGCTGCCCTCCAGACTTCAGTTTTCATTTTGTCCTTATGAAAAGTTGTGAGTCAAGTTGTGAGGCGCTCTGCATTGGCTTTTGATGCTCCGTCCTCATTTTACACAGCCAGTGGTTTGGACCTTCCTGTCTGGAGGTTTTCCTGAGTTGTGTACTTACTAGACTTGTAGTCAAGACCGCCTAAACCGAGACCAAGACACTACCAAGACCAGAGAGTATCAAGACCAAGACCAGACAGACCAAGACCAAGACTTGTTCAGCTCGAGACCGAGACCAAAAAAAGACTAGTTTTTTGCCATTTTGCATGAGTTGTAGAACCCGCACGCAGGTGCACCAAAAAATGCATTAAATTAAATGCAAAATACAAATAGTTTATAGTACAAATAGTACAAAATTGTACTTCAAATTGTCCATTAACAAGAGGAAGAACTGGTCACCTTGATGTGTGCAATGGCATCTCAATTATAACACACTTTATCAAGTTGTAGTTGTAGCTGTAGTTCAGTGGGACAAGAACAATATAACACAGACATCACAAAGAACAGATACATAAACATATACATTCAAACTGTAGAACAAAAGGCATACTACATCATGAATGCATTTATGTCTTGAGTAGACTTGTAGTCAAGACCGCCTAAACCGAGACCAAGACACTACCAAGACCAGAGAGTATCAAGACCAAGACCGAAGACCAAAGACTGTCGAGGCCGTGACAAGACCAAGACCACGGAAAAGTGGTCTTGAGACCGAGACCGGTCTCGAGAACTACAAGTTGTGAGGCTCTCTGCGTTGGCTTTTTGATGCTCCATCCTCATTTCACGAAGTCAGTGGTTCGAACCTTCCCGTCTGGAGGTTTCCTCCCGAGCCTGAGGCGGGGTCAGCTCCCTCTGACAGTCCACAGACATGCTGGTTCGGTTAATTGGACGACTGCAAATTGATATGAATGTGAGCATAAGTGGTTGTGTGTGAGCGGTGTGATTGACCGGGCGAGCTAATGGATGGACGGACGTTTTGAGCTCCGGTCCCGAGCACACGCTCCGTCACGCCGTAACGAGCTGCCTATCCCCTACAGATTTTTTCAGTTTGATGTTTTAGGATGTCGATGCTTTCTGTCGTACAGGGGGAGGAAATTGCCTGTGCTCGATCATCCGGCCTCGCTTATTGAATCAATGGATAATCAACAAAATTTGCTTTTGGGTGGAGGGGGAGGGAGGGGGTGCGATGAAGGAGGTGATAAATTGCTGTCATAAACGACTTTAGTGGATGCTGCTGGTGGTGACCACAGCGCCCGGGGGACGGGTAGCATTCAAACAGTTCCTTTAAAAGAAAGATTGGGTTGCGGGTGTGGAAGCCACCTCCGTGACTTCAATAAACTCCCCGTTGTGTAATACAATAAGCATTTATCAGCTTGTTTTCTCCACCATCCGCTCTAATGGCCGACTGTCAACTCGCATTATCTCCCCCATATATCTGTCTATCTGTCTGTGGCGTTCCTCCCCACAGTCTGAGCAGGAATTTAATGTGGACACACCGAGACGTGCGACGCGAGGAACTTATCTCTCGGATGTGTGGGAGTGCGATCGAGATGCTATCACGTTCTCTCGGTTTGCACTCGGCGGGGTCATGCAGGAATTTTCTGTCGGCTCAATATTATCTGCACGGCTGAATGTTTACATCTCCGCACCCGTAACGCGACACATCCTCTGTTTTTATTTAATATTCTCCGTGTGTCCCGGCCGCCGTCGCGCCGTCTTGTCTGATCGTGACGGATAAAAGCGCTTCGGAACGGCGTCGCTGTGCGCTGCAGTTTGAGCTCGGCGGCCTCGCCTGCATCACATCGGAGTGAAGCATGCTGGGAAAATGAGTCTCCCCTGCAAGTAAGCGTGATTAATGTGCAGCGGGGGAACCGGTGAGAAGTTCTTAAAGTTGGACGAGTTGTCTCCTTCTATCATCAGCTCGGGGTTGGCAGACAGTAGAGGAAATAGTCCTCGCGGGTCAGTCGCTCACCTCGAACACCTCCGCCGACATCAGTCTTGTGCCGTGTGCGTCCGCGGCGACGAGAGTCTGTCTGCTCGGCTCGGCCTGGGATCCAGCACAGCACTTTGAATGCCTTTTTAATGGGAAAAGATGCTGGAAACACATCCCCGTTGGACCAGCAGCCAGTAACTAACTCCTGCTGTCTTTAAAGTCTGGGCCAGCAGGAGCACTCGTTTACCCAAGCATCATTAATCTTACTTTTCCTCGGCCTGTCCTCCTACCACCTCCTCCTCTCCCAGGGTGGTCTCCCTCGGGCACTCGTTTACCTCCCCGGCTCTTTTTTGCTTCTGTAAAAAGGCACACACACACTCATGTCCTCTATATCGCTCTCGTTCTCTCTTTCCCTTTCCCTCTCAGCAGTTGGTTCGGTGGTACATGAGCAGAAAGCGTCCTGAGATACCGTGGATAAGGTGTCGGGCCAGAGGAGAGCTCTGTAATGACTCAGCACAGTCACACCGGCACATTACAGCTCCGTGTCATGCAAAGAAATACAATAATAAAAGACTAATTAGCGTTGAAAAGTTCCAAACGAGGACGTTTGACATTCTTGTACTGCACAGAAGTCAAACGGAGGAAGTCGAGGACGGCAGGACTTTTAAATCAGATGTTAGGTTCGGGTTAATGCAACACAGAGATCCTTTTTTAATCCAATATTTAAAGACATTGATGTGAAATTTCTGTGTTAAAATGTCTAAAAAACGACCATGAATTTGACTATTTGTGTACTTACATGATCCCAAAAAGTAATTTGACTGAAGGTTCATCTTCATTTTTCCTATTTGTGGTCTAACATATTAACATTCAAGGTTTTTTCATTCTCTGGCCAAATTTATGACAATATTTTCACTTTAGAGCTTAAAAATTACACTCATATTCATCTTCATAAGCAGTGAAATATATATTTAAAGGTCATATTGACATTTTTATGCAGACTTTTTTTTAAAAGAGCTCATAGAATGGTGCAGAGAAAAAGTATCTCCTTCCCTTAAACACAATATTATTTTTCTGACGGTTGGTTCCAGCTTCTAGTATCTAAATCGCATCACGTGGTTTCTGTCTGTTCTGCAGAAGAGAAGGCGTCCAGCCCGACGTTAGCTTGTTAGCGATCCTGCAACAAACTGGAAACCACTTGAGATTCCAGATGACTCGAACAACGGCGGTGTTGTGACATGAATGCGATGGAAGGGTGGAGATGGAATGTGACACAATAACACCTTTAACCACAGCCTTTTCATCGGGTTGACTGATGTTGAAAGAAGACCTGACCTTTCTCCTTCTATATTCTCTCGGCCAGACGGGTAAAAAATAGCTTGAAATGCATCAATTAAAAGCTCTTATTGTAAGTTTTAACAGACGGGGCTGCTGTACTGTACTAGGGGTGGAACGGTTCATCCAAAAAATCCGTCCCGTTCGGTACGCTTGTCACGGTTCGGGGCGCGTGTGCACCGTTCGGTTTATGACGCGCAATGTGCGTAATTTCCACCGGGGACGTAACGGCTGCGCCGCGGTCACCGGAGCTGATCGCTGCCACTCTAATCAATGAGACCATCCCCACCGGGCGCCGCGTGACGTCTCAGCAGCGGCTCTCCGCTCTGCAGCGCTATCAGTCTGTAGCACTTCTATTTTTTGACGGAGCCGTTGCTAAACCGCGTGAAGCTCAACAGAGCAGATTGCACCAGACAGGAAATCCGACACAGAATCAACGTAATACACTTCCGCCCCCTTTCAAAATAAAACACAATACGCAGTTCATGTAGCCTATCACAACTTCACATCAACATTACGTCATGAGGTACGTGTTGATGTTGATGCCCTTTGCCTGTAATGTGGCCATAAAAATAGGAAAGTTAAAGTATTTTGTTTGCACTAATTCAAGAGTTCCTCTTTTTACTTTATAGGATACAATGTTTGTCAGAGATAGTTAATTAATTAATAGTCAGTTCAGTGATTGCTGTTGTATTTTAGTGATTTAGTGCATTTTCATTGCAGAAGAAGGCAAACAATTGTTAATCTTTTTGCCAAATAAATATATAAACGTGTAAATGCAGCAATATCTTTCCTCTTGCTGTCTCAAAATCTCACTTCACTTTAATTTAAGATTGTTACAATGATGTGCTTAATCCCTTATCAAGCTGCCTCATTATTTCAGTGTTTGCATGATTGCATGACATGTCCTTATGTCTGATTTTTTAAAAAAATCTAATTATTAGGCTAAAGATCTGATTCATTTTTTAGAGTGTAAAAAAAATAGAACAAAAAAAACAACCGAACCGAACCGAAAACCGTGATATGAACCGAAGCGTGGATTTTGTGAACCGTTCCACCCCTGTACTGTACGTATATTCAGCCGCAGAGAGAAGAACAGTCGAGTCTACGTCAGGTTGCACCTGCTGCTGCTCGAGACGCTCGGCTTCTGTTTCAAGTCCGTGTCAAAATGAGTTCACAGCATCTGCAAAGGCACTTCTTGCTATTCCTCAGTGCTTTGCCTCCTCTCTCTCCTCCTCCTCCTCCTCCTCCTCCTCCTCCTCCCTCATAACAGAGGAAGAAAAAACAACCTGCACGTTCACATCAAATGTCAAGAGTTACATAACTGCGGAGCCGTTCAAACAAACTGATTTTGAGAGTGTGATTGCAGCTAATGTGCGGAGATTTAGCTTCACAGGTTGAGAGCTTTTCTTTGAACGTGCTCAGCTAATACAGACGTGCTGCTTCATCATCTCAGCGTGTCCTTTCGAGAAGCCCTGTCGAGTTCAGTGTGCACAGTTAGAGATGCCATGACAACCAGAACCACTTTACCCGACTCGCAATTAAGGCTGGAGTGTAAGAATCAATCGTTGACCCCTAATAGGCCGGACCTGTTTCAGACCGAGTGGACGGTATCATCACCAAAGCAACGACGGCGGGAATTATTTTTGCATACTCGCCCTCAAAAAGTTTATGCGGCCCCTTTTTTTTGGGTGAAAACAAAAATCTTTGAAGCTTTAAGAGCTTTGGCCTTCAGAGAGAAGGTCCTGCCTCTGTTCTGAGCTCTCAGACAGGCAACGGCAACAAAACTGAGCCACGAACGAACCGGGCACCGAGGTTTTTTTTTTGGGGGGGGGGGAAAACTTCAAAGTCCTGCACTCTTTGAATCCATTTCTTTGACTGCGCTCGCATGAAATAACGGCGGATAAAAGAAAGGAAGACAATGGAGGTTGCTTTGATGTGAATAGGTGAAGCTCACGGCCGCTCGATGGAGAGGACGGAAGGGGACGACGTATTAGCGAGCTCAGCGAGTTGGAGTTTGAGGAGCACTTCAGCGGTACGGTATTGTTCGTGGAGAGCAAGCGCTAATTCAGTCCTGTTGTTCTGGTCGAAGTTACTATAGGCCAGGAATAATAAAGACAGCTACGCCATTGTGTCGACGAGCGCAGACGATCCACTTCACCGTTGTGTCGGCTTTTGTGTCTTTTTTTCCATCAGTAGTCGAGATGTTTTTCTGTTTCTGTTCCAACTCCAGCTCCATGTGGCTGCATTTCAGATGTCTGGAGAGCTTTTAGTCATCAATTGATTAAATAATTAATTTATTCGTGAGTTACTCTCTACAAATACGTCCTCGAAGCTTCAAGACTTTTTCCAGAACTGTGAACACGGTTTTGTACGACGGAGTATTAGGGCCATACTAAGAGGAAAAAAAAAAAAATAATAAAATACAAATTTGGGGGAAATTACGAGAATAAAGTCGTAATGTTACGAGAATAAAGTCGTAATGTTACAAGAATAAAGTCGTAATATATACGAGAATAAAGTCGTAATGTTACGAGAATAAAGTCGAAATGTTACGAGAATAAAGTCGTAATGTTACGAGAATAAAGTCGAAATGTTACGAGAATAAAGTCGTAATGTTACGAGAATAAAGTCGTAATGTTACGAGAATAAAGTCGTAATGTTACGAGAATAAAGTCGTAATGTTACGAGAAAAAAGTCGTAATAATACGAGAAAAAAGTCGTAATGTTACGAGAATAAAGTCGTAATGTTACGAGAATAAAGTCGTAATAATACAAGAAAAAAGTCGTAATGTTACGAGAATAAAGTCGTAATAATACAAGAATAAAGTCGTAATGTTACGAGAATAAAGTCGAAATGTTACGAGAATAAAGTCGTAATGTTACGAGAATAAAGTCGTAATAATATGAGAAAAAGTCGTAATGTTACGAGAATAAAGTCGAAATGTTACGAGAATAAAGTCGTAATAATATGAGAATAAAGTCGTAATGTTACGAGAATAAAGTCGTAATAATACGAGAATAAAGTCGTAATGTTACGAGAATAATGTCGAAATGTTACGAGAAAAAGTCGAAATGTTGCGAGAATAAAGTCGTAATGTTACGAGAATAAAGTCGTAATAATATGAGGATAAAGTCGTAATGTTACGAGAATAAAGTCGTAATGTTATGAGAATAAAGTTGAAATGTTACGAGAATAAAGTCGTAATAATACGAGAATAATGTTCAAATGTTACGAGAATAATGTTGAAATGTTAACGAGAATAAAGTCGTAATTCTCGTAATATTTTGACTTTAATCTCGTAATATTTTGACTTTTTTCTCGTAATATTATGACTTTATTCTCGTAATATTATGACTTTATTCTCGTAATATTTTGACTTTATTCCTCGTAATATTTTGACTTTATTCTCGTAATATTTTGACTTTATTCTCGTAATATTTTGACTTTAATTCTCGTAATATTTTGACTTTATTCTCGTAATATTATGACTTTATTCTCGTAATATTTTGACTTTATTCTCGTAACATTTTGACTGTTTTCTCGTAATATTATAACTTTATTCTTGTAATATTTTGACTTTTTTCTTGTAATATTATGACTTTATTCTCGTAATATTATGACTTTATTCTCGTAATTTGCCCTCCAAAATATTTTTTTTTCTCTTAGTCTGGCCCTAATACTCCGTCATAGTTTTGCTTTCAATGTCTAGTAAAGAAATCTTGAATGCAACTTTCAAGTGCACCAAATGGAAAGAATCACCCAAAAATTATTTTTTTTTGTAAAAATGCAAATCAATATTTCACTTCCTGATTGAAGTTTCTCCTGTGATATGAATATTAATTACTGTAATATCTCATTTTCACATAATGTTGTGGGGTTTTTTTGTGCCACATGATCCGATCGTTAGTGTCAAGAGAATGTTTTTCAGTTTAATTAAATTCATGACAATACTTCAGTGTTTTCTTTAAAGGATATTGAGTGTCCAGGGTTTAAACACAGCAACATAAACTATACAGACGGATACATTTAATTAAGCCAGGAAGTCAATAGCGGCGTGGTGAGCAACAGATGTTTCTCATTAGTGCAAAAATGAGACGTCGCTCTATTTTATCCGAGCGGTAAAGAATCAGAGAGGAGAAGGAAATAACTGCGAGTGTGTCTACAAAACATGAAGTGCTGAGATAGAGACGCGTTGAGCAGCAGAAGAAGAAGAAGCAGATACGGACACGTCGCGGAGGATTGTGTGGATCTGACAGCTCCTCTTTACACAATGTGCTATCACAGCCAAATGTTGTTATACTGTCATTATAGGCCGTCTTCATTGTTGTGAGCAACAAAAGCGGGATTATTCCAGCAGACAAATGACGGCAGAGTGCAGATACAGGGAAGAGAAGTGTGCTACGAGTTTAACAATTCACTTACATCTGTACAGAAACATTCATGTGGTTACTGCAGAGATCACTTCCCCAGTGTTTGTCTTTAGTAGTAGTAGCTGTGACGGATTCTTTTTAAAGTGACATCATGTAGTTTCGGAGAGGAAATTCATCCTTGAATTTTAATATTTACAGTATTAACGAGGTAATGATACAAACTCAGAAACATTAACCTGTTTTATACCATGGTCCAGGGTGAATACTCGATTCTGATTGGCTGGAGGGTGTACGTTAAAAAGTGTTAATGGACACCTACTAAGTAGTTCCAGTTAAATATAATAATATTAAATATAAATTAATGGTCTTAATTTATTTTCTTTGGCAAGTGACCATGGTATAAGCGGGATAATGCCCTTCGAGGTGTCCATTAACATAAATGAATGGACTTCGCGGAAGCAACCGGTTCACGCCTCCGCGTCGTCCATTAATTTATGTTAATGGACACCTCGTCGGGCATTATCCCGCTTATACCATGGTCTGGGGGAATACTCGATTCTGATTGGCTGCAGGGTGTCCATTAATCCCTGGTATATGGACACCTACTAAGTAGTTCCAGTCAAATTGTCTGTTCACCGTCTAAATTAATGCGCTAGCTGGCGTAACCATAGCGACGGGAACGCAGTCAAAGCCGCTGTTTACAGTTTATCTCTAGCACTGAGTGCAGTCCGTCAGTCCTTCAGAGCCTTATCCTCTGAACACCACAGGATGGCGACTGTAACACACAAGCTGCAGAAAGTACACTTACTCACTTACTGAGCGAATAATCTCACATCCCGTTCACTGTTCAGCTCTCTGCTTCAGGCTGCGGCCTCAGTAACGTTACACACGGCCGATCATTTGTTCGTGAACATCTTGATGTTGATTTGGGGACAATGACATGACTGGTAAGCTAGCTAGTCTTGTTGTTAAACATATTGTCAAATTATATTTACTGTTTGTCAACCGTACGCAATGTTATCGACTTTGAGTCTCGCTAGCATAGCGTTAGCTTTCTGGCTCACCGCTGAGCGGACTAGAATATCTCCCGTTGCCAAGTCGTATCTAAGGTCCGTCCTATTTACTGGAGAGGTGAACAACGTTTCCGTTGCATAAGAAACCTTACAGGAGGGTAATGGTTGTTCCAGGTATTAGACAAACCCTCAGGCGTTACCAGGAAACTACGTATTTCACCAATTAATAGCCCAGGCGTTTAACAGAACCAGGCGGCTCTTCGCTGCAGGCCTTTATTTATTTCTACACAGACCTGCACCAGGCCATTATTGTGATGACAGCTGTATTTCACAGCTCCAAGCTTAAACGTAGCGTCATACTTTTTTATTTTTCTTCCTTCTTACGTTATCATTTATGTCCATTTGCTGTCCGTTCTCCTCCGTGTTGACCTGTCCTCCGCTGTGTGAAGGTGGGGCGTTAAACTCGAGTCGTTCTCTCTGACACTTCCTGTTTTTTGTCAAAATAAGAGTCAGTCGGTCATCTCAGATTACGGTACACCCTTTTCTAACGTTAGCTACTTCTCTTATTTTGACAGAAAACGGAAGTGCCGACTGTTTACTTCTGCAAAAGTAATGCAAATAATCGCCCGGCGGTTATTCGGGTGGGGGTTTAATACGCAGAAAGGGTGCTGACCCCAGGCGTTTAAAAGAACCAGGCGGCTATTTGCGGCCCGGCGATTAATTGGTGAAATACGGTAAGTTATTGCTTGTGAAAAACTTTATATTTTGATTGTAAAATGCATGAAAATATAAATTAATTGTCTTAATTTCTTCTTTTTGGCAAGTGACCATGGTATAAGCGGGATAATGCCCTTCGAGGTGTCCATGATCAGGATCTAAAGGCCTCTCACGTCATCCATTAATTCCTGATTATGGACACCTCGTCGTTACTTATAACTCAATAAACAAGCTGTTCTCAGAGGAAATGAAGGTCCCAGTAACACTGTTTGAAGCTAGAAAGACAGTTTGGGGTTCAGTAACTTGCCCAAGGACACTTTGTCATGCAGACCAGGGGAATCGAACCAGCGACCTTCTACTCCTGAACCACAGCCGCCCCCAAGTCAATAAGGATCTTTCAGTATCAGATCAGTATGACTCCTTTAAAACAGCATCCTGTTCCCAGTCTGCAGCTGGTGGCACTGATTTGGCTGCGTTTGGATCATAGCTCCCATGCTAATCATCTCAATGACTTCTGTGGCCGCGAGTCATGCTGCCGATAACACACGAACACGAACCCCATGGCTAAAAAAACATTTGGGTTGTTTTTTAATATTATTATTTCAGGGCCATTTCTCAGGCTAATTGATGCGCCGCATCTCTGCTGCGGTTAGCGCGGAGCTGAAATGTGATTTAATGGTGTCCACGGGGCAGAAAAGTCAGTTAGAGCTCCACGATCACTGTAATTATTAAAGCAAAGTGAAGGTCACCAGGAGGGAAGCCCGACCGCTGGAGGTTTCCGAGGTAGAACAATGAAAAAATGTGTTTTTCGGATGTATAAATCAAACCTGGGGGTTGTTGTGGGTGAACGGTGTAAAACCGGCGCATTTATAAAAACATTTATCTCTCGTGGCTTTTACATCGATCATCTGAGAAGTGGAGATGTTTGCTGGTTGACAACGCTGGCTGAGATGGTGGGAGACAAAATATCATGAGGTACAAATAAAAACACTCTATAGACTCGTACAAACAATCCCTCCCTCGTAGTATGTTGTGTAACTTCACAGTGAACTCTCTTACATCATACATATGAGACAAAACAAATATATATTAAAGGGATATTCCGGTGTAAGTTTAATCCATGGTCTAACACACCTTGACACCGAGTAAGACTCCCCCTCGAGAGGTCAAGTTAGCTGACCGCTAGCTTAGCTAGTTTTAGCAACCTCAGAAAAGACCGCACGATAACAATACACTGCAGCTTATGTCTCCAACTAGAAACCGCCATCAAAAAGCCACAATTAATGGTGAGAACAGCAGCAAACTTCAGCAACAGTACATGTACAGTCCCAGCACACAGTACGAAGCATCAAACATCTGCTAGCTTTGCTGGATTTGTATTAAAAACACAGCACAACTCACCTCTCCTCCAGCAGCCTGCCTGTGTGGGGAAGCCTGACGAGTTCGATTACCGAGTGCAGTAGATTTCCGCAGCTCAAGGATGAAAATGTCTGATTATTACTCCATGGAATGCTCAGTTCTTATTATCGAGAGTTGACAGGGAAAATAAGGGAAGTAATGGAGTAATAATCAGACATTTTCATCCTTGAGCTGCAGAAATCTACTGCACTCGGTAATCGACTCGTCAGGGCTTCCCCACACAGGCAGGCTGCTGGAGGAGAGGGTGAGTTGTGCTGTGTTTTTAATACAAATCCAGCAAAGCTAGCAGATGTTTGATGCTTCGTACTGTGTGCTGGGACTGTACATGTACTGTTGCTGAAGTTTGCTGCTGTTCTCACCATTAATTGTGGCTTTTTGATGGCGGTTTGGAGACATAAGCTGCAGTGTATTGTTATCGTGCGGTCTTTTCTGAGGTTGCTAAAACTAGCTAAGCTAGCGGTCAGCTAACTTGACCTCTCGAGGGGGAGTCTTACTAGGTGTCAAGGTGTGTTAGACCATGGATTAAACTTACACCGGAATATCCCTTTAATAAACACTTCTCCTCCATCCTAAAGCTGCAAATAATCACAAGAAATAACCCGATGCCCAGTCAATGCTTAAAAGGAGAATAATGAGGATACTTTGCATGTGTAGTTTTGTCGGTAATAACTGTCGTATTTGTCAAACTGACAAACTTTACCTCAAGGTGCTGAATTGTCATGACGCCGTTTAACTGTAAGTGTGTATCTACAGGTACATCGTCAAACACCCGACCTCGCGTCTCCACCATCCTGGGAATGCAACTTAACATTTTCTCCTTTGAATGTCGTGTTTACGAACGTCATTATTCCTGTAAAGCCCTCCTACATCAAACCTTCGGGATGCTCAAGGACAGCCTCGATAACAAAAGCCACCTCGCCAGGTCTTCTGCAGAGACGTCCTCACGCGTTTGCCTTTTTCATTGTAATTTTATTTTAATAGGCTTGAATCGTTTTAAGGGAGAAGCAACAACGGGGCCGCGGGACGTTTCACAGCGCCCGGCTTCTTTAGATTAACGTTTTAATTTCAATAGGTTAATTTAACCTCTGCTAACAGACTATTTAGCAGCATCCCCCCCTCGTTTTCTTTTCATTAATGAGTCTATTTTTTCTTTCTAAGTGCCCTGATTGATTTGTTGTTCTCACCAACAACTGCCTCTCCCAGGGCAGAGGGGGGGAGGGGGGGCATTTAAGGGGGGGTGATCATTAAAAATCCATTGTTTGAGAGAACAAGCAACTTCAAAAGCTTGGCAAGACTGCCGGCCCCCTCTCTCCCGATGAGTGCAATTAATGCTCCCAATGGCTCCTAATAATAACATGCTGGAGAGCAGCGAACGGGAGGGAACCAGTCGGATCTTCAGCGTGGAATCAGAGAGCCGGAGAGAGAAATAGCTCTTTATGGATTCCGCCCTAATTTACTGCCTTATTATGAGTGATTCACAGCAGCCCCCCTTCTTTTTTATTTTTTTCCAGAAACGTCCTCCCGCGGTGCTTTATAAAGACCCGAGCCTGATTGCCCGAGAGGACCAGAACCACACAGGTGACGTCAGGCTCCACTTCAAAGCCTGAAGCTCACGAGTAGGAAAGAAAATACAATTTCCTGATTCACGCTCGATGGCCAGGATCCCAGATATGCTGTTTATGCTTAGATAACACTAATTGCCTGACTTATAGATGTGATTATATGACACAACAGTTTCAGTCGGGGGACCGGTTTCGAAAACTTTCCAAACTTTTTTATCCGTTGTTTTGTTTTTCCATTTTGAAACTGTAATGAGAGTGAACGATCCCGGCAGGTAATACAAAAACTGGATTAAAAATATCTTTGTTTACTGTGCAGCCGTGTAGAACAGTTAGTCAGAAATACAAAAAAACAAAACACAGGAAATTATAAACAGCAGTTTGAACAGAAGAAGAGAATAACTTTGTGTTGTCACCCCGTCTGAATGTGAAGGTGTTAACAAGGTGTTCACAAACCGTCTCCGTATTTGATAACTTACTAATACGCCGTCACACCAGACGTACACATTCACACTTGTGAGCAATTAGTGTCGCCTCAAGTCATAATGAACCATGATTTCTTTTTTAATTGGTTCACATTTCTTCCTTATTATGAATCATTCTGAATCACGTGTTCGCGTTGTGACTTTAAGTTGTTATGTTGTAATTTTCACACGCACAGCCTCGAGGACAATTACAGACACACGATCAGTTGTAGTAAGTAATCAATGAGGATTCACAGGAGTCACCTGTATTTTCTAATGAGTTCATAGAGCGGTGGTTATTTTAAAGACGTAGATCAATTAATAACCATTGTTAATAAATGGAAAATGTATATTTAATTAAACTTTAGCTGATTGTTATTTCACTGTCAACAAACAATACACTGTTTATTTATTTATTAAGCAGTTGTAAAAGGCTTATATAATAAATATAAATGAACTACACATAATGTAAAGTATTATCAATATCTGAGCCATTAATTTAGTAGCTATACATTTAACATTTATTCATTCATACATATATTAGTAATCCTGACAATGTGACTTTAATCTAATTACATATTTTTTTCCTAAATGTAATCTGGGCTCATTATGGTTACTTATCTTTTTTAATCTGATTACATAATCTCAGTTACATGTAATCTGTTATTATCCAACCATCCAATAATGACAACCCAAAGGTAGCTCTTACTAATGTCTAACTACACATCTATAATAAACTACAGTGGTGTTCAGTAGAGTGCATACCTCCACCAACAGTCCCCTTTGGCACTCACACGATCAGTTGTATTGGGTTCCAATCAATGAGGGATCAATGAGGGAGCTTCATTTACTTTATCAGTTAGTCACTTGTATTTTGTGTCCTGTGTGCAGAGGTGGACTCAGGATGTTGGGGACGTAGATCAAATAATCCTGGTAACACATATAATAGCCATTATTAATAAATGGTAAATGTATATTTAATTAAACTTTAGCTGTTATTTCACTGTCAACAAACGATACAGTGCTTTATAAACTATTTATTTATTAAGCAGTTGTAAAAGGCTTATAAACATCAGTCTCAACTGTATAATAAATATAAATGAACTACACATAATGTAAAGTATTATCAATATCTGAGCCATTAATTAAGTAGCTATACATTTAACATTTATTGATGGTTATTATTCATTAGTAATTCTGACAATGTGACTTTAATCTAATTATCTATTTTTTTTCTAAATGTAATCTGGGCTCATTATGGTTACTTATCGTTTTTAATCTGATTACATAATCCCAGTTATATATAATCTGTTACTATCCAACCATCCAATAATGACGACCCAAAGGTAGCTCTTACTAACGTCTAACTACACATCTATAATAAATTACAGTGGTGTTCAGTAGAGCGCATACCTCCACCAACAGTCGCCATTCGTACTCACTCATACACGTACAACACCTGGTTCAGTTTGTTCAGTATCCTCACATTAATTATTGAAGGGTTGTAATGTATAAAATGTGCGCAACAGCACAATTTATTGTTAGTTAGTTAGTTAGATAGGAGATTAATTGCGTAGCCTACAATCTTAAAAATCCAATCCGAGAATCAAAGTTCACGTCTTTAAAACACCTTCCATTAACAAAATAAATGGATAAATGGTAAATTTATATGCAATTCAACTTTAGTTTATAGTTTTTTGACTTGCTTTATATAATAATATAATACTATGTCCATTGATTAATGTTAACTGACTATATATTTACATCTTTAATGATGGTTATTAGAAAGCAGTTTTTACTAATGTCTAACTACACATCTATAATAAACTGCAGTGGTGTTCAGTAGAGCGCATACCTCCACCAACAGTCCCCATTCGTACTCACTCATACACTGTTAAATAAAACACCAGCAGCTGTGGTTGAAAAAAATCTCTTAATCTGGATCCGCATCAAAGTTAACGGGGTCCGTTGTGGGCTCGGACCCGTCCTCTGTCCAGGTTCTTGTTTAGTTTTTGTGTTATCCAGCGGACAAACCAACAAACTAGTGTTGTAGTCAAGACCGCACCAACCGAGACCAAGACATTACCGAGACCAGAGAGTACCGAGACTCGAGACAAGACCAAGACTTTTAGAGGTTGAGACCGGACAAGACCAAGACCATATAGGCCTACATCAAAGGAAAATCAGCCTTCAAAGTTAGTAGCACAGCCCCAGAGTTTGTAGAGACACCTTGTCTTTCTTTTCTAACAGAAAAAAGCAGTTTCGCTACGGATTGAGAAGCAGCGATGTTCATGGCAGCGTCCTCTCGCATCTGGGTTGCCATGGTGATACTTATCAGTAAGGCATGGACAAAAAGCCTATCAGCGGTGGTCTTGACCGGTCTCGTTCAAAAAACCCGAGTCCGCCCAGTCCGAGACCGAGACAAGACCGAGTAAAAATGCCCTCGAGTCCAAGACAAGACCAAGAACCTCAAAAAATGGTCTCGAGACCAAGACCGATCTCGAGTACTACAACACTACAACAAACCAACAGACGGACACGGACGACAAAACACAACCTCCTCGGCAGAGGTAACAATCTGATAAACAATAAATGCAGGCTTGAGTTAAAACCCTACAAACTTTGCCTTTATAAGAAAGTGATGTCGGGGGGAAGAAGTACAAGATTTACAGAGGCGGGTGTGATGGAAGGGTGCTGGTCCGGAGGGACCGGATCAAAGTGTGCGTGGAGGTTTGCAGAGCAGGGAACGCTGCTTAATTGGTTGAATTAACAAGGTGCTTTACAGGGTTCACTGCAGGGCGGGAGTAAAGCAAATAACACCCGAGGCTCAACTGCAGGGATGTAGCAGCGATGAGCACAAATGACTGGAATAATTGGTATATAGTGACACATCCGCTCGAGCGACAGCGTGAGTGCTCCCTGACAGCCGGGAATTACAAGGCTGGATGACACGAGAGCGAAGTGAAGGAATCCGAGCGGTTGTAAGAGTCGGCCCTCGTTCCTGAAGCCTCTTGTATCTGTGTCTCCTCTAACTATTGTGGGGAATTTGGCTGACAGTGAAACATTTTCTTGTGAGTGGTGCTCAAAAGACTGAATTGACTCTGTCATGTTCCTAACTGTCATTCATTATTAAACCCTCTTGTTTGCTCTCCGCCTCGGGGACAAAGCTTTCCTCGGCTTTAATAACCTTTGCGCTGGCGCTCCCGGTCTCACTGTTGTTCTGTTTGGTACGATCGTGGAATGATGGTGGGGATGAATAAATGACGAGGAGTACTCGCTGCTCCTCTCTTCTCGTGCTGTGCCCCTGACAGGAAGTCTAATCCTAAGTGACTGACAGGTAAAGGTATGGAAAAAACCCAGACTTCAGACAGTCTGACTGCACAACAAATCACCCTCGGGGTGAGGACCGGGTTAAGGAATAAAGAGATGGGGCCGGGAAGGAGAGATGGATTGGCAGCGCAGGAGGAATCCTCTCTTTCTCTTTTTTATTCCCGCCTTCGCTCTCGCAGGAAAACAGGAAACCTCAGGCGAGAATCCGTGCTCCCTCGGATGAAACATCCATTACCGACTACAACTCCTGCACGGGGTCATTTCCTCGTACAGCCATTACCTTTGTTCCCTGTCAGCTAATGTTGGATCACTGGCATCCTCGCACCGCTAATGCTACGTTAGCTCTGGTCCCTGTCAGCTGATGTTGGATCACCTGCAGCTTAGCCCTGCTTACGTAGCGTTAGTGTCCCGCGCTTATAGATTACCTTGGTTTGCCTGTAGTGTGATTAAGGGAATGTGAGCACGTAGTATACCGTGCGACACCTGGTTCAGTTTGTTCAGCATCCTCAAATTAGTAAAGGGTTGAAATGTATGAAATGTTTGCTACAGCACAATTTATTATTAGTTAGTTAGTTAGCAGATTAATAGTCGTAGCCTACAATCTTAAAAATCCAATCCGAGAACCAAACTTCACGTCTTTAAAACGCCTTTCAGTAACACTTTATAATAACCATCATGAATGTTATGAATGTTTGGTTTTCAATAATGTGATGTGATGTTGTTTTTAATGCTTTTATTCTATGTAAGGTGACCTTGGGTGCCTTGAAAGGCGCCATCAAATAAAATTTATTATTATTATTATTATGAATAAATGGTAAATTTATAGTTAATTCATCTTTAGTTTATAGTTTTTTCACTGTTAACAAACAACACAACGGTTTATAAACTCTTTACTCAGCCATAATGATTGGTTTATATGATAATATAATACCATAACTATTGACTAATGTTAACTAACTATACATTTACATCTTTAATGATGGTTATTATAAAGTGTTGCCCTCTTTTCTTGGCAGATGAGGAGCGCTGAACTGAAGGATTACCTTGAAACAAAAGGCAATTCTGACTTACGAGATTTATTATCTATAATTATATGAATAATAAACATTATTCACCCCTTTAATCTCTTTTTTTAAATCCAAATTAGTAAAGGGTTGAAATGTATGAAATGTTTGCGACAGCACAATTTATTGTTAGTTAGTTAGTCAGCAGATTAATAGTCTGTACAATCTTAAAAATCCAGTCCGAGAACCAAAGTTTGCGTCTTTAAAATCTGAAAAAAAGTTGCAGCTGATGTTTATGAAACGTTTCAACTGCTTAATGATTGGTTTATAAAACATGTTATTGTGTAACAGTGAAATAATGCGTTTTTAATAACGGTTATTATAGTGTTGCCCTCTTTTCTTGGCAGATGAGGAGCGCTGATCTGAACTTTAACATTTATAATTTGTAGAGGATTACCTTGAAACAAAATTCAATTCTGACTTCCAAGATTTGTTCATTTGGTTTTCAAATGATGATGCTGATTATAACCCATAATAAAGTGATTATAAACATTATTCACCCCTTTAATTCATTCAATTCCCTTTAGTCATAGTGTTTTAAATCAAAATTTTGCACTTTTGTAGCCTTTTTATAGCTTAGAAAGTTTATCGTTAGCCAAGTATTACAATGCTGTTAGTCAATAGGCTCAATATGTTTCTACAGAAATGCTAGCTTAAACAAATATTGGTGATAAATTCTGTTATCTGTCTAATAGAGAGTATAAGATAAACTACTCAGGGTCTGTCTGGACCAATATCTTTTATAGTTAGTCGTCGACAGCACTCATCATCCAGACCATCCTCACCTCATGTACCTCCGTCTCCTGCTCCGACAAAAACAAAAACAAGCGCCTCCCTCCTCCTTCTGTCCCATATCTGGTTAGCCGGCTGCTGTGCAGCACTTGGCCCTCCTGCTGCTGGTGTTGATGTTCATGGACGACTGGGCCGAGCAGACAGAGCCGGGCAGGAGCGTCCCCCCGGTGCAGAGGCCGGCGCTGGCTGCACTGATGCTCGCTGATGCCAGCAGGTTAAACAAAGTCACCCAGAACCACTGTACTGGCTCGCTCCGAATGCAAACACACTGTTTTCAGTTTCATTTCGGGGACCTGAAGTGAACCAAGAATAGGAGGAACGGTCGACAAAATAAACCAATCTGAGTCGGGGAAAGAGCACCGGGGGGAGAAAAGGCACCGGTGCCGAACGGAAGCAAGTTCCAATTACCTTCTCATGGTCAAGAAAAGTGTGAGGCGGGTCGCTGCTTTGTCGGGTCGGCGAGGAGGAGGAGAGGCCGACACAGCCACAACGTTTTTATTCTAATGGCAGCAGGTGGAGAGGTCGGTGCAGAAAGCTGGCAAACAAGAAGCAGATGCAGATAAGAGGCAGCTGCAAAGCATTATGGTCCGGTGGTGTGAATATTTATGACAGGAAAATAAGACAGTGCTGAAAATTAAGAGGAAGAAAAAAAACACATTATTAAGCGGCTTCGGAGGCTTAATGATGAAGGTTATGTTCCAGAAACTTCAATCACATTTCCATCGAGTTTAATTGATTTTATCACTTTCTGTTTAATTCCACAAATAAATGACTTCATCATCGGGGCTTCTGGTTGCTCCACATCTCCTAAAACTATAGTTCTGTCATGGTTTTGGTTTTACAGCTCCAGTATGTCCTGTCGTGACTTTTCCACTTCCTGTCTTTGTCTCTTTCCCGCCTCTTTTTCTGTGCACACCTGTGTTTAATGCGTTAATCCATTCTTCGTGTGTTTCTTTGTTTCTTTAACAATAGTAATCATGTTTTCTCCAATCATCTGTACACTCTTAGAAATAAGGGTTCCAAAAGGGTTCTTCTACAAGGGCTGAGGTTCTTCCCGGAACCATTTGCTTCTGAAAAACCCTTTCCCGAAGAAACAGTTTTTCAAGGGTTCTTGGTAACACTAACGGTTCCAGTAAGAACCATTTTGATCCAGAGAACCCTTTAAAAACCCTTTCCTGAATAAAGGGTTTTAAAAGGGTTCTTGGTAACACTAACGGTTCCAGTAAGAACTATTTTGATCCAGAGAACCCTTTAAAAACCCTTTCCTGAATAAAGGGTTTTAAAAGGGTTCTTGGTAACACTAAAGGTTCCACTAAGAACCATTTTGATCCAGAGAACCCTCTAAAAACCCTTTCCTGAATAAAGGGTTTTAAAAGGGTTCTTGGTAACACTAACGGTTCCAGTAAGAACCATTTTGATCCAGAGAACCCTTTAAAAAACCCTTTCCTGAATAAAGGGTTTTAAAAGGGTTCTTGGTAACACTAACGGTTCCAGTAAGAACCATTTTGATTCAGAGAACCCTTTAAAAACCCTTTCCTGAATAAAGGGTTTTAAAAGGGTTCTTGGTAACACTAACGGTTCCGGTAAGAACCATTTTTATCCAGAGAACCCTTTTTTGGAGAAAGAGTTTTTCAGGGATTGTTGAAAGCATGGGTATAAGATCCTGTATGGGTTCTTTGTAGAACCTCTCATGGGGGGTTCTGGGTGGAACCTTACACACACAGTTCTAGGTATAACCCTTTATGTTGGGTTCTAGGTAGAACCCTCCACCTTCATAAAAGGTTCTACCTGGAGCCAAAAAGGGTTCTCCTATGAGGACAAGCCGAAGAACCTCATATGGTTCTACTTAGAACTTTTATTTCTAAGAGTGTACGAGTGTCTCTGTCTTTGCACCTGAAAAAGGTTTTCCGAGGTGTGAATCTCGCTCAGTACACACTTTGTGTTGAACGTTCAAGGTTTGCAACTCACAGGAAAATCATAAGTCACATGATTTGCACGAAGGACTCGTGTTGCACAGCACATTTCGACACACGCATGCAGGAAGTGACTCCTCACTCCCACCAGCAGCAGACATATGTATACAGTGTAAGCAACGCCCTGTTGGAGGCGGCGTAATTAATGACGGGCCCGGCGTATGAGACACACCACTGCTTTTCATGTCTTCACTGAGGGGCAAAAAATGGAAATGAAGAGGATCATTATGCGTAATGCATCATTAATGAAAGCATTTTGTTGCACTTATGCAAAAAATCTATAAAAACAAAGGCGAGATGTGCCAGAGGGCAAACGAGGAGAGAATATGGGGCAGTGGGATATTATTCATCCCCCTACGCTGCTCAACCTCACACCATTACTTCTATTTATGCCTCCATTTGTTCTGCTGTAACTCTGCGTCACAATCAGGTAGTCTTTGATGGACTGAAGATGAATCAAGACCGAACTGAAGCACACTGGTTTCTACACTGGCATCTCTTACATGTGTTCATTAAAGCGAACTTTACATAACGATGATTAAAGATGCCACCGTTCTCACACTCGTCATGCAGCAGGAATGTTTTTGTTGATCTGCGTCCAATTTGGCCACACGAAACATAATGAACAGTGCGTGGGAAGCCGGTGAGGGATCGTGTCCTCCGACAGCAACAAGAAAAAACAAAACAAACACTTGAACATATTCAGTTTAGAGCCTAATGTGACAGGTTCTGTTTAATTAAGAAAGGCAGCTCATTATAACTTGCTATAAATCAACAATAATACATTTATTATTAGTCTCTGTGACACGTTCTGGCTCCAAAAACGGGCGAAAGGTGGAGTTTGGTGGAATCGAGATAGCAGCTAGACAGTTAGCGGCTAGCTGTCACTCACCTCCTTATTTATGCATCATTAGCCCCTTTTAGATAGAAAAGGTGGCACATGTGCAGCAAGGTAAAGGCTGCAATGTGCCTCCTTGTCTGTCTAAAAGGGAGGTGTAATATTCCTCCTTTTCCAAACAGCCTCCACTTTTCCTCCTCTGGTAGGCGTCAACATGTGACGTGACGTGAAGCAGGAAGTTGGGCGTGAAGAGAAGCAGGGCAGTTTCTGCTTTTCTCCCAAAATCCTCTTCCCGTTTAACATTGGGGCTTATGGGGCAGTTGCTGGAGTTTGTGTCGGTTAGATGCAGATAATTCAAAAACCGTACATCCTCCCGATAAAGTGGACACGTTGCCAGACAGAAGACAAGTGTGGCTACGTTCTTGGAAAATATCACTATTGTAGTGTGAAATCTGTGGCTAGGATCGTCATCTAAAGAAACATTTTCGGAGAGTTTTTTTCAGGCTCCCTCACTCTGCCAGTTGGTGCTGCACGAACATTCCGCAATACACACTCATTGAAAATCCTGAATTTTTCTGATTTTTTCGAAATCACTCACGATCAATTAAGGGTCACCGTTCAAAAACTAAACATCGTAGAAAGAAAGTTCAAATACAACTCAAATAGATAAGACTTGTGCCTACATTTTAAAGTTTGAATGGTGTCTCTAGGTCAAAGTCTGCCAGAGCAGGAGATGTTTGAAAAACGTCGATGATTTTGCGACTTTTTTGACCCTGTCCCATTCATTCCTTATGGGAAGTTTTTCGCAGTTTTTCTTCAAAATAAGAGCTTCACATTGCACCCCATCGGAGTTTAGAACTGGGTTCTTAGCGGGGGGCTTTTAATTTGAAAGTAGCGACCGCTATTAGCTCGCCGCTACAACAACAAGCGGACAACCAAGACAGCTACAGAGAGCGAGGAGACGCTAGCATCTCCCGGATCTCAGCGGCTTTCCAGCTGCTCATCTTCGTGGATGAAGTGACGAACTGACTGCTGTGATCAGCTGTTTCCTGGTTTTAAAACTCCCGGCTGTGGGTGCGCAGCAGTGCACGTCATCCACACCTCCGCCCATCTCAGCATTTGCCACCACATTGCCGCCTCGGATTTACAGCAATGGAGGCGCAAATAAGTGTAACGTTACCCTCCGAGGGGCAAAACTGGTGGAACAAAACAGACCACCAATTTGCTGCCTTCTGTCTAAATCCGCGGAGCGAGCCACCAAAAGGACGGCAGATTGGTGGCTTACTGCCCAGAATAAAAACGGCTAGAGTTAGCCTTTACAGGAGGGGTTAGCTACAGAGACTATTGGTACCATGTATTTCAATCTGGGCCCCAAGTGACCAGTTGAGGAACTGTTTTTGGCACTTTCGTGTTCATTTTTCTCATTCCGAGACAAATACAGACGCTTTGGGTCGGTATCCGGCCTGAAATTCTGTCCAAAAGTGGTGCTATTTGACAATCTTTCTCCAGAATCGTCTTCCCTACCTCAGGTTTTGAACCTGTATGTGCTCTTATTTCCTGTGGGTCTCATTTTAGAGAAAACAAAGCATGATGCATGTATCATTGTTATTATTATTATTATTATTATCAGACTACCTGCTTTAAAGTTGAAATATTGGAACGTAACATCTGTTTCCCTGACAAAACGTACCAGCATGTTTTCATACACATGAAACTTCACCATATTTCCACATGTTTGCCTGAAGATATTAACTCAGAAGACATCTCTTCGTGTTCCGCCTCCAGAGGTATTTTATATTTTATCCAGACTTATCTCGACTCGTACAGAACATCCAGAGCCTGTTCTTCTCTCTGCAGGCGAAACAGACTCGTGAGAGACGAGAAGGAAGCGCTGTGCAAAGGTTACCGATGATCCGGGATATTAAGCTTCACATTGTGAGACACAAGAAACTAACTTTTAAGCAAACGAAACACATTACGAGACAAATTACGACACGAGGCCGTGCAGCTGTTTTATAACGGGAGGTTTAAAGCTACAGTCGGTCTTGGACGTCACAAATGAGGGTTACCTGCAAATCAGGGTGTGCAGTTTGTACGTGGCATCACTGGAACGAGCTTTGGTATTCTGAGAGCACATATCTAAAGCTGTTTTTCTGTGAAAGTGAGAGAGATAAAGTAGAAATACACTCCAGTCCTGCAAACTGTCTAAACCTCACGCCTGGTGCTGTGAAGAGAAGATGAGGAAAAACCAGAGGATCAATATTGACGACAGGTGTTACTGTTCTGTTCTTACAAAAATCAAGAATCGATTGTCTTCTGTTATTTAACAAACCGTATCCAGTAAACCAAATATACAAAAATGATTGGGTCATTATCCAAAAAAATCACAATTTCCAGGAAAAAGTTGTCGAGTCTTAATTCTGTGTGACAACAATCCAACACATAAAAACCAGCTTGAGTGTAATAAGTAGACTGAAATACAAGTCACGCCTCAGCGGTCCGAGATCGAGATAAGAGCGAGGGTGAGGTTGTGGGTTCAACGCTGCAGTGTGTGTGTGCTGTTGGGAGACAGTGGATGAGGAGGGGGAGGAGTATGTTTTATTCCTGAGGAGGAGGGGAAGCGAAGAGGTGAGCCGCTGTCATAGAGCCCTCTGTGTCTCAGCTGTAAGAGACACCGGTGGCAGTGATTAATGAGTCGGGCCGAGCCGCCGTGCTGCAGAGACATGTGTGTTCTGGGAGGTCAGTATATCACATACATGTACGTAAAACACATAGTTACACAGCTATAATCTGGACTGTGAGTCTGCTGTAAAGGTTGTTTTTGTTTTCAAGGTACCTCGATATTAAAAAATGCATCATGTATGGAGTCAAACGTCAAACCAGTCTCACCTCTCGTATCAAAACCTTTTGTGTACAAGCGCTAAACATCAACCGTGCTATACCTGCACAGCACTAAACTGCAGACAGACCAGGCTAGCAGCTAGCAGCTAGCCGGTGAACATAGTGAAGCTAGCTGTTTCCCTCAGGAGGCTCGTAGAGACCAGAACTGAGCTTAAACTTGAGTAAATATTGGACTTAAACATTTGTCATGTCACTAGCTCCTTTTACTGACAAGCTAGCCAACAAGATGATGATAAGCTGATTGATGATGAAAGATGGATGATGTTACTGAGGTTACCACAGCATCATAAGTAACGATTCTCTAGGTGCGTCCACCAAGTGACCTCAACGTTTCTGCGTTTCTACAGCCATGTTTTGGGCGTGTTTTAAGTAAAAACATGGTCTCTTCCTGACCCTTACCGAGTCCATTACTTCCGTTATTTTCCCTGTCAGCTCTCGATAATAAGAACTGAGCATCCCATGGAGTAATAATCAGACATTTTCATCCTTGAGCTGCAGAAATCTACTGCACTCGGTAATCGACTCGTCAGGGCTTCCCCACACAGGCAGGCTGCTGGAGGAGAGGGTGAGTTGTGCTGTGTTTTTAATACAAATCCAGCAAAGCTAGCAGATGTTTGATGCTTCGTACTGTGTGCTGGGACTGTACATGTACTGTTGCTGAAGTTTGCTGCTGTTCTCACCATTAATTGTGGCTTTTTGATGGCGGTTTCTAGTTGGAGACATAAGCTGCAGTGTATTGTTATCGTGCGGTCTTTTCTGAGGTTGCTAAAACTAGCTAAGCTAGCGGTCAGCTAACTTGACCTCTCGAGGGGGAGTCTTACTCGGTGTCAAGGTGTGTTAGACCATGGATTAAACTTACACCGGAATATCCCTTTAAGCATCTCGTTTTCATGACAAAGAAATGAGAAAATTGAACCAAAAGAAATGTAAAGTTGCAACGTGAAGAAATGTAGAGTCTCAAGCAATCTGCGATTTTGGGTGAGAGCAGTTTCCGGTGGATGAATGGGTCAAACACAGGACCTTTACACTATGAATTGTTTGCTGTCTTTCCCAGGAGTCAAACAGTGAGACATAACGAAGGTCAGTTATAGTGATGGTGCTGGGACGTTGTAGGAACAACACCAACACGGTGATCTCAGATCTCGCTGTGATGGCTGACGTCATTATCCGTCGCAGAGTAATAATCATCCCTCTGACTGTTTTTGCCGTGTGCCAGCTGATCACCACCGGCTGTGTGAGATGAGACGCATGACTCGAACATGCACAGCATCCATTATCTATAATGTTTGTATTTATTGTAGTGTTTTACGGCCTTTCACTTTGTTTTCAGGATGTCATCTGGGTGATAACTGGGCACGCTGATGCGTTTCACACCCTTCAGAATAGCAGTTATTCTATAAGTGCCTCGTGCTGCTACACCTTGCTTTATAAGAGACCTTATTCAGTTGATGAAGGACTTGATTCCTTGGTAACAAGCAATCCCACATGCTGTGATCATAAGAATAGATCGAGCTTTGTGAAGTGAAGGTCTGCTCGCAGTCAGATGTGGCACATCGTGTTCAGAACACTGTGTTGTTGCATTCGAGCTGTTTTATTTGTTTTACTTTCTGCGCTCGTCCTCCGCTGATGCCGTATTTAGCATAACGAGACGTACAGACATCTGTTTACCCACAATATTTAAATGAAGAGAAGCTGAGAAATGTTTCGTTGTGTGTGTCGAGTCTGTGTTTAGCTTTCAAACGGTCTGATTTACATGTCCGCCGTGCTGGTCTGCTGAATTACCTGTCGGGGGGGGTAGTTTATTGGTACTTAAACAATCATTTTCACAAGCCTCTCGCATTTTCGTGCCATTAGCGTAGCATCACTCATGCCTCTTTTTCATCATCTTGGTGCTTTTCGTAGCCGCGAATCTGCAAATCATCCCGAGACAGCGACAGCAGAGAATCGGACGCACAAAGACAAAACAGGAGCGCTGATGCTCAAACGCAGCCTCTTGTCCTCGCACGCACCTGAATCACTTTGGCAGAAGAAGCACTAAAACTGGCTTGAGAAAAAAAAAAAAAACACTGTGCCAATAAAATGTGATCATTCGAGGAAACAGCCATCAGATCTCCCTCTGCTTCGCTCGTGATGAGACTGTAAACCCGTAATGGATCTTTAATCGGGCGGTGAGCTCTGTTTTTCATGTCTGAAACACACTCACGTCTCATCATAATTACCACGCCATTCTAAATATAACCAGCTACGATAACGAGGTAAATCATTTAGCTAGTTAACAAATAATTCACTTAAAGTTATATAGCCACCACATTGATTTATGTTCTTAACGAGTCTTAATCTCAACTACGATCACAGTGATTTACGTTCGATGCTATTTCTAACGTAACATTAACGTTAGGTTGTGGACTGGATGCACAGATAGAAGGTTTTCTGTTGACGTGCTGCAGCGTTGGCGTTCTATTGTTGTGAGCTGTGTCTGTTTGACGACTGAAGACACACTGAACTGTCTTTTGTTTTCATCTGGCCCCACGCTCTTTTCTTTTCTCTCTGCCGCCACTATTCACCACGTTCCCTTCACAGCGACTCCTCGACCGTTGTCAGTAGTTTGCCTCTCAGATTCTTTTCTAGTGTGTCGGGGAACAGTAGTAAAGTAGCGCTGAGGCCGGTGACGATGTTACGGTGCTGACTTTTTGACGTCTTTTACTTCAGGCTCGCTTTCAAACTCAATGATAACTAAACAATATTGGAGCGAGCGAGTCAATGCCGATCAGAGCTGACTACTGTGTCAAAATGTGTAAAGCCTTCTTATGGTTCTGTTTAATAAACTATAGACTTGTAGTTGGTCTCGAGACCACTTTTCCATGGTCTTGGTCTTGTCACGGCCTCGACAGTCTTTGGTCTCGGCCTCGGGCCTCTTGGTCTCGCAATGTCTCGGACTGGCCGAGCGGTCTCGAAGGGATTTGTAACCTATAATATCCAGGCAGGCACAGTTTTGCCCCCCACTTCAAGCACCAATCAGATGCATTTTGTGACACAGACGGCGTTGGCGCTCGTCCTCTCACACTCCCCCCCCCAACCCGAAGTCACGGATCCATGAAGGAGGATGCAAAATGTCGGCGAATTCGTCAGTCGTCAGGTTCGGTTTCACAGACCATAAAGAGTTTGTTTGCTGAACCCAGTATGGTGCTTAGGGTCTACAACTCATGCAAAATGGCAAAAAACTAGTCTTTTTTTGGTCTCGGTCTCGAGCTGAACTAGTCTTGGTCTTGACTTAGTTTTGGTACCTAAATATAACTAAGTAGTTTTAATACCTAAACATAACTAAGTAGTTTTAATACCTAAACATAACCAAGTAGTTTTGGTACCTAAACATAACCAAGTAGTTTTGGTACCTAAATATAACTAAGTAGTTTTAATACCTAAACATTACTAAGTAGTTTTGGTACCTAAACATAACTAAGTAGTTTTAATACCTAAACATAACTAAGTAGTTTTGGTACCTAAACATAACTAAGTAGTTTTAATACCTAAACATAACTAAGTAGTTTTGGTACCTAAACATAACTAAGTAGTTTTTATACCTAAACATAACCAAGTAGTTTTGGTACCTAAACATAACTAAGTAGTTTTGGTACCTAACTAAGTAGTTTTGGTAACATAAAGAGTTTGTTTGCTGAACCCAGTATGGTGCTTAGGGTCTACAACTCGTGCAAAATGGCAAAAAACTAGTCTTTTTTTGGTCTCGGTATCGAGCTGAACTAGTCTTGGTCTTGACTTGGTCTTTCTTGGTCTTGGTCTTGATACTCTCTGGTCTTGGTAGTGTCTTGGTCTCGGTTTAGGCGGTCTTGACTACAAGTCTAATAAACTATAATCATTGTTAAACAATGCACAAGCCGATCTCCATTCCTATAGTTCCTGTTCCATCCCTGTTTGCTTCAGACCTGTAATAAAACAGCAGCCGTCCTCTCACACGGCTGCAGGTTTTATAGCACCTACGTTATCTTGAATCCATCACACGTGTGACATCCCAGTTATCATCAGACTTCAGACAGAGAAGAAGATGAAGTTCAGAGCCCTCATGTGCAGACTTCATAATAAGGATAAACTCAAAACACAAGGTGTCTCTGAAAGCTTCTTGCGCCTTCAGTTCTGGAAGGAAGAGGCACTTTCCTAACTTTCCTATCAGGACCTGATTAGCGGCGTCTGAGAAACACTTTCTCTCGATACCCAACCCGTCTAATGACTGTCAATCTCGGCCTCGGCTTCATCTCGGAGGGCCTGTCGCTGCAGCTGCTGCTTCTCGTTCCTCTTCACCTCCATTCATCTCCATCTCTCTGCCTTTCTTTTTGCCTTATTCGCTCATTCCTCACGCTCTCCATCTCACCTGTCTTCCCCCTCATCTTCTGTTCCAATCCTCCCACTCTTTCTATCCATCTCCATTGTTGCCTTCATCTTTCCTGGCACTGCCTGTTCTATTTTTCACTCAAAGAGTACATTGAAGATGTAGATAAATGTAATGGTCCACCGGCTTGAAGCCCCCTGCAGCTGGGACTTGGCAGACACTTCTCATACTGTATAAAAATCCACCGGGCCTTTTTTCCCTTTGCCTTTCTCTCCTCATGCATCGGGAGGATGCTAATTCACAGAGGATCGGCCACCTCGGGGCTCTGAAAGTTTGAGTGACGGCTGTGGACCTGTAGGTTTAACATTGATGAGACCCTCTCAGCCTCGGTGTCAAATATGTAGAAACAGGATGTGTGGAGAGAAAGTTTGAAATATCACGAGGAGGGGAGCACTTCTTCCATATTTGAGGCTAAAAACAGACAGCTTCAGGATGGGTTTTACTGAGTTTTGTGTGAATGTATGTGATAAATCGTGCTGGACTCCATCGGATTTTAGATTGCGTGCCCCCGAAAAAGAATAATGTCAGCCAAGATGAAATTTCTCCTTCCTCTCCCCTTTTTTTATTATTTTTTTTTATTAATTTGATCATTTGATTTCTAAAAGACTTGGCAACCACCGCCAGCAGCCCGTCACCTTTATGGACTTTTCATGGAGCGAGTAGGAGTAGTTCACATTGATCTTTAGCAATTGATCGCTAGTGGGTGTGCACTGATAGCTGGCACCACAGTTTGTCTTCGTCTGTGAGCGCCATGGCAAAAGAGTGGGAGGCACATTGGATCCACTCCATGTCCCCTTATTGACCTTTAGTCTGTCGATGAAAACGCTCCTCGATGCTAAATGCACCTTGGCGGGGTTTAAATGTACCTTTTATAATGCCAGTCCCTCCGTTGAGCTGCAGCTTTCCTCAAGTTCTTACCGTATCGAGCCCTCTGAGTATAGACAGAGTGCCCTTTTGCCTCCAAAGCACTATTTTTCCGCTTTATGTTTTCAGTCTTAGATGATCAGCACAAGGGAGAGACGGCCCTCTGAGGTAAAAGCAAAAGAGCTCATTCAGGGAATCTGAGCTAAAACACGATCATAACAGTCGTCCCTGTCTTTCATGTGCCCAGCATAACAAGCTTTACAAATATATGGACAAAGACGCACAGTGTCCACGTGAGACGGAGGCACAAGCCAGCTCATCCTCATAGGTCGTCTGTGGAGGCAGCTGAGTATGTCTCTTATTTACAAGTAGTTTTGATACCTAAACATAACTAAGTGGTTTTAATACCTAAACATAACTAAGTAGTTTTAATACCTAAGTAGTTTTGGTACCTAAACATAACTAAGTAGTTTTAATACCTAAACATAACCAAGTAGTTTTAATACCTAAACCTAACTAAGTAGTTTTAATACCTAACTAAGTAGTTTTGGTACCTAAACATAACCAAGTAGTTTTGGTACCTAAACATAACTAAGTAGTTTTGATACCTAACTAAGTAGTTTTGATACCTAAACATAACTAAGTAGTTTTAATACCTAACTAAGTAGTTTTAATACCTAACTAAGTAGTTTTAATACCTAAACATAACTAAGTAGTTTTAATACCTAACCAAGTAGTTTTGGTACCTAAACATAACCAAGTAGTGTTGGTACCTAAACATAACTAAGTGGTTTTAATTCCTAAAGTTAACCAAGTAGTTTTAATGCCTAAACATAACCAAGTAGTTTTGATACCTAACTAAGTAGTTTTGATACCTAAACATAACTAAGTAGTTTTAATACCTAACTAAGTAGTTTTAATACCTAACTAAGTAGTTTTAATACCTAAACATAACTAAGTAGTTTTAATACCTAACCAAGTAGTTTTGATACCTAAACATAACCAAGTAGTGTTGGTACCTAAACATAACTAAGTAGTTTTAATACCTAACTAAGTAGTTTTAATACCTAACTAAGTAGTTTTAATACCTAAACATAACTAAGTAGTTTTGGTACCTAAACCTAACTAAGTAGTTTTAATACCTAACTAAGTAGTTTTAATACCTAACTAAGTAGTTTTGATACCTAACCAAGTAGTTTTGGTACCTAAACATAACTAAGTAGTTTTAATACCTAAACCTAACCAAGTAGTTTTAATACCTAAACATAACTAAGTAGTTTTGGTACCTAAACATAACTAAGTAGTTTTAATACCTAAACATAACCAAGTAGTTTTAATACCTAAACATAACTAAGTAGTTTTGGTACCTAAACATAACTAAGTAGTTTTAATACCTAAACATAACTAAGTAGTTTTGGTACCTAAACATAACCAAGTAGTTTTAATACCTAAACCTAACTAAGTAGTTTTGATACCTAAACACAACTTAAGTAGTTTTGATACCTAAACATAACCAAGTAGTTTTGGTACCTAAACACAACCAAGTAGTTTTAATACCTAAACTTGACCAAGTAGTTTTGATACCTAAACATAACTAAGTAGTTTTAATACCTAAACATAACCAAGTAGTTTTAATACCTAAACATAACCAAGTAGTTTTAATGCCTAAACATAACCAAGTAGTTTTAATACCAAAACTTAACCAAGTAGTTTTAATACCTAAACTTTACCAAGTAGTTTTAATACCTAAACCTAACCAAACAATTTTGATACCCAAGTAGTTTTAATACCTAAACCTAACCAAACAATTTTGATACCCAAGTTGTTTTAACCCTTGTACCCTGTTAGGGGCAAAAGTGTCCTTTAGAATTTTTATTTTCTTGATAACTTTGCAGTGATTATGTTTTTAGACATGATATTTGGTCAAGTTGTGTATTTTGTGACTTATTTAGGAATTTCAAAGACAAATATTAAATTCCACTTTTCTACACTGTGCAGCAAATATACGCACACTCCTGCCGATAGGGGGCAGAAGTGTCCTCTTCAAAAACACCATAAAATCATCATATATTAATATTTTTTTCCCATTTTTTTTCATAAATCTTTTGATCAACTTCAGTCCTGATCATAAATACAAAATATTCAATTATTTTCAGACTTTTAACCCTTTAAATGCCAGTGTTAGCGATGGCATCACAGATTTCTGCTAAAAAACACACAAAAGTTGAGATATTTTCAATATATCTAATGCCAAGTGGATTTGTCTGAGTGGGATTATTACAGCCTTGGATATGTCAATGATTAGCAATAATATTGATTTTGATGGATTTTTAGTTTTTTTGCTATGCCAGATTTAAAAAAATACGCACACTCCTGCCGATAGGGGGCAGAAGTGTCCTCTTCAAAAACACCATAAAATCATCATATGTTGATATTTTTTTTCCATTTTTTTTTCATAAATCTTTTGATCAACTTCAGTCCTGATCATAAATACCAAATATTCAATTATTTTCAGAATTGTAACCCTTTAAATGCCAGTGTTAGCGATGGCATCACAGATTTCTGCTAAAAAAACACACAAAAGTTGAGATATTTTCAATATATCTAATGCCAAGTGGATTTGTCTGAGTGGGATTATTACAGCCTTGGATATGTCAATGATTAGCAATAATATTGATTTTGATGGATTTTTAGTTTTTTTGCAATGCCAGATTTAAAAAAAAATACTCACACTCTTACCAGTAGGGGGCAAAGTGTCCTCTTCAAAAACACCATAAAATCATCATATGTTGATATTTTTTTTCCATTTTTTTTTCATAAGTCTTCTGATCAACTTCAGTCCTGAACATAAATACCAAATATTTTTAAAAAAACAACATATATAAACATATGAGTGTAGTGAGTCCTAATACTTATTATCCCTAGAAATAAATACATGACATGAAGTGTACATAAATATCACAAGAACATGTTTATTTTCAACATTCAAGAAAACAAAAATTCAGTGTGTGTGCATGTGTATGTGTGTCTGTATGTATGTGGTGTGTGTGTGTGTGTGTGTGTGTGTGTGTGTGTGTGTGTGTGTGTGTGTGTTTGTGTTCAGTTATGTTTTATACACAGGAGCTGCAGCACACAGATGAGTGGGCTTTGCAAACATGTTTCTCACATTTGCAGCAGGTGTTTGTGGCCTTCTTCCGCTTGCCAGTGCACCGCACACACGGTCGCCTTTTGGGGTTTCTGGAGTGTGTTGGATCCTCTCTGGCACTGGCACTGGCACTGGTACTGGCTTCCCCTTGCTGTGGCCCTCGTGCTTCGGCCACCCTGGCAGTGGCGCTTGGTGTGCGGGGGATGCGCTGTCGTTGCTGCATCTGTGGAGTCACCAGAGCTATTCCCAGCTCTTCCAGGAACAGGCGACGCTTGTATAGTTTCTATAGTTTCTATAGTTTTTTTGGAAACAGGGGAAACTATACAAGCGTCGCCTGTTCCTGGAAGAGCTGGGAATAGCTCTGGTGACTCCACAGATGCAGCAACGACAGCGCATCCCCCGCACACCAAGCGCCACTGCCAGGGTGGCCGAAGCACGAGGGCCACAGCAAGGGGAAGCCAGTACCAGTGCCAGTGCCAGTGCCAGAGAGGATCCAACACACTCCAGAAACCCCAAAAGGCGACCGTGTGTGCGGTGCACTGGCAAGCGGAAGAAGGCCACAAACACCTGCTGCAAATGTGAGAAACATGTTTGCAAAGCCCACTCATCTGTGTGCTGCAGCTCCTGTGTATAAAACATAACTGAACACAAACACACACACACACACACACACACACACACACACACACACACACACACACACACACACACCACATACATACAGACACACATACACATGCACACACACTGAATTTTTGTTTTCTTGAATGTTGAAAATAAACATGTTCTTGTGATATTTATGTACACTTCATGTCATGTATTTATTTCTAGGGATAATAAGTATTAGGACTCACTACACTCATATGTTTATATATGTTGTTTTTTTAAAAATATTTGGTATTTATGTTCAGGACTGAAGTTGATCAGAAGACTTATGAAAAAAAATGGAAAAAAAATATCAACATATGATGATTTTATGGTGTTTTTGAAGAGGACACTTTGCCCCCTACTGGTAAGAGTGTGAGTATTTTTTTTTTAAATCTGGCATTGCAAAAAAACTAAAAATCCATCAAAATCAATATTATTGCTAATCATTGACATATCCAAGGCTGTAATAATCCCACTCAGACAAATCCACTTGGCATTAGATATATTGAAAATATCTCAACTTTTGTGTGTTTTTTTAGCAGAAATCTGTGATGCCATCGCTAACACTGGCATTTAAAGGGTTACAATTCTGAAAATAATTGAATATTTGGTATTTATGATCAGGACTGAAGTTGATCAAAAGATTTATGAAAAAAAAAATGGAAAAAAAATATCAACATATGATGATTTTATGGTGTTTTTGAAGAGGACACTTCTGCCCCCTATCGGCAGGAGTGTGCATATTTTTTTAAATCTGGCATAGCAAAAAAACTAAAAATCCATCAAAATCAATATTATTGCTAATCATTGACATATCCAAGGCTGTAATAATCCCACTCAGACAAATCCACTTGGCATTAGATATATTGAAAATATCTCAACTTTTGTGTGTTTTTTAGCAGAAATCTGTGATGCCATCGCTAACACTGGCATTTAAAGGGTTAAAAGTCTGAAAATAATTGAATATTTTGTATTTATGATCAGGACTGAAGTTGATCAAAAGATTTATGAAAAAAAATGGGAAAAAAATATTAATATATGATGATTTTATGGTGTTTTTGAAGAGGACACTTCTGCCCCCTATCGGCAGGAGTGTGCGTATTTTTTTAAATCTGGCATAGCAAAAAAACTAAAAATCCATCAAAATCAATATTATTGCTAATCATTGACATATCCAAGGCTGTAATAATCCCACTCAGACAAATCCACTTGGCATTAGATATATTGAAAATATCTCAACTTTTGTGTGTTTTTTAGCAGAAATCTGTGATGCCATCGCTAACACTGGCATTTAAAGGGTTAAAAGTCTGAAAATAATTGAATATTTTGTATTTATGATCAGGACTGAAGTTGATCAAAAGATTTATGAAAAAAAAATGGGAAAAAAATATTAATATATGATGATTTTATGGTGTTTTTGAAGAGGACACTTCTGCCTCCGCTGGGCTTTTGTGTGAGTTTTTGTTAACCGGGTACAAGGGTTAATACCTAAACCTAACCAAACAATTTTGATACCCAAGTTGTTTTAATACCTAAACCTAACCTAACAATTTTGATACCCAAGTTGTTTTAATACCTAAACATAACCAAGTAGTTTTAATGCCTAAACATAACCAAGTAGTTTTAATACCTAACCATAACTAAGTAGTTTTGGTACCTAAACCTAACCAAATAATGTTTTTACAATGTAGATTCTGTACTTTACCTTACCACCTCACCACCTCACCACCCCTTGAAAACCGTCTGTACACACATTCTCACTTCACATATTCTCACGTGTTCGCCACACATCCTGCTTTTTATAAAACCCAGTATACGTGTGGCATCTGGCTTATACATGTGTGGACAGATTTCTTATACATCTGGACTGGTCGATGACTTTTACACCGTCCTGGTCTATTCTAGGACTGGTACGGCTGATTGTCTGTGTTTGGTGTTCATTCAGGCTCCCTCCAGAGTCCTTGGTGTTTCACAGATGTACAGCTGTTTCAGGTGACGTCCTTCCTCTCAGGCTGCACCAGCAGAGATCTGAAGGTGTTTATTGGTTTATAGTCGAGTTCTGAGTTGTTTCTTCTATTGTTTTCCGCGTCTTTGTGCAGCCCGATCACACCCAGCGTTGATGAATTATTTAAGTCAAAACTAAGCTCCTAAAAATCATCCTCCTAATCTCTACAGGCTACATTTGTATTTAATTGAATAACGCTGACACTGAGCAGATGGCAAATTAAGAAGTTTGGGAAACAGAAAATGATGGCGCATGTAAGAATAATCATTACATTTGAGCCGTATGCTGCAGTGACCCCGCAATCACCCCTCCTCCGCCTGCCTCGCTCTCCATCACACTCAGCCAATCACAGTCGTCACCTCGCCGGATTTATTCCTGTCACAATGCCCAGCAAATATGACAACAAAGGCACAAGTGGCTTTGTTCCAGTAAATGAAATGTCTCGCTGATAGGAGCGAGGGAATCAATTGCTGTCGGTTTTTTAGGTTCGACGTGGCGACGCTGTGACTGTGGAGGAGCTATCAGGGAACGCTTCACATCAGCACCATCAGGATTCAGACAAGCACTCCAGACTGGAGATGTGTGTCTGTGCCTCTGTGAGCGAGATATCTCCTGATCTGCCTCCCAAAAGCACCAAGGGATGAGGCGTGACATTCTCACGACAACATGACAACCGTACCCTCCCGGCTTTAGACGCTCAAGAATCTCTGGTTTTGTTTTTTTTTTCCTTCTGCACACCGCGAGCGCTGAGACTAACTCGGCAATCTCGGCTTTAGTGCCACTTGATCCCGTTTTTTGGTGAAGCGATGAAGGATGAGCTGCGGGAGCCAAAGCAGACTTGGAGATCTGTCATTTAGCTCAATCTATCCACTGTTTTATTTATTTTGCATGTTTGCATGTGACCGATCTAAGTAGAAGTGTTCTTATTTCAGAGAAGTGCTTGCACCCTGATGTGACGCTGATGGAGACGTGACAAGAACCCCACTCGGCCACTTTAGACTCTCATTATGCGGGATTTGCTTGGACTCTCACACCCAATAGCCTATCAAGCTTTCAAACACACACAAACACACACTGCATGCAAAGCACACATTAAAAAAAACAAGCGCTAAAAGGCTTTAAACACAAAAAAAGCTCTTAAGGACAAATGCAAGTGCCCACAGACCCAAACAGAACCATGCACTCGTCTTCAGAGATGTTTTATTCGTCTGAATATTTGAACAAACAAGCCTCCTCTTTGCTTGACCTTAAACCCGGTTCCTCGAATGCTCTGCCCGGCGGCTCCTCAGCGGCGTCTCATCTCTCTCCCCAGCGCCGTCGACACTGTGCATGCTTTAGTAGAATTAATAGAAGTCTCACAGGCTCATCACAGCCGAATGGGTGCCATGTGCCGCGCTGTCTGCCCGCCTGTAATTCATGTATAATGCATCCTGTCTTCCCTCCTCGCTCTTACTTCAGCGGCGGTGAAGAAACGCTCCGCTGAGTTGGATGCCAAGTATGACCACATAGCAAGGGAGCAAGGGGGTCAGCCAGGGGAGGTGAGACTCGCAGAGAGCTGTAGTTTGAACAAAAAAAAAAATTAGAGAAAGAAACAGAGAGGAGGCAGAGGCGAGCTGGGGGAGGACAAACAGAGGATAATGAGATAAGTGGAGGAAGAAGAGTACAAGAACAACTGTAATAGACAAAACTACTGATAATGAGGCTTTCCGACAAGAATATTTAACTACAGCAGCTCTCGACGACAGAATAATGGCCGGAACATTTTTTTTGCACAACATTACGATGTCGACTTTTGACCTTTCAACGTCACCGTTTTATCCTTTCACACATTTGTATAAAAAGTGTTGTTTGAGGTCACAGCTGCCTTCGACCTTTGACCACCAGCGTCCGAGCGGTTCATCCTTCCAAGTCCGAGTTCGTGTTTGTGCCAAATTTGAAACAAAAGTTCCTCAGAGAAGCGTTCATAAGACTGGACCGCCACGAGACCTCGGTGACCTTCGACCTCTGACCACCAAAATCTAATCAGTTCGTCCAGTTTGAGTCCAAGTGGACGTTTGTTTGGGATTTGGAGAAATTACCTTGAGACGATTTTCAAATATATTGTGTTCACAAGAAAACAAAATGACCGTCTGAATAAAAATACCAGTGGTGTTGTTTGGATTAGCTTAAGTTAAGCTTGATCTGTGCTTCTATGTCGTATCTGCGTAGACGCATGCCTGACATTGTAGCCTGATTAAAAAGAAACAAATCCAACATTATATTTTTTAACCATGTGTCTTTTTCTTTGGGGCAAACAAATAACCCTGAGAATACGAGTGCAGGGAGGTGAAGAGAGGCTGTTAGGAAGCAATTACCATCAGCTGCTTAACTACTTGTGAAAAAGGCAACCGTGAACTCCTGAATGAAAGACGCACAAGGCTGAACATCTTCCGCTGGATTGTTCAGACTATCATATGTGTATTATTATCATCAGAATTTCATTTTTTTAATACTACATTATCTTGAATATCGTCTGCTAGCATCACTGGCGGCGTTTCCTCCGGTGCTCAGTGGTGATGGGACCTGTAGTTTCCCCAGTAAACACACCAACCACTTCAGCAGTTGCCGTCCTCTCCTTGGATTAGCTGTTGACAAATAACCTGACTCTCGCCAGATGCATTTCGTTCCGCCTAGCTCCACTCACATCCATCTGGGATCGCTCCCGTTGGGAGGGATTTCAGCACCAGATTTTATGGTCGAGCCAATCAGGACCGTCAGGCGGGAGTTTCATAGATGTGATGTAGCGGAGAAGCGACTGTTTTGATTCAGACAACAATGGCGGCTCGCATCGAGGAAGCAAGCGTCAACACTGATGCTGATGATGATTTCATCCGTGTTGTCCAATCTACCCAATATTTTTTCGTTAAAAGAACGTCGCTCTCATCGACATCACAGGTTGGTTTCGATGTGAGTGGTTGAAGTAGCACGTCAATAAAGATGACAGACAAGTGGTTTATCCAATCATATGCAAGGATTTTTGATAAGGCCCAGCCTTCTGAAACACATCTCCAATGGAGCGATCCCAGATGGATGAGTGGAGCGAGGCAGAACGAAATGCATCTGGCGAGAGTCAGGTTGCTTACGATCCACCGAAAGTAACTAAAATCGGATGAGTAATTTCTGACCTGTGTTGTGTATGTGGTAATGACATCTCCATAAAAACCCACATCCATCTGGGATCGCTCCCGTTGGGAGGGATTTCGGCACCAGATTTTATGGTCGAGCCAATCAAGGACCGCCGGGCGGGAGTTTCATAGATGTGACGTAGCCGAGAAGCGACTGTTTTGATTCAGACAACAATGGCGGCTCGCATCGAGGAAGCAAGCGTCAACATTGATGCTGCTGTTTCATCCGTGTTGTCTAATCTACCCAATATTTTTTCGTTAAAAGAACGTCGCTCTCATCAACGTCACAGGTTGGTTTCGATGTGAGTGGTTGAAGTAGCACGTCAATAAAGATGACAGACAAGTGGTTTATCCAATCATATGCAAGAATTTTTGATAAGGCCCAGCCTTCTGAAACACATCTCCAATGGAGCGATCCCAGATGGATGAGTGGAGCGAGGCGGAACGAAATTCATCTGGCGAGAGTCAGGTTAGCTGTCACTTGACCCATTCGGCGAATCCAAGACGCTGCTTCATCGATGGTACCTTTTCTCTGGGCTGCTGTTGTGATTTCTCTCAGGTGTGCCATCGCTATTTGCCTTTTTTTCTAGGCTTAGCTTCCTCGGTATAGCTAGCCGGAGAAGCAACTGTTTTGATTCAGACAACAATGGCGGCTCGCATCGAGGAAGCAAGCGTCAACATTGATGCTGCTATTTCATCCGTGTTGTCCAATCTACCCAATATTTTTTCGTTAAAAGAACATCAGAGAATGGCTCTGAAGGCTTTTGTTGGTGGAAACGATGTTTTCGCCCTTCTCCGACCGGATTTGGCAAGAGCTTGATCTACCAAATGGCTTCGACAGACAAGTGGTTTATCCAATCATATGCAAGGATTTCTGATAAGGCCCAGCCTTCTGAAACACATCTCCAATGGAGCGATCCCAGATGGACGAGTGGAGCGAGGCGGAACGAAATTCATCTGGCGAGAGTCAGGTTAGGTGACAAACCCCACCTGAAAGAAACCAAGTACTACATCCACACACACTGTCATGACCTCATTAGTCCTTCAGTCAGTATAACCAGCTTGCCACGCCTCTTTCTCTTGTTCTTGTTTTGTTGCCCGATATTTACGTGTTTTGACCTGCTGCCTTGGACATGTTCTCGTGCCTGACTGTAAGCTTGTTCATTTGAATATTGATTTAGCAAAGTCCTTTTTCTTCAGCCTGTTCTGCCTCAGTTACTTCATTTGGGTTCTTTATGCCTCCTACACAACCCCGTCACTGTGTGTTAAAGTTACCTAATAGTAAGAACTACACGCTGCCGGTCCTACAGACAAGGACGGGCTTTCGCCAGAAAACAAAAACAAAAAAAAGAACCCAGAAGTGCGTAGCATTCAGCGAGGAATGTGGCTTACACACTCCGCTTTGTGTTCGTAAGAGGAAGAATGAGCTATTTCTTCTCTCAGAAAGTTACACAGTGTCACGCCGAGGAAACTTGTCAGTGCTTGACATTTCTTTCCTCACACAACACAACGATTAAAGCCTCTTGGGCATGAATGAATCCAGAACTGAGGACTCTTAAGCTGAAGGTTGTACATTTGTGCTTTATCACAACCGAGAACATATAGACAAGAGTTTGATATTTAAAGAGCTGCTGGGGACAGAAAGAGGAGAAGATACGAGCTGAAAAGGTTTTTATTTATCACTTTTATCACATCTTACAGTCACAGTATGTATTTTTTCCATTCATCAGTTATTGAAACTAAAATATCTGCCTCAATTCTGCAAAAAACAAGTCAGCTGCAACTTTCACGAGCTGTAAGTTTGCTGTCGAGCCGCAATACCGTCGACTCCTCCACACAGATCCCACGTCAGCGCACCGGTTGACCCTCCGATCACAGCGAACTCCGTGAAAACAGCAGCGGGCCGGAGTGAACGCACACACCCAGCACCACATTCAATACGTTCAGCCACTGCAATACATTTTTCAATTCACCGCGATCAACAAAACTTCTATTTAACTTGAGCGGTGGGAAGGTTGGAGACACAATGGACCAGTTGTGATTGAATACATTAGCTGGACGACTGGTGTCAGCGCAGGTTCAGGGACGTGTTCTTTGCAGGGATTGTGAAAGCAGATGCTGTTTTCAAGACGTATACGCGGCTATAAATGATAATATAGACAACACGTCAATGGAACCTTCACCTTTTTCTACATTTAATCCAAACAGCACCGTCTGTTCATTACATACGTCATCCGCTTTTTACTCTACAGTTTGTATTAAATATTTGCCCGAGCAGTCGCCGCCCACAGTGTTCCTGCGTCGGCCGGGCCACATTTGTTTGTTTGTTTGTTTGTTGTTGTAAACACAGCTGCATTGTGGGCATTAGCGAGGGCGCTGCATGGTGACATCGCAACCTTGCGGAGGTCCTGACGGCTTGTTTGAAGGCTGCACAGTGTCAGTCAGTGAATACGTTCACAGTATTCATTGCTTTATAATAAAAAAAATTGCATGTTTTACAATAATGGAGCCTTTATGGGGAGAAACTGCACCTGAAAACATCTTTTAATGAGATTTTGTTTAGTTAATATTAAGTAAATAACATCATTTGTATATTTAAACAAAAGAGAACTGAAGTAAGTTAGTTTCATGATAATATCTGTGAGCATGAAATCACGACTACTCACAATTTTTATGTTTTTTAAACAAAACTTTGAGCCACAAATCTCCACTTCAGTCACGCTGACATACACAAAGCTTTGTTTTTTTGCAGAGACGTTAATCCATCATTCATAGGCTGATTTAAAAAACATTGCTGACAGTATTTTTCGGAGAGATCAGAGAGAGATGTCTAAAATTCTCTCTGTAAAAACCTTTAATGCGTCAACAAAATGAAGCAAGAATTTTGAATTCCGAGGTTCATAATGCCTTATTTGCATATACAAACATTAAAATGTGTAATATAATGTAAGTAATCCACCTGGGAAGGCGACAGAACCCAATATTAGTCAGAAACGTTGCCCCGTTCGCTCGAGACCTGCAGAAACCTGTACTTTCTCACAGAACAATATGTCTTCGGCTGTCTGACACCGAACATTTAGCCCTCAGCAGGGTTAATGTTCTCTGAAATTACCTTGCCTCGTCATAATTGCACATTATTACACTGACTTTGCTAAATTTTCATCCCGGTACGCAGTGAATTAGATCATTTTCCCCCCTTTCATACCAGTGTTTTATATTTTATTTGAATGCAGTCTGCCTTCCCTCAAGGCAGCCTGTGATTTCCATTGATTCCGGGTGTATCTGTGGCAGTTAAAAGCATACTGGATTTTTTTTTTTCTCCTTACCATTATTACGGTTCTGAGATTAAAAGACTGCTTTGAGAGACTGTTTGAAAGTTTTTTTGTGAGGGCTGGTGCTTTCAAGTGCTTTAAGGTAATAGTAGACTTCTAAGATTACAAAGACCAGCGGCGTCTGTAAGTGTGAAAGAAGAGCGTCGAGTACGACATGAAGTTTACAAGAGGGACGAACTTTTTCCCCGAGTTATCGGCTGTCGAAGCGTCGATAGAATACTGAACCAGCAGCGCTGAGTTAAGGTGAGAGAAAGATCACGGTCTTGGTTCGATACAGAAAGAAAAGTCTTCAGAAATACTTGAAGCAAAAGACACAAAGTGCTTAAACCACAGATCGGACTGAGGAGTCCGACCCTGATACCTTCCTATGACTTTGGTACCACACGAAGAAAGAGAACCGCGACAACGATGGAAAGAGAGTTTAGTATTAAGCCTTCGTCCTTACAAACATCTGAGTCTTATCCTCCTTGTACGTAAGAAGGTGTTCATGAAACGGATGCGTGAAAGCTGGAGTGAAAAGCCACAGAAAATATGGGGCTGGGTTTCATATAACATAAATAATATGAAACATTTCTGCATTAAAAAGACTAAAAATGATTCGACCAAATGTTTCAAACAATCTTAATTTAACCCTCAGGCAACGTTTTATGTTTTTTTTATCTTTCATTTTTGGATCATTTCAGCTGTTTTAATTCAACAAACGTGTCTGTTCATATAATATGTTTATATTACAGTTTAAACTGTTATTATGAATCAATAAAACATTAGATTAGAGAGATTAGAACTGTTTTCTAAAGGTTTAAAATCCTGATGATGAATATTTGGTGAAAGTTAAAAATAATATGAATGTATAAGATTTTTATGGCAGCTTTTAACCGTGAACATTTGTCGTATTAAATGTGGTCTGACTAAATGTTTTTTTTTAAATTCTTTATCAGGTGCGTGAGGGTCAAGGCAGCCGTGCATTTCATTTGTTCGCCTGTCGCTCTTACGACTAAAAGCAAAGCTGAAGTTTGCCCTCCGTCTCTCGTCTTAGCTTCTTCCGTCGACGTCGTTGCTGTTTCAGTCTCTTTGCCTCCGTCACGATGTACGTAAAGGCTGCCGAGCCCAGTTCTGTTGCCCACTCGCCCGACTCCGTCTCTGATGCCCCAGAACCTTAAAACCAGCTCCTTCTCCTGCTGGAGGTCCAAAACTACCAAACTGAACTCCATAAATCACAGTGAGATGAGGAACAGAGAGATAAAAAGACCACGACCCCAACCATCTCAATCTATCCCAATCGTTGACGAATGTTTGACGAGCCTTCAGACTTCTTCGGCCCGGTTCTACCTTCTGAAATGTGGCTCCACATGGCTTGTTTATGTGTTGAAGCTGCCCTCCAGAAGAAACCCACTCTGTGTATTTGTTTCACGTACCAAGAAGAGCCCGATGAACTCACGACACAACAAAACAAAACTGAGATTCATTTGTTGGAGAATTATTCTTCATGTTTCAGAGGTCTGAATCAATAACCTCCAGTAGAGATGCTTTTATTCTTTCTTTACGTCTCTCTTTGCTGTCTTAAAAGCAGGTCGTCTTCAACCGAGAGAACAAACATCGTGACAACTTGTTTTCTCCGGCGATCAGACTGGCTACCTCTCGTGTTCGTAATGATTACAGTCAGTTTATGTTAATGTATGTTAAAGACACACTGTGGAATTATTTCTCCCATCTCGTGGTTAAATGTTATTCTGCATCCAAACGAATACTGCTCTCTAGCGCCTCACGTTTTCAAACGTGCGTTGCGGCCTGTTGGAACTACGGCAGGCGGGATGTGCCAAGATTCAAGAAGCTGTGACAACAACGTGTCTTCAAACAGCACTTCATCAAGTTTAGTTTCGGGTGATGAGGTACGTTATTTCAAACAGACTTCAAACTGCAGCTGACGAGCGCGTCTGGCTAAGCTCCTTCTCCGTTCCACAGTCACGCTGGCTCTGAGTGAAAACGCCTTTAGCCTTATCTGTACCACGTAGAGCTTTTTGTCCCTCTCAGCAGCTCATCGTTTTTTATAGAGCGGAAGGACATGGAAGCCTCCGTATGAAAAACTTCCCATAAGGAATGAATGGGACGGGGTCAAAAAAGTCGCAAAATCATCGACGTTTTTCAAACATCTCCTGCTCTGGCATACTTTGACCTAGAGACACCATTCAAACTTTAAAATGTAGGCACAAGTCTTATCTATTTGAGTTGTATTTGAACTTTCTTTCTACGATGTTTAGTTTTTGAACGGTGACCCTTAATTGATCGTGAGTGATTTCGAAAAAATTCAGGATTTTCAATGTGTGTGTATTGCGGAATGTTCGCGCAGCACCAACTGGCAGAGTGGGGGAGCCTGAAAAAAACTCTCCGAAAATGTTTCTTTAGATGACGATCCTAGCCACAGATTTCACACTACAATAGTGATATTTTCCAAGAACGTAGCCACACTTGTCTTCTGTCTGGCAACGTGTCCACTTTATCGGGAGGATGTACGGTTTTTGAATTATCTGCGTCTAACCGACACAAACTCCAGCAACTGCCCCATAAGCCCCAATGTTAAACGGGAAGAGGATTTTGGGAGAAAAGCAGAAACTGCCCTGCTTCTCTTCACGCCCAACTTCCTGCTTCACGTCACAACGTGTGATTCTTCCCTCAGGAGGAGAAGTGAGATTGTTGGCAGAGATCATTTTACACCAATGAGGACTTATTTATGAATGAAGACGTTGCTTTGAGGTAATAAATTACTTAAAACACGACACAGTGGAGCTTTAAGAATTAGTTGAATTGAATTGGCTAGAATAAGTAACATCAATGGTGGCTGAATGTCATCAACATCACTCCTGTCGTCAGCAACACCTCCACTTTCTCCTCGTTTGTTGCTGCAACACCTCGCTCACGTTTCCGCCACCTCTCCCTGACCTCTTTCCACCAGGGAACCCTCCATTTCTCTCCTCTCTTCCTTTCCTTTCGCAGCAATTTTGCTCCGCAGAGTTTGATTATCCTTGATCTCCATGATGGACCTTCAACAATCTGTAAAAACTACCACTCTGAATCTGCTTCACCACTTTTCTCCCTATGCCCTTTCTCTCTCCGCCATATGTATTGAAGTAGCCTGCGGTGAGGGATTGTTCTCTCAATGATTTGTGCGGCGGACCTGGTTTTCTGTACAATACAGCGCTGAGTGCAGCCTTGAGGGGAGAGCGCAGGGACAGCTACAGTACATTGATTTCGCCGAAGCACATGTTCCATCTTTACTCACCAAAAAAAAACGCTGCAAGAGATTTGCCTTCGAGAAACCCTTCGACTTTCACAGCATCTAAAATACTAACCGTACTATAAACCGCTCATCCTGTGACTATTAATTGCTCACAAATTGCTTCTCAATCTATCAGATAGTGTCAAAATATGTGCGGCGTGTGAAAGTGTGATGTGTAATGCGATAGCAGCGGGGAATTTTTAATTTCACATTAACCTGGCAGCGACTGCGGATCAATTACGCTCACGGAATGCAATTTTTACTCCGCCGAGTTCACCGATAGCTTTCGCCGCGTGAGCTAATCAGAATAAATAATACGAGACCAAAAACCAACATGCAGATCAAGAAGAGAGGCGTGACTGAATTATAACCCAGCGACGCCACATTTCTGTGCACGGCCCGCGAGATGAATCACAGATCGTCCTGACCTGCGAGAGATGTGAGTGTTTCATCTAATCTCATTTGGATATTTTTACTGTGTTTATAATTAACTGGCTCTGGAGTTTCACATTACATTCCAACAGAGCTGCTGTGATATGATTCCTTTGCAGAACTTAGTCAGGTGAGAAACTGGACTGTTTCTTGGGTCATTTATTGAAATTTACTCACAAAAAAAAACACTTGAGAACAGCTGTTTAACATCTGGTGCTTTGTTAGCCTTTGCTAGTGGCGCATCCATAGCAAGTTTTAGAACAAATTTGGAGATATACATAGTTCTTTTTGTTTTTAATGATGTATGTCATGACATGTTAAGACATCTCTGTGTGTAATATAATATAAAAATAGCAATAACCTTTACAGAAGCTATAAAAATACATAAAGATAAATATATAAAGACACATAGTTGGCGAGGGAAAAAAAGTTTTCTTACGTCAAGAAACAGCCACTTGGACGAGTCATTTAAAAGTCTTCAAGGTTGATTCAACACACACGAGCCGATCTTTCTCCACGTTCTATATTTAGTCCATGATAGCTGTTAGCCTTTGTGACAGCAACACTCCTGTGTGGATTTGCGGTCTGTGATTGACAGCTTGAGCACGCTGTGGCAAACAATTAGCGTGGGCTTCGACTAAACCAACTCCAAGGGTCCAAAAATGTCAGATTTCTTTATTACTTGTTTTTGTCAGTTGCTGGAGACAATAATGACTGTTCATCGAGGCTTGTTAGATATGACCACCACCACTGATTGCGGCGACTGTAGCCTATGATGATCCAGTTTTTTTGCTGAATGGGGATGCTTCTTTGCTTAGACGCCTTTTGAGTGTGGCTCAAAGGCAGTGGCGGTCAGTCAGTCCACTTCTTCGGTCTGTTGGATGGTTCGCCATTTGAATTTGGTAAAGACAGTCGCGGTTCTCAGACGATGTATTTATTTTTGTAAGGTAATAGTAGACTTCTAAGATTACAAAGGGTAATCAAGGGTTCTTGGTAACACTAACGGTTCCAGTAAGAACCATTTTGATCCAGAGAACCCTTTAAAAACCCTTTCCTGAATAAAGGGTTTTAAAAGGGTTCTTGGTAACACTAACGGTTCCAGTAAGAACCATTTTTATCCAGAGAACCCTTTAAAAACACTTTCCTGAATAAAGGGTTTTTAAAGGGTTCTTGGTAACACTAACGGTTCCAGTAAGAACCATTTTAATCCAGAGAACCCTTTAAAAACCCTTTCCTGAATAAAGGGTTTTAAAAGGGTTCTTGGTAACACTAACGGTTCCAGTAAGAACCATTTTGATCCAGAGAACCCTTTAAAAACCCTTTCCTGAATAAAGGGTTTTAAAAGGGTTCTTGGTAACACTAACGGTTCCAGTAAGAACCATTTTGATCCAGAGAACCCTTTAAAAACCCTTTCCTGAATAAAGGGTTTTAAAAGGGTTCTTGGTAACACTAACGGTTCCAGTAAGAACCATTTTGATCCAGAGAACCCTTTAAAAACCCTTTCCTGAATAAAGGGTTTTACAAGGGTTCTTGGTAACACTAATGGTTCCTGTAAGAACCATTTTGATCCAGAGAACCCTTTAAAAACCCTTTCCTGAATAAAGGGTTTTAAAAGGGTTCTTGGTAACACTAACGGTTCCAGTAAGAACCATTTTGATCCAGAGAACCCTTTAAAAACCCTTTCCTGAATAAAGGGTTCTTGGTAACACTAACGGTTCCAGTAAGAACCATTCTGATCCAGAGAACCCTTTAAAAACCCTTTCCTGAATAAAGGGTTTTAAAAGGGTTCTTGGTAACACTAACGGTTCCAGTAAGAACCATTCTGATCCAGAGAACCCTTTAAAAACCCTTTCCTGAATAAAGGGTTTTAAAAGGGTTCTTGGTAACACTAACGGTTCCAGTAAGAACCATTTTGAACCAGAGAACCCTTTAAAAACCCTTTCCTGAATAAAGGGTTTTAAAAGGGTTCTTGGTCAGTCAGTCCACTTCTCTGGTCTGTTGGATGGTTCGCCATTTGAATTTGGTGAAGACAGTCGCGGTTCTCAGACGATATATTTATTTTTGTGACCCCTGCACCAACATTAGGTTGACATATTTGGTTTTTGATTCATATCAAACAATTTAAATTCCATTAGTTGGTCATAATCAGTCCGATAATTAATCGGTCCCATATCTCGGTTTATGACCAATTAAGTGCAAGTCAAAGGAAGCAGCTGGCGTCCTCACATGCTTAACGTGACTGATGAGCGTTGTTAAACACGACTGTACATCAACCTGTCACATGTGAGCTAACATGCTGAAATTAGCATTTTGTACACAACCTTACAGAGCTGCCAAAAAAAAAAAAGATATTTGGTCTTTGTTCCGTTCTTCTTCTTCCCGAGCACAGTATCATGAAACTCAAGAGACGCGCAACTCATCCGAGATATTCCAGCGCACAAAGAGGAAAGGGCATCTGTGGATGTGTGGGTGCATCTCGGTATGTTCTGAGATGCTTCATACATGTTCACCTCTGACATGTGTTGCCTGTTTCACTGCTGGGAGAGACAGCTTGATGTATTCTATACTGCTTCCATCAGGTTTAAACCACACAGGCGGTGAAATCAGATGCAGCATGTGTCGTGCTTCGGACTTCTGACTCTTGAGGGAAGTTGCAGTGATAATTCTTGAAGAAAAGTGGACTACAGCTGTTTATTGTTTGGATCCCCTTGCGTATGTGTCCACTATAGGCGTGATAATGTAAGTAAATAAGAAGCCAAGCTCTCCGAATGACTCCCACAGTTCTAACAAAAAACACTGAAAAGCAGCTCTGTTGTCTGAGTGTTTACCGTTCATCACCGGGGTCACGGAAACATACGGACACGTCGTCTGTTTTCTCTTCTGAAAAACCTCCCGGAACGCGTTGTTGAACTCGCCGCGGCAAACACAAACATAAAGATAATTTGTCCGTGAGAAATACAGTTTGTGTTCTGACAGCACAAGACGTTCCCTGACCACAAGTTCACTGTACATAAATTAATTAGCATCCATGGGAAAGTTTATGCCGACCTTCAGAAACCTTCCCTTCAGAACACACACCTACACACACACACACACACACACACACACACGGACATTTATTTACTGGCGTGTCAGAGGCCATTTCTTTAGATATTCAATCTATTCATACAAATTGAATAAAAAGTAGTTAACCAGGATTTAAAGCAAGCATCTTGAATTACGCAATCAAGTGTCATTGACATGATTCAAACTATACAAAAAAAAATGTATAAAAGTGGAAGGACACCTGGATGATGCATGCGTCCACCAAGGCCGACGGTCCGCTCATCTATGGTAAGCAAATCTGTAAGTGCCGCCGTCACGTGTAAATACAGATGTCCAGCAGCGAAACCAACGCCACCCTGCATGTTTCTTCTTCTTCTTCTTTCTATTATTACTAGAAAAGTAAAGTCTCAACATATACGAGGTTTTATTTATTCAATTATTCTTGTGATTCAGTTGTTTTATTTCTCTGATTCACGACTGTGTTGACGGTAACTCATTATTCCCAGAATCTGCCCGGCGATTCAAATCAAGGACGTCAGCCATCACACTTTACTGGCACTAGTCGTCGTCGACACGTGCACTGCTAACTTTGACTACACTCTTAGAAATAAGGGTTCCAAAAGGGTTCTTCTACAAGGGCTGAGGTTCTACCTGGAACCATTTGCTTCTGAAAAACCCTTTCCCGAAGAAACGGTTTGTCAAGGGTTCTTGGTAACACTAACGGTTCCAGTAAGAACTATTTTGATCCAGAGAACCCTTTAAAAACTCTTTCCTGAATAAAGGGTTTTAAAAGGGTTCTTGTTAACACTAACGGTTCCAGTAAGAACCATTTTGATCCAGAGAACCCTTTAAAAACCCTTTCCTGAATAAAAGGTTTCAAAAGGGTTCTTGGTAACACTAACGGTTCCAGTAAGAACCATATTGATCCAGAGAACCCTTTAAAAACCCTTTCCTGAATAAAGGGTTTTAAAAGGGTTCTTGGTAACACTAACGGTTCCAGTAAGAACCAGTTTGATCCAGAGAACCCTTTAAAAACCCTTTCCTGAATAAAGGGTTTTAAAAGGGTTCTCGGTAACACTAACGGTTCCAGTAAGAACCATTTTGATCCAGAGAACCCTTTAAAAACCCTTTCCTGAATAAAGGGTTTTGAAAGTGTTCTCGGTAACACTAACGGTTCCAGTAAGAACCATGTTGATCCAGAGAACCCTTTAAAAACCCTTTCCTGAATAAAGGGTTTTAAAAGGGTTCTTGGTAACACTAACGGTTCCAGTAAGAACCATTCTGATCCAGAGAACCCTTTAAAAACCCTTTCCTGAATAAAGGGTTTTAAAAGGGTTCTTGGCAACACTAACGGTTCCAGTAAGAACCATTCTGATCCGGAGAACCCTTTAAAAACCCTTTCCTGAATAAAGGGTTTTAAAAGGGTTCTCGGTAACACTAACGGTTCCAGTAAGAACCGTCTTGATCCAGAGAACCCTTTAAAAACCCTTTCCTGAATAAAGGGTTTTAAAAGGGTTCTTGGTAACACTAACGGTTCCAGTAAGAACCATTTTTATCCAGAGAACCCTTTAAAAACCCTTTCCTGAATAAAAGGTTTTAAAAGGGTTCTTGGTAACACTAACGGTTCCAGTAAGAACCATTTTTATCCAGAGAACCCTTTAAAAACCCTTTCCTGAATAAAGGGTTTTAAAAGGGTTCTTGGTAACACTAACGGTTCCAGTAAGAACCATTTTGATCCAGAGAACCCTTTTTTGGAGAAAGAGTTCTTTGGGGATTGTTGAAAGCATGGGTATAAGATCCTGTATGGGTTCTTTGTAGAACCTCTCATGGTTGGGTTCTGGGTGGAACCTTACACACACAGTTCTAGGTATAACCCTTTATGTTGGGTTCTAGGTAGAACCCTCCAAAAGTATTGTATTGTGTGCTGGGTCAACTTTTTATAAAATGTTCTACCCGGATCCAAAAAGGGTTCCCCTATGAGGACAAGCCGAAGAACCTTATATGGTTCTACTTAGAACTTTAATTTCTAAGAGTGTAGTTGTTGATGCCTGAATGCCAGGCAGCTGGGTCACACACTTACAACACAAAAAGCAGAGGGAGCAGAAGGTGAAAATAAAGTTGGGAGACGGCAAACATGACAGGACGGAGGAAAGTAAAATGGCAAATTTGACTGAAAGAGAGGAAGAGAAAGAAAGGGATGAAATGGAGAGGAAAAGAAGGAACTAATGAAAAAACAAATGATTTTAACCATTACTTTAGTTGATAGTAATAGTAAAAATAGTATAGTATCCTTTGCAATCCTACGAACCAGCTGCTTGCACCGAAAACAGGACACATTCAGTGGAAAAACGTGAAGGACTGGATGTAAGTTTGGAAATATAAACCACACAGCGGCTTCTTTTTGTAGATAAGTTGGGATTCAACATTAGTTTTGAACTCTACCGAAGGGCAGCGCAAGTATAAGAGTGAGACTTGGGAGAATAAGATCTTCTTTGTTCGCGTGTTAAGAGTCAAGCTGTTGCATTTTGATCGAGCCAAGTTGTTGGACTGATCTGATGGATTAAAGTCAGCTGTTTTTAAGGTCAAAGATAATAAATAAGTAATAAATAAGTTGATAAGGAAGTTGTTTAAGCTGAAGAGTTTGAGCTTCCAACATGTTGAACACATTCTCCTGCTTTAGTTTAGCTGCAGAAAGTAAGAATGACCTCCAGGTTTTAATGTCGATATCATAACTCTTTACATAATAACTTTTCTGAATTAATCAGGAGCAAAATGTCAAAAATGTTAAAAATTATTCCTCCCCCAAAAAGAGGCCGTCTGAAGGACAGAAATTAAAAATTTAAAGTGGATTACAGGCAAATATTTAGATATTAAGTTTGGAGAAATGCCACTGTTATCAAAAATCGTAATCACTTGGTATTTACCCAAGATGCCATCACTCCCACTCACACACACCTGGGGACCCACACATCCTACACAAATCGGCACATAGTGCGACTGCTAATCACACCACATGTTTATACAAGAAATAACTAATGATTAGAAAAGAAAACACATCAAACTCGTTGTGATTCGTTAGTGTCTGAGGACTCGCTCTGCAATAATTGCTCGGTGGAGAAGAGACAAAGACAGGACCGTCTATAAACTGTTCATGTGCACAGCTTTACAGCGCAAATAAACATGTTTACAGCCCAAAATGGCTAATTTCCTTGTTCGAATTATGCATAATAAGGGGCGTGGCCTCTAAGTGGCCTCTTAGATGCTTCACCTCTCCGTCACGTCGAGACTTCTTCATGCAATTATCAGACACAGAATACGGCTTGTTGTGCGGTTAATTGTAAGAACTGACTGAAACGAAGCAACAAACGCTGGTGTTTTGGATTAACGAGGGACAGAGTCTGTGTTTTAAATTTGTGTGATTAAGTAGATTTATCTTCACTCTCACTTTTCTGCCTGTCTTCAGTAATGTACTGTAATTCTCCTTCCTTATTCGATCGTGGGGAAAATATACTTTCGTTCATGAACCTGAGGAAAAAAGAAAGACTGGAGAAAGAAAAGACACTGGAGGATAACAGAAAGGAACTGAGTACTGATAGCTAGCTTGGTAGCTTCAAGCTCGGCAGCTTTGTTTGACTGAAGCCCCGTTTACACGAAGGGAAAACGCAGATATTTCCAGGCGGTTTGGCCTCTCATTTACACGAAAACCATGTTTTTATCACAGAAAATTTGGAAAACTCCGGTTATGTGTTGTCGTGTCAGCTGGGAGAAACGGGGTTTTAGCTTCTCACGCTCATTAGGCTATGCGCCAGAAAATGCTTAACGTCATGTGAGCGTTGTTTTGAAAGGAACAGGAAGTCGCTCGTGTTATTCGTTGTTGTTGATTCTGAGGATTCTGATTGGCTTGCATGGCTTTATCCTTCTCCCTACACTGCCGCCCAGAGGTTTGGCAGAGTTATAATGGCGCTCGACGGCGTATTTATGCAGGTTGATGTAAATGACAACTTTTTTGAAAACGATGTTGTGTGCACGATGTTATTTTTGAAAACGAAGGGGGGAAATATTCGTTTCTCTAAATACCCTGCTATGTATAAACGTGGACTAAGTTTGTTTCAGTTCCACCCATGCTCCACCTCTTTGCCCACTATAGATTAGCCTGGAGGTGGAGTCAAGCAACGCCAAGATGGCGACTTCCGGTACCGCCCACACTGAGCGTCATCCTGGCTCTTCAGAAACCTTTGGGTAACGTCACGCTGACTCTGTGCGTGATCGTACATTTAGAGAAAATCAGGTGAAATTTGCTTTTTCATACGTGAACAAAAATTCTGACATGTGAAAATGAAATAAAGTCAGCAACCCGACCTCCTCTTACATGCTCAGCTTTTGGTGCTGCTGATTTGGACTCGGACTTCATGTTCATCTGTTCAGACGGATTAGTTCTCACAGAGAAAATCCTCGCTGCTCGACTTCTTTGAGGGAAGAAGCGCGGCCTTGTTCCGCCGACTCCATCTGGATCGGTCCCTCTGAGTAAACCGGTTATTGTTTGTTTTGAGAAGTTATTTTATTTTACCTTGAAATTCCTCTTTTGTATAAGACTGATTGGATTGAATTAGATCACGCAGGTGAACCGTATCGACAGCTGAGCCATACATCCAGTCCATTGTGTTTGTTCAGTACATTCTATCCGACTGTACGTGTTCGCTCTGTGGCCTCGGGTCCTGAATTCCAGCGCCGGCTTCATTACCAGCCGATGCTGCCGGTATCTGCTGCCTGACTGTGTGCTGTTTTTGCCACCAGCTTCGAGATGCGAGCCCTGTCAACACTTCTGCACAAACACTCGGCATCACTCGAGAAGAGAAGAGAAGAAGTGAACCCGGTGAACTGATAGCGTGTTGTATAACCTGCGTGCGTGCTGTAAACTCTCTTCACGCACAATCGCAGAGTGAACTCGAGCTTCCGAACAGGCGGGCTGCAAAGTGATTGGTAACAGCTTGCTTAACCTTTTCGCTCTTGCAGTTTGGCAGCTCGTGCGCCGCCGCAGCATCCGCTCCTCCTCGTCTGCTTTGTTTTTCCGAATCAGAGCGACAAAGATCGACAGCCGCGGTCGCAGGCGAGGCGTTGCCGCACGCAGCTACAGACGCCTTCTCTTTATAAATAAATACGCAGAAAACGGGGTGAAGACTTCAAATTATAAAACAGCCTCGATCTTAAATATCACCTCATCTGTAGGTTGTTATTTATAAACAACAATCTTATCAGAGCGAACTGTAATTATTTTTTTGAACTCTGCATTCGTTCATCTTCGCACATGAATGCTGAAGTATCTACAAGAAACTTCTAATGCAACACTTGGTCCAATTTAAGGCTTCTGTATGTTTGATCATGTTGCTTTCCAGAGACACAATTCTTGACCAATTCAAGATTGAAGATTCGAGATGTTTATTGTCTCTAGTGGAAATTCTCCTTCGTGAGGTTGAGAGTTGCTAAGTCTCCGAAGAACTTCTTACGGCTCAAGTACAGTTTCGCGTCGCGGCCGTTGTAGTCAGTTGAAGCTCGTCCAACGACCATGTGAGCGGCACGTACTCAAGCAGCAGTCGCGCGACATCACTCTTCCAACAGGAAGGCCCTCTAACAGGTAAAAAACTACAGAGAACTGTGTATAAAACGAATATATTACGTTTAAAAGTGATTAAAATAAATGTCTCATGTACCAGAGGCAAAGCCAGTAGCTGTTTTTTACATTGTACGATGTGGTCAATCCATCTTTACAGGAGGGATGTAAAAATGTGTTGAGATTGAGGTCGCGTCGCCGTCCGTGCCTGATGCAGCAGCTAAAACACTCCGCTCCGCCTACGTTTCGTTGCCGTTCCCAGTGTACTTGAGCTGTTAGACTTCAGCGTGTGAATCAGATCTCTTTAATAACAGGCAGCGTGGAGGGAAGGCCGAAGCCTTAAATACAGAACAGAGAGGAGGTTACCTTCATTTACAACAGACATCAATCATTTTCTTAACAAAACAATGACCCTTTGATGTTTGGGTTGATCGGGTCTTTCCCAGGACACTGACCCTTTGATGTTTTAGATGGTCAGGACAGTAAATGTCATCTTATCTACATTTCTGGTGTGACCCACCTGTGGCTTCCTGTCACATCCTGATTCTGTCTTTACAGCACATCGATCAAAGACAAAGAACATTATGTAATTTCTTACATGTCATATATACGCAGTGGAAACATAGTTTGCACCGGGCAGTGAAATTCTTAATTTGCTCGTTTGCCTTCACACAAAATATACTGAAAAAATATACTTATAAAAACTGTACAAAGAGCAGATTCATCCAGTTCATCCAACACAGCAGGGCCATGTTAGCTTATTTAAAGGATAGCAGCTAGTGGCAAGAGATGTTTTACGTCAAAGGACAACCAACAACCATAACATGTTTCCAAAGACGTTATTCAAACCCATTTCAGAGCTGAGATCTCCAGTAGCAAGCAGCTAAAAGCGTCTGCACAAGCTCGGCTGCGTGTCGAAGGTGTAAATTGCGTCTTTTCCAATTAGTTTGGGATCGAGCTATATGGAGCTGTTTAGTCCCCGTCCACCTCAGCTGTTCAGGAGGATGCTGCAGCGCTGTTTTGCTGTGAAGCTCCAGAAATGTGGTGAGTAGATAATGACTAATTCATTTAGGGGAACTTCTCCTTTAATGGAATACGCTCCCCTAACAGGACTATTCAAGTTATTTGATGGAAATTCCTGTCACTATTTTCCAAAATCGTGCCGCCCAAATTCAGTCCACCAGATAAAACGAGTCGTCTGGCTTCGTCCTCGTCTCCATCGCTAATCCTGAATAAGCCCTGATCTGCTCTGGCGTCATATCAGAGCATCTCAGGTGCAAAAGCAACACATTTCCTAAATTGAATGTAAGCGCACACCTCACCTGGATCCTGCTCATGTTCATGGTGTCGGCGTGCAAACGCTCTGATATAATAAATTCCTGTTTCAAGTCGAAATAGAGTCATTTCATAGACACTTGTCTCCAGAAGGTGCACTTTCCTGCCAATACGGGGGGAAAAAAACTGCTCGGCACTCCGTCCTTAATTGAAAAGCTCTTTGCTGAAATGATTTCTGCAAAATTCATGAATTATTGAAATGAATGAAGAGATGGAGGTAAAGTGGACCAACATGTTGGATCTTTGATACGAGCAGAGAGAAAAGAGAAAAGAGAAACACTTAACAGCTGCTCAGATCTGACTGCTCTTCTTTCCTCGCTGTCAAGAAGAAGCAAAAAAAAAACACATTTAATTAATTAGACACTTTATACCGAAAATGTTGTCTTCTAATTTTTCAGTTGCGAGTCAACTGGCTGAGACAAATCGGCATTTTCCAGCTGAAACCAATCGCTGCCTTCCAAAAGTGTGATGATACTGCCGATGAGAGGTATCGATTCCACGGAGGCATCAAAGATCCATATTTCATCTAATTGGGTCTGTGGCCTTCCTGTCTGGAAAGTGCAGTTAGTGAAGTTGTAGTTGTAACGAGGCTGAGCTTCTGGTTTGGTTAGATTTATGCATAATATATATATTTGGGTCGGGTCGGGAGGAGATCATATCTTCATTTATCTGGTTCTGTCACAACAAACGCGGCCTGGAAATTGGTCCGACGTCTCATTAGAGAAATATCCAGCTCACCTAAACGTCCGGGTGTGTTGCCACGGACGCATGACGATGTCCACGATCCCTTCGTCTCGCTTCAAAGTTTACTTACAAACTTTGAAACACCGTCTTGAACAGTGGTCTCCTGCTTGGTGGCCGTCTCGTCTGGCTGTCACATCACCTTCTGACGTATTGCATGAATCTACGATGCCAGCATGTCACTCTGGACTGAGTGAGTTAAGAGTTCGTCCAGGTGGCTCTTTTTTTTTAAGTATTTTTTTGGCCTTTATATGGCTTTATTGATAGGACAAGCTGAAGATATGACAGGAAACGGGAGGAGAGAGAGGGAGAGTGACATGCAGCAAAGGGTCTTAGGCCGAGAGTCGAACCCGGGTCCGCTGCAGCGAGGATTTAAGGCCCCCACACAACGGCTCCGAAGTCGGACGTTTGAAGTGTTAGGAGAGAGTCGGACGAGTTCGGGAGCTGCTCTGTTCGGTGTGTTCAGCTGCATCTGATCCAACTGAACATGCGAAGTCGGCCATCTGAGTTAGGACGCCGTCGGATACTCTGATTGGCTGTTAGCTAGCTGTTCAGTGACCGTTCTGATTGGCGGTGTGCCAGCGAATCAGCGCGGCGTGTGGGAGGGGCGGCGGAAGTGACGATGGTAAACAAACCACATAAACAGAGACGGCACAGAGTTACAAACAACACTTCACCGTTCGTTATTTTGGGGATAAACCAACGTATGTTTGGAAGCCATGGCTGTGTGGACCGAGGACTTTGAGGAGCAGCTGGCTGCCCTGGTGGAAGAGAGACCACCGTAATACGACATCACGCAAGTAATGCTGAGCTAACGCTGTGTGTGCTTTGTTCTGATAAGCTACGGTCCGCACTCCGTTCTGTCATTTCCTGTTTTTATGTTTTGGGTGACTGGCACGAGACTAGCGCCACCCGATGTTTAGGAGACTTACTGCATTTCACGCAGGTGCAGAACGTATACGCTGCTGTGTAGCCGGGGCGGTGTGTTTCAATGTGACTTTTCTACCGAACGGATCCGACGGAGTGGTCGGAGAAGGAAGTCAGAGAAGGAAGTCGGATAAGGAAGTCGTCGGAGCCGGTGTGTGGGGGCCTTTAGCCTCTGTACATGGGACGCCCGCTCTACCAAGTGAGCTAAACGGCGCCCCCAGGTGGCTCTTTTAACGCCTGTGTACAGATTGAATGATGTAGAGCTGTGAACCGGACGGACTTGTTCCCTGTGTCCGCTGCCCTGAAGGTCAAGTCCTATTCATTTCCTGCAGAGGGTGTCAGGTGATTGGCAGAGCGCTCTCAGGGCTTCGCTGGACATTTATTATGCACACAAAAGATGAATAACTGTACTGGAGGAAAAGTCAAAGGTGCAAACTTTTGCACATAAAAAGTTAAGGAGAGGGAAACCAACTGAGACTCACTGAAGGGACACTTTTTGAAACATCCGATCGATAAAGGCGAGCACGCTGAAGGTGAGACCTCCAAATTGATCCAACACAAACATGTGTGCAAACCACAGATGTGTTGAATCTTTGGATTTCTTAATGTGGCGTTCAATCTTCAATTTAACACCGTGACGACACTGTGCTTACGGTCTGGGTGTTGTTTCGGCACAAAGCCCACTCGGGGAGGAAAAGATCATATTTTTGGCAGATGTCTCGTTAAAAACACGAGGTTTCTTGTGTCCACAAACACAGCTGGAGACGTCCCGACCTCTCCTGAAAAACACCCAGTGGTTTCACACTCAGAAGATTTTGAAACGCTGCGTCGAACTGCGCTTCCCTCTCGCATGTAACTCCACCATCACCACCACCACCCTCTCCGCCTCCTGATATGACAGTCCGGCATTAAACATGTGATGTGGTTTGTAACCTATGACATGTAAAAGAAAAAAGGGGAATGCATCAGAGGCTCGCAGAAACACTAACTGCCAACATTGTATCCTGGCAACTGGATATTTTCCGATATATCAGACAGGTAGCGACCGCTGAGGCTCATTGGATTGTTTTCAGAGCCATCTGCCGTAACAAAGTAATGGGATGAAGAAACATGCGCTGAGATCCATTGATGCCGTGACAAGAAAGGCAGAATACCTCCAGAAGCAGCCAGTTCCCTCCTGCTCCTGCAGAATTTAAATACTAAATCCACTTCTTCTTTTTTTCTTTAAGGACAGAGAAGGAGACGTTTTCATGCATTTCACTGAAATGTTTCATCGAGCGAATAACGAGATATTGAGAAAGAGGAAGTGCGAGCCGAGCTGGAACAGAGAAGCGGGTCTGATGTGTTGTCAGATGGACCCGTAACCCGGTTCAGGCAGATCAGAAACGCGGAGTTGGGCGAGGAAGAGTAAAAAGGGAAGCGTAGGAGAGAGGGAGGGAAGGCGGGTATGTCATGCACAGCACGGAGCCTTTTCTTCTCCTGTTGTCAATTAAAGCAGGCGGCTCTGCACCTGCGAGTGGATGCCAGGGCCGCCGCTTCTAGCCAGCATTCACCTCGGCGCCGGGCTCGCTGTCCAACCGGCTCTTAATGAGGGGCTTTGTGTGGATAAAGGGGCCTGGCGTGCATACTCAGGCACCCGTACATGGCAATTAGGGTGAACCAATCCTGGGGAGATCAAGGACTGCCTCTCTCTTCTTCTTCCTTACTCTCTTTTACGACTCGCTTAAGTAAGACTGATGGACGAGACGTGTAGATGTGGGATCGCAAGAATTACAAATGTGCGGGTTTTTGCAGAGGACTAACTGTAATCCTCACCGAATGAATGAATCAGCGCTGATGTCTTCCTCGCTGGAAAAAACGTTAAGGAACACGGAATTTACATATTTCATCAAAAGGCAAATCTCGGAGCAGCGTATTATATGACAGTTATGAGATTCAACACAGTTTCAAACCCGGGAGACGGTTTTCAACAGTTAGCACTCGCACACAACAGTGAAAAAAAAAACCATTTAAATCTTCCGGCTCAAACAGATAATGTAGGAGTCGATCAAATGAACTGCCGGTGACTTGACAACTGAGTCGGTTCCGAGATATAAACTTGATCATCTGGTGTAAAAGCTTTAGGAGAGAAGTGGCGTAAACAGGGACACATATTTAGTGAGCTGTCACAGATTACGGCGGCGAGATGCAAATTTAGCTCGAGTGTTGCTTTTTTACATCGAACCGTAATGCCGCCCAGATAAATGTTCTCTATCTCCCCTGATAGGTGACTTTAAACTGGTGATAGGAAACTTTTGTGCCTCTTTTCATTGTGCAGGAAATGAAAACATCTGCCTATAGATGAAAAACCTCACCCACCAAGGAAGCAAGTCTGCAAGAGGCATTTGTTTCCCCGGTCACTATTTCCAGGTAATGGCGGGACGACTGGAATGTTCTGTGGACGCTGCAAAAGAGGAAATAGCCTCGCTGATGGAGGAGTCATAGAAACCGAGGATGGAGACTGATGATTCCCCCCCACCGCCAGGAGATGAGACTTTCTGCCGGATCAGGAAGTAACAAAACCTTCCTAATCATCAATACAGCAAGGTGGTTTACTCTGCTTTCTGATTTCTCTACGTCATGTTGGGACTCTTACGGTTGATTTCTTTACTTACCACAGTGCTGTCTTTGTGAGAGTGAAACACGAGGAGGGGGTGAGATTGAAAATGGATTTCTGCTTAACTAGAGTGCCGCAGGAATAAAGCGAGGGTAAATAAGTTAGCATTTTTGATTTCTGTACTTCCTGTTCCCTCGTCTCAAAGCTGACGGGGTTTCCTGACGCCTGAAATAACGTCTGGGTTTGTCAGAGATTGTCGTGTTTTGTTCGAAGACATAAAATACGTTGCGTTTAAATGTTATGCATTTATTTATCTTGAAAAAGGCGGCTGCCAGTGAGACTTCAGAGTTTATCCTGGACATTAAAGACACACTGTGGAATTATTTCTCCCATCTAGTGGTTAAATGTTATTCTGCATCCAAATGAATACTGCTCTCTAGCGCCTCGCGTTTTCAAACGTGCGTTGCAGCCTGTTGGAACTACGGCAGGCGGGATGTGTCAAGATTCAAGAAGCTGTGACAACAACATGTCTTCAAACAGCACTTCATCAAGTTTAGTTTCGGGTGATGAGGTACGTTATTTCAAACAGACTTCAAACTGCAGCTGACGAGCGCGTCTGGCTAAGCTCCTTCTCCGTTCCACAGTCACGCTGGCTCTGAGTGAAAACGCCTTTAGCCTTATCTGTACCACGTAGAGCTTTTTGTCCCTCTCACCAGCTCATCGTTTTTTATAGAGCGGAAGGACATGGAAGCCTCCGTAGAGCTCGCCCGTCCTATGGAAATACAGAGAAGTGATTCTTCCCTCAGGAGGAGAAGTGAGATTGTTGGCAGAGATCATTTTACACCAATGAAGACGTTGATTTGAGGTAATAAATTACTTAAAACACGACACAATGTGATCTTTAAAGGTTTAACGTCTAGGGATGCTAACTTCAGGGTTTGCCTGGAAAAATACATCACCCCTGCAGCACTGCTTTATGTGAATATAACTTATAAAACACAGGTAGCAGAGGAACAGACCAGTCAGCTCTACGACACTCATGATATTTGCTTCTCTAAACAAGGTTTTCCTGTGTTCACTCAGATTTGCGTCACAGCGAGACAAACGCAACAAGAGCTGTGCAGTGTTGGCAGGTGCACAAACGAGAGAGAACAACTATTAACCGTCGCGTGAAGCAAAGATGTGGCTCCTCAACAGGTCTGATGATGATGATGATGATGATGATGATGCTCGGTGAACACAGCGTAGCTGAAAATACACTCACTCGAAAAGATCAGCGGTGAGTGAAGGAAGAGAAAGCGAGGAGCGTGAAGTTAAAAATACATTTGGCAGAGAAGTTTGAAAGACGTGATTGCTCATCAATCACAGCTGAGTTGGGAGAGAAGATGATGATGAAAAAGCCTCTTGATTTGAAAAGGTAGACTCTTCTTTCCCCACGCAGCCTCCGTCCAGGGAGAAGAGTCAAAGCCGAGGCCTCGTCACTCACCGGGCTTAACGCAAACGGCGTGTCATCTGTTGCTGAAAGAAGCAGGACTCGTTCCGGCGTGACAGATATTTTATCCCCTCATTTTTTTTGCATTCTGCACGCATGAACGCGGCCACATTTAACGTTACCTCGGAGGGATAATTTACATGATGAACAAATTTATAAATCAGCTGTACCGTACCTGCCAGGCTGCAGAGCGACTCCCCAACACGTCCGATTCGGTCGGTGACGGTGATCCATCACTGTGATTGAGAAGATAACAAACATGTTTTGCCAAGTTGCATTAGGACACAGTGTGTCACGGTGCGCCGACGCCGTTATCATGCTTCTACCCGAGCATGTAATTGTGCGATTGCTGCCAAGCTCCGACGACACTGTGTTCTCTGTGCGCTTTAAATTGTCGTCTTCCACGTATGTTTTTCAACGCATGGAGAAACGCTCTAACTGCAGACGCTGAATCAATCCTGAACGTTAGCTGGAGTTAGATTGCTTTGATGTTTGCTCAGGAAACACATTCATGCAATCATGTAAATCCTCGGCTCCGTTTAGGAGGCTGACATGGCACATTTGATGTGGAGGGCCTCAGACGACACGCGAGCATCCTGTGCGACACAACGTTGAACACTCTGTCCACGATGAATCCGTTCAATACGCACTCTTTGACATCATGTGAACAGCCCACGCACCGATCAGCTGTGAAACCTGTGAGTCATGACTCGGTGAAAGGTGGTTGTGTTGGCCGAAAATCTTCCTACTTTTCTAAATATTAATTAATAGCGTGACGTTGACGGAGAAACTGAACTACGAGGGTGAAACAGCTGATGATGATTTACAGCGTGCACACACTGGAGTTATCTCGATGCTCATCTACAAAGACAGCGGTTGCAAACATTTCTGTTACCTATTGACTGATTAATTACGGAGTAGACGGGTATTTGTCAGCCAGAGACTAACGTTAAGACGTCAACAGATCACCCATAAGGAATGAATGGGACGGGGCCAAAAAAGTCGCAAAATCATCGACGTTTTTCCAACATCTCCTGCTCTGACATACTTTGACCTAGAGACACCATTCAAACTTTAAAATGTAGGCACAAGTCTCATCTATTTGAGTTGTATTTGAACTTTCTTTCTACGATGTTTAGTTTTTGAACGGTGACCCTTAATTGATCATGAGTGATTTCGAAAAAATTCAGAAAAATTCAGGATTTTCAATGAGTGTGTATTGCCTGAAAAAAACTCTCCGAAAATGTTTCTTTAGATGACGATCCTAGCCACAGATTTCACACTACAATAGTGATATTTTCCAAGAACGTAGCCACACTTGTCTTCTGTCTGGCAACGTGTCCACTTTATCGGTAGGATCTACGGTTTTTGAATTATCTGCGTCTAACCGACACAAACTCCAGTAACTGCCCCATAAGCCCCAATGTTAACCGGCTTCTCTTCACGCCCAACTTCCTGCTTCACGTCACGTCACCGCAGCGTTACCTCAAATCAATGTTTCAATTGTACAAACATGCTCTTATTTTGAAAGTTCAAAACACGAACAAATTAGGAATGAGGCGTACTATTTTTGGAAATGATTTAATCTATCTATCGTGAAATAATAATTAAAGCAGGACCTTCGCCACAAGAAAGGTTTTCCACGTCCCTGACATTCAGGACATCAGCGATGACGTCACGGCGCTTCACGGCTGCCACCAGCCGAGTGACACCTGCACCGCGACGCCTTGACTCAGATCTACCGTCTGACTGTAGATACGTTCGTAGCTCCCCCTCAACCATCCACCTCCACCTACGCACACACGTGAAGCACGGCTAAATAAAGCTGCTTAGTGCGTTTCCTCCTCGGTCGGTCCGTCAGGTGCAGCAGAACCGACGCAGGAGGATGGAAGAGCAGCACGCCGCTCTGTAATACCTGCAGTGTTTCTGGACCCACCTCACACACTAACAGCTGCTCAGGCATAAAATTGTTGCGTTTGCATTCAGAATAAGAAGAGAGAGAGAAAAAAAGAATCTAAATCCTCTGATGGATCAGGATTACGGCGCCGAGAAGAGAACATCGGGGTTTCGTGTGATTGTCTTCAATAACTCTGCAGACCTCCCAGCATTTTCTCGACGTCTTTATGAAAAGTTCTGCTGCACTCGCTCAATATCTCATCATGAATTTGTGTTTTTTTACTCTCATTTGCACTCAATTTCGACTTCAGGCTCCCTTAAAGGACTCCTCCAGCGTCGGCGGGGAAATTAGCCTCATTTCTCCCTGTGAAACACACCTCCACCTGTACGGGAGAACAAATACAGATTATACAACAAGTAGTTCCGACCGAGCAATCTGATTGGTCGACAACACATTTTGACCGTGCTCAAATCAGCATGACAGCACACCTGACTCATTACTCAGAGTATCACTCCGCCAAGTCTGTGACATCATTGTATCTCCATGGCAACATCGTAACTGTCAGAGCTGGAGCAGGAAACGGCGGAAAAATAAGCTACAAAATGGATCGGTTTGTTGTTAATTTTGATTTATTTGGCGGTCTCAGTTTGGATGAATGGATGGAGGAAGATGAGAAGAACCAAATGACAAAAAAGGAAAGATTTGTGGTAAATAAAGTGATAAATCTGTAACTTCTCTGTTCTTTATTATTAGATAATAATAAGATAAAGATGAAACAAGTCCGAGCTGAGTATTTTATTATTATTATTTTATAGAAACGTTATTTATTAATCATGAAAATAAATCACAAACCACCTGTCAGCTGCCAAAGTCACATTCATAGAATAAAGTGTCCTGTTTTACCGAGCGGGCCGAGCCTGTTCCCTTCAGTGTGAGAGACACTATTGTTTTATAAAAAATATAAAAGAAAAAAATCAACACCTTTGTTATAACTTGGGCGATAAAAATAAGCATTTTCTGTTTATCTGTGCAGTATTGATTTAGGTCGGGAAATTCCGAGACGGCGATAAAACATTAACGTCAGCTCAGAGTTCACTCATCCTTTCCGTTGCTAGGTCGTTGCTATGGGTCGGACTACTTGCTGTAGTGGTAAACTACGTTCCATTACACATGATGAGTCAACTGACGGGACTGGTTTTGTTTCAGTTATTAGTCAGACCCCATGTGTTTCCATGGAAACGCGACGCATACTTGAAAAAAAACTTTAAAATTTGAGAGCAAATTGTCCGTCAACGTGGATATATTTTGAGTATACATTTTATTTTTGTTGGTTTTAGTTGTATAATCGCAATATTACTCATATTACTTAATATTGCTTAATTGTTGTCCTGCATTTTTACATGCATCATCGCCCAACGTAGGGTTCAAACAGACGGCTATTCTCAACTTATTAGCTAGATCTGGTGGCATTTAAGACCTCCGAGGTCGTTCCAGTGTGCACACGTCTTGTCAAAAAATATTTTGACAAGATAAAACGTGTTCATTATCATCGGAAATCTGTGGGCCGGAGCTCAATATGTGAAGGACGTGGACAGATAGGATTCTAATAGCATTCCAATCTGAATGACACGCCGCTTGTGTGTAACGCGCCGGAGTTCGGCCGCATTCATCCGACGGTGTGATTGATAGCATGACACAAACAAAACGTAATTCAGACGAGGCGGCCGCACTTGAAGGAAGATGTGGAAAGGCACAAAAGGAGTCCAACGCTGAATCCGTCACGAAGGCCTTGCGCCTCGACTTCCTGAAAGAGTGTCATTATCTCCGCCGAGAAGGAAAAAAAAAAAATCTGCACACAAGCCATTAAATATGACAGGGGCAGGTCTGAGGAGGAATCTGACAAAAGGTATTAGCTGCTTATCTACGGGTTCGAGCCGGAACACATTATTGCATGTGCTCACTTTGTCTCTTTCTCTATCTCATCGCACACCTGGAAACGAAGGTGCGATCAGCAGATACATAGAGGAGCATATAATGCCACATTAGATACGGTTAACCTTCAATAAACACTTGAAAAAGCAGCACGGTCCGTCGGTCACGTCTGGCAAAGAGCTCAACGCGTAACGATCCGAGCGCCAACGATGAATTCGGCGACGGAAATGTCCTTCAGGGAAAAGTTGCCTCTGTTAGGACACACAAAGAGTCTTCGACCACAGAAAAGTTGGGGGGAGGTGAAATATGTCTCCTACATCTCAGCGCCCAACGCCGCCTGCAGCGCTCTGGGGGCGTGAGAGTCGACGATCCAACATGGAGGCCGGGGCGGCGTACGGCCAGCGTAGCAGCGAGTGGGTCATTCCATGAAATCGGTGCCTTTTGTGTCCCCAAGAAATTATCAGTCATAAAATTACAGTAACAACAAACAAAGATGTAATTTGAAAATATAACATTACCATGTCTTCTCCCCTCAATAAAACATCAAATTAAAATCAAATAAATATTATTTTAAATAATAAAAATGATTTTTAAGCTGATGAGGGTGAGGTTTTTGGCCTGTCCCTCACTGTTGTTGTTGTACGTCAGCAGGACTTTTAATTTGTAAAATGTTGGCAAAATGTTAAAATGTTCACATTTACATATTGTTTTAAGTATGATCTTATTGTGAAACAGTGTATTTGGTAAAAATATATATTAATTGTAATAAATATTTACCAATTTATCGGTGTCCCTAATTTTATGTCAACCCTGTTACCCTAACCAAAAAACCCTATCAAAATAACGGTACATGCTAGATTTGACATGATTTACAGGAGGTTGCATCATCTCTGAACCAGGATGCTAACAGCTCAGTGACAAGTAAGTTTTGCTCATCTCTGATGTGCTATTTTTGATGTTTTTTCCAGGTTAAACCAGGGGGACAAGCATACAACGTCAACCCTGTTACCATTTTTTAACATATAAATCCAAACAATTATTTATTTCTCATAATATAATCAATATGTACATCTAATTTCCTTTCAAAGTACATAGCATGTGCTTTAGCTAACATTTGTTTTAGCTAGCAATGGGCAAATTAGCTTGAAATGGTCAACCCTGTTACTGTCAACCCTGTTACCTTTCCAGTAACAGGACTTGACTAAAATAGTTATAAAATATGAAATTCCATAGCTGAGATGGCACAATATAATTTCTTGTCATTTTAAACTCTCTTTAATTCCTGGCTACTGAAAAAATAGCAATTAAATATAATTTAAATTTTAACTTTTCAAAGTTGAAAAGGCACCGATTTCATGGAATGACCCGAGTATCTTTTCTGGCTTTGGGCTCAGTGACACACACATCGACCTGAACACACACCAGTGGGCGGGGGAACATCAGCTCTTTGGACCAATTACAGCACAGCATCGATTCACGTTTGATTCAGCGTGCCCCAATGAAATGAACCGATATCCTTGTTTTCATTTGGAGATATAAATATATACGTGTGTGTGTGTGTTGTATGATACGTATACGTGTTCATGTGTCAGTATATCTACAGGCGCAGTTCAAATAAGCGTTCTGATGTAACCGCCGCTCGCTCAGACGGCGTCGGTGTTTGGTGTCTCTTCAAACAGAGCGGGATTCAGGCAGAATGTCGGAGTGACACACGGAGTGACACTTCGGATCCGTCAGACGGGCTCACAGCCCAGAATTCAATCAGGACTGAAAGAACGATGCTCTGTCCAAGCTTTGACGCGCTGTGATATTCATTTTCCCCAGCCGGTGATAAAACTGAAGCTATATGGTGGCGGCGCCTCCAGCGGCCCAGTCAATCTGTCAGGGCCCGGCTGCGTTCGCTTGTTTGTCTGTGACGCATGCGAGCATCAGACAATGATCTTGACCCGATGAAAGCAGCCGTATCTACAGCCAGATGAGAATCATCTTCTTAGTTTCCTCGAGTGTTTGGATTTCATTTAAAGCACTTTGAATGAACTTTCTCGCCTTCAGCGAGAGTCAAGGTAGGCGGGTTTTCAAGTATCATCTTATACAGAACCACAAGATCTCTTCACCGTCGTTCATCTCTAATGATCCAGTTCTTTACAAGAGGAGGCCATCGTACATACGAGAATTCACACCTGAGACAGAAATGAATAGATGGAAACTGAAGAGCTGAATCATTCATCGCTCAGCCTCGAGTACGACACCGTCGGTTCCTCTCCGGCATCGATACTTGAAGAAGTCCTTCCTTTCTGTATCTTGAAGAAAGAGAAGAAAGCGACCTGATTAGGTGGTTGGACGAGTCTTACACTGGACTTTCTCTCTGGAGAACGAAGTTCTGGTCCCGTTGGTGCAGTTTGTGGCTGCTGACTGTGGCTGCCCTTAGCTAGCTGGTTAGCATGCTAACTGTAGTAGATATCACACATTCTGTTGGTCATTTTAGACATTTTATAAGTAAGTATGACATCACTTGCATCATGTGACTTACGTGACGAGACTGAATGTCCAATCCAACCAAGAAGTTTTGGTGCCTGAAACCGAATCACAGTCCAAACGTCATTTCATTCTACTGGACTGATTTGAGTTTTATTTTAAAAGTCCAACAGGATGTTGTGAATATAATATATAATCTCTGCATTTTTAAATCACTGCACAGCAACGTATATAAAATAAAACACTTTTTTTTGACTGTTGAAACGATGAAAAGTCGATAATTGGTGGAAGATTTCAAGCCTGTCGACAACCACATCCGTCTTCACTCCGTACTGGATGTATATCACTCGTGGGAAATGTTGTATTTATGTTTTTTGTGCTCATTTATCATTTATTAATCCGACCGTACGTATTCCCGTTGATCCAATTCTTCTAACTTTTTGGGGGGGTTAGAAAAAGTTGGGGAAAGCATTGACAGCCAGAAAAGCGTTTTTAAAAATTCAACACTCACATCTCTTGTGTGTTTCGTGGGTTTTTATATTATTTCTCAAGTTCCATTCGACCTCCATCGCACAGAACATCTCAGATAGAAACAAAAGCATCCTCGCGGCTCGTAACAACACTTAAAGGTAACACATCTGTTTGGGTAAAACGCTCCTTTAAGGCGAGCCCTGGTTCGTTCTGCAGTCTCTTCGATGTGCGAGAGAGGAGAGCGAGGTGCATGTATGAATCAGAGGGTGATGCAGTCAGGTGCAACGGCTGCTGCACCATCACATCCATGCACTCGGCTGCACGAAACACTCGAGCGTTTTTACAGTGTCGGTGTGTGGAGCGGGCCGAGTGGAGTCCTTTGTTGTCGAGTTTTCTTAATTCTTTGTTTCTTAACTCCTACACCTTCCCCCTCTTTACCTTTCGTTCTACGTCAGGCGGCGCCTTTCCTTTGCCAAGGTTGGCGCCGCTCCGCTTAACATATTTCTTTTCTATTTTGACCATCTGTCTCATTTACACAAACAGTTCTGCTTTTTCGACTGATCTCTCTCTCTCTCTCTGATGAATACCATCGGATTTTTCTTTTACTCATCTCCATCTGCCAAAATGCCTACGATTAAAGATCCTTACATAAATTACATCAGGGTTTATAAATGTCACTCTTTTTTAACAAATCCAATGCAGCTTGGTGCTCCTGCTGTGAACCGGTGTTGCTAAAAACATGGCTGCCCAGTTCAGTCATTGAGCATATTTACATTTAAGGCATTTATCAGACGCTTTTGTCCAAAGCGACTTACAGTGATTCATACATACATACATTCATACACTGATGGCCGTGGCTGCCATGCGAGGTGCCGAGCAGCAATTAGTCTGGAAGGTTGTTGAACTGTGAGAGACGGATTCATGTGCGTCTGCTTTTACCTTCTGTGTCATTATTTCTATAGTAACATGAACCTGGAACCTCGTTACAGAAACTAAGTCTGAAAGTCTGAACTCACTTTACGATGACGTTAATGATTTTTGCTATTACAGAAACAGACACTGAGGAAACAATCTTATCTTATCTCAGAGTACTGAGGTTAGCCTGTTGGAGAAGCTATCACTGATGTTAGCCTGTTGGAGAAGCTAACACTGTGGTTAGCCTGTTGAAGAATACTAGCACTGACGTTAGCCTGTTGAAGAAGCTAACACTGAGGTTAGCCTGTTGGAGCAGCTAACACTGATGTTAGCCTGTTGGAGAAGCTAACACTGATGTTAGCCTGTTGAAGAAGCTAACACTGAAGTTAGCCTGTTGGAGAAGCTAACACTGATGTTAGCCTTTTCTGTGACCATAAATTAGCATGTATCCTCTCTTTAAACGACACGATTGATGCCTCAGATTCAACAAAACTGAAAACGTACTCACTCATAATGCCGATTGAGGCAAGTTTATAGTTTTAGTCAGGATTTCTGATGTTAAGATAAGATAATGTCTCGAGAAAGGATCGGACAAAGCGTTGAGGAATTGCTTTGTGTTCGGACATGTTTCTGTAACGAGGTCCCCATAGATGAATATTTCTCTCTCATCAAACTATCTCAGGTGCAGCACGTCGCTCAGAACTAACCCGTTCTAATGATACGACGCTGCATAAATATCCTTCTAAACGAGGCTGAGTGTGTTTGTGTTGGCCGGGGTTTGTTCAGATGGTCAGCCGAGCCTCCTGGGAGACGGCGACTCTTCCTCTATCAGAGGGGGGACACTATGACAGATCTTTATTGTAATTGGCCTTGGAGGTAATAAGCAACGCTCATCACCCCATCGGCCTCCCACCGAGCTCCCAGTCCCATTATCCCCCCGCTCGTTCCGATTCATTAAACCTCCAGCGAGATTGGTCGGAGCGGTGGAAGGAAAAAGGACGGAGCGCTCGTTTTGGTTAAGAAGATTCCTCGTTGCTTTGATGCCTCGCCGTAAACGGGGCTCTAATTGACAGCGACGTGTTAATGGCGTGAGAAGCGTTTGATAAATAGTAGCGAGCCTTTTCGTTTAATGACCGGACCCGATGTGTTCTCCCTTCCCCCACCACGTCGACTTTTTTCAGGAAAAGTAAATCTCGCTGCTGGAGGTTAATGCAAACACCACCCTCACGCTGCGATGGGAGTGTGTGGAGCAGGAGAGCTTCTCTCAAGCACTCAAGAAATCACCCCTCAGGTTTTTCTTCCTCGTGGAGGTCTGACCTCCATCTTTCAATCCGGGCGGCCGACACACCATTTCTCTGATATTATTTCTCTTTTGCAACTATTGGCGTGTTACGTGTCTGTGTACTCACCTTATCTCAGGTAAAATCTTAAAAAAACCGAGGAGGCGAGGATCTGGACTTTGGTCTGAGAGCATCTCCGATGATTTCAAACATTGATGCCCTTTGTTGTTCAAAGATGCCTCCCCTGTCTTACCCCTCCGTTCCTCCCCTCCAGGCCTGAGAAGATGCTTCACCTCTTGAGTGCCTCGTTCACTTTGTTGGTAGAAAATGAAGTGTGGTTGAAGATTCAGAGTCTGTGGACGAAGTTTTGGGGATATATCTGGTTTCAGCCGATCTACTCTAAAATGTACATTTTAAATCGCAGCTTAACTTCTGCAAACCGTCTCCGAAATCTACATTTCTACCAATCTTGTCAGCCATCGATTTCTACTCTTGTCTTGTGTGAATATGTATAAACAGACTCTTTAAAACTTGCCTGCAGTATCTGATTTTCTTTCAAATTGGAATTCTGGTACTTTCTTAACAAACTTGGCCCTATATTTAAATGCTCGGGTGTGTAAATGATTCATACGCATCAGAAGTTTTGGAATTGGTCCGTCAGCTACGATACGTACGCGTTGACGGCGGAGTAATCCGTCGGGGCGACTACGTCCACGAGAAGCTGGGAAACACTTCCTGCAGAGAGAGAACTTTCTGTTAACACAAACAAAAGCATCTCTCCGGAAATCCCTCAAGACGCGAGTTGTTGCTGGAAGACGACGGGGCGAAAGGTGAGCCAGAGTTCGAGAGAAGAGTTTACGATCTCCATTGCAGTCGTGCGGCGGCCGCCAGCCGAGGTGATCGACTGGACTCGTTCCAACACTTTTCGCTGAGTATGAATCAATTACACATCTAAACATTCAAATAAAGGGCCGAGGACACTGCAGGGAGGTTTTAAGAGTCTGTTCATACATTTTCATACCAGAAATCGATGGCTCCCTGGATCGGTTCGGATCATTTCTGAATGTAAATGACTCATTTACACATCCAAACATCCAAACGTGAAAATATCACAATTCGCCTTTAATACAGAAATGAATGGAGGCCAGTGAACAAAGGGGGAAAACACATTCAAAGACCTGCACTTGCAGACGCGCTGGCTCGCCGCTTTAAGAGGAAAGCGCGTCTGTTTTCTCCAATTACCTCCACATTTCTTCGCCCTCCTTTTCCGTCTCACCGGCTGTGCCAAAAACGGCATCCGATGGTCTGGTTTAAGGTGTTAAATATGGACGCCCAGGGCAAGTGTCAGAATAACTTGAAATAATTGCAGTCTGCCGCAGACAACTCATTACCAGTTGTGTGGTTAATTCGAGGGCCAGATGAAAAAGAGTATCTCAGACCGAAGCGAACACAGCTTGCAGAAAAAGCTGCTTTAGCACCTGTGATCACAGGTAGCCGCTGCTCAACAGCATCGAGGGCGAACACCTGGCGGCGTTGGCATCTGCACGGGGAAAGGGAGAGGGAAAAAAGCCCTCACAAACAAACCGCTTTGGCAACGACTGTGCGGAAAGCTGGGGCTCCAAAAGAACCAGCGTGTCCGGGGATTCTCTAAATTAGCCTCTCGCTGACTTCAGTCACACTTTGAGAAATCATAATCGGGTCCCCGAGCGGCCCCGAGGGTGGCCGAGGTAGCTCTCCGTCTTGCTTTTCCCTCCCATTATTAACTTTTGTGCAAGGTATCACATTTTTGGATGAGGAGGAGGAGGGGGGAGGCCGACGGGAGCCTGACGATCACGCTGAGAAACAACAGAGGCTATTACCATGGTGCATTATTCCCTCGCTGCCCTGCGGCGGCTCAGACGGCGCTCGCCATTCGCACATAAAACAACAAAAAACATCACAAGCATTAAGCACTCCTGCTTTCTCCTGGCGAGACGCTGTCATCTCCAAGACAGGAACATTTGCTCTGTCATGCTCTCTCATTCTCTCCCTCGGCCTCCCCTGATACTGTCATATTGGAAACGGCGTTTGCTCTGTCACTCTCCATCCACCCTCCTCCTCCTCCTCCTCCACCCTCTCCTTCTCCTTCCACTCCTTCTTCTTGCTGCACACACAGGCGAGATAACGTGCAGCAGCTTCAGCCCCGTGCTGTGTGGAGACTCGGCACAGCCATTCGTGTCTTTCCTCCATTCATGCCTCGAACAGCGTGGGGGGAATTAGACGAAGAGAACAATGCAGCCTCGCCATCGGCCCCTCAAAGTATTAACACGCAGCCAAAACATATGCAGTGGAGGGTAAAAAAGAAACACAAGAAGGTCAATAAACTCTAAACAGAAGTCTTAGAACAAGCCTGGCAACACAAGCAGCACAGCGCGTGTTCCCTTAAATCATTCCAACAAAGGACTTTATTCATTCCACCTTGTTTTCTGTGATGTGGAAAGCAATAAAATCCTCTCCTGGAAGCCCTGTGCCCGGCTGTGTTGGCGACCTGCCGTGCGCTTTCGCGCTCGGCCGCATGGTGGCGACCTGCGCTGCGCCGCCAGCACAGCAGCCATCCGAACGTTTCCTCATAAAGAACCCGGGACTCGTCCTCATCCGACGCACACCGGCAGCCGGGCTTCTCCTCCGCGGCAGCCTCCGACCATGACAGCGTGACTGCGCGCAGGTTTCTCCCCCCGCCGCCCTCATTCTCCGCTCTCCGAGCCGCTGAACTTCTTCCCAGCGCTCCTGTCAGACCGAATCGCCGACCTTGACAGCACGCTGTGGGGGAGGATTCGAGTTAAAGTCTGTCCGGAGAAAGAAAGAAAGAAAGAAAAAGACAAACTGTGAGTGTGAGCACTCGGTTGCGGACAGGGGAGAGTGAAGTTAGAAGTAGGAGGCGGACGGCAGCATCTCAAGGACGCGAGGAAAAAGTGCGCGGATTCTCACAGGTGCAGCGAGGAGCTGTTTGGATTTAACCTGGATTCATCTGACTGAGTTGCATCCAGGAGCTACTTCAGAGAAGCCAACTGAAGGCGCTCACAGGAGGATCAGCACGCTCTCCTGCGGGGCTCTGTGCAGCTGGAGAACACATATTGGACTGTTTGGTCGCGACGAGGCTGCAGCCCCTCGGTTTTTTACGCGCCCACCTCGGTGCGCTCTGCCCGGCAGGAGACACCCGGCAGCGGCGGCGGCAGCAGAACCAGGACCAGGAGGAGGAGGAGGACAGCAGAACCACACTTCCACGCTCCCAGCTCAGCGGGCACTTGTTGTCCAGCCCGCCTCTCCGGTTTGGGACAATGTTCGCGGACTCCTGGAGCAGATCGATGTGGCGCGCCACATGGATTTTATTTTTTTCCTTACTCATCCACGCCGCGCGAGCTCAAGGTAAGAAGGGACGCCGATCCGACACCAGACAGGCCCATTAGTGTCCGCGTGTCCCCTCCGGTGTGTGTCCGGGAGGCCGTCGGCTCTGTGATGGGCTCATTATTCTCTGGCTTTTTTTGCGCGTAGCCTATAATTTCCTCATTAGGCTCCACATCACTGTGACACACACTCTTGTCTTAATTGCAGGCTGGTGACACACACACACACACACACACACACACACACACACACACCTGGCAGTCAGCCTTGATTAAACATCACACGAACTTCACCTAAACCCGAACTTCAACCCAAGTTCTGACCCGTTCTCCTTCATCATGATGATGATGATGATGACGCGTTCACGGCGGCGCGTTTTTAATGAAGTTTCTCATCCGGATGTTCCTCGCGCAGCTGTTCCACTGTTCTCTGCAGCCCGAGCGGCGCGTGCGCATGCGATGAATATGTCATCAGAAGCCCAGCTGTTAAAAATGTTACTCTGATTAATAAGTACTAATTAATTAATCAGCCCGCTCCCTCGGAAATTAAACTTTGCCAAGCGCCGCAAATAAACAGATGCATATTGATATGCGGCGGCTCGTGCGTGCGTGTGTGCGCGCGTGCACGCGGGGCATTTAAATGTTGAGAATTAATTGGTTCTCTGAGAATTATGCAGCCTGGTCTCTTCCTCCCCCCCTGAGCATGATGGGAGAGCAGTGTGAGTGTGGCAGCGAGCAGCGACTGTGGGCTTTTTTTTTTTATTCCCTTCTTCTGATTCTGAGTGAAATAATCCCACAAGATCCTGTAAATGTTCCTGTGGAGACGGAGTGAGCGTCTCTGGTGCCCAGCAGAGAGTCTTCTGTAACCTCAGGCCCTCCTCCCTCCTCCTCCCCCCTCTGTTTTCAGCCCTCCCCCCCCCTCAGGGTGCCTGGTGTTTGTACAGTCGGCTGTTTCTTTCTCCAAATGATGTTATCATTAATGACATGTTTGTTTTGCTGTCGAGAGGAGCCAGCTGCTTTGGGAAGAGTGAACGTCGGCTTGAATGCAGATTCCGATTAAAAGGAGACAAATCTCATAAGTTTCGCTCTGATCCGAACATCTGAACAGCTGACTGGGGGTCTGTGGTCAGCGGCCGGGTCCTTCAGGCTGCAGAGGGTTGTTGCCTGATCGATATTTGTCCTCGTCCTCTGTGCAAGTTTGGAGGAGGAACCCAAACTGACGGTGCATGTGTGCAGTGTGCATTCATGTGTTTTGAAGGTGCTGATTTTCTCCTCCTCCTCCTCCTTCTCTCTCCTCTCCTCTCGGTGTAATTGGGATTCAGGTGTTGCCGCCGCAGTAAGGAGGGAGTATTACCTCTCTGGATAGACTCTAAGCCCTCGGTGGCGCTCACTCAATAATACAATGTAGGGGGGAGATGAAAAAAACAAACAAGGCAGATATCCATCATTCATGAGGGCACATCCTCGCGCCTGACATTTACAGGAGATTGATAACTGGTGTGTCCCCGGGATTAAGAATCCTGACATGGTTGCTTCCTCTCTCCCCGTCTGTATCTGATCCTGGATCACCCCGTCCTCCCCTCCTCGCTCCGTCCTGATGCTTATTTAACCCAGTGAGTTAAATAAGAGCACATTATTTACAGCAGCGGCCTGAGGAGGAGGCTGTGTTTTTAGTTTTTCTTGTGCATGGGTGCATGAAGCAGTGTGGCAGCGTGCATGTGACTGTATGTGTGGAAGTTGTTGGGATGAGGACTGCCAGTCACCCTCTCTCTCTCTGCTCAGTTCATCCGAGCAGCAGCAGCCATCAGATTTCATTACGTGGTCGCTCCCGGGTCAGAAAAATGCAGGATTTAATTGGAGTCTCCTCAGACCGTTTCGGAGTGCAGCTCATTGAAAGTGACCCCAGTGTGGGCCTGCTTCTCTCCTTCCAACGCGATGATTAAAGAACATGATGAGGCGAGTAGCATGCCTCTGGACGGACGTGTCGGCCGCCGCCGCCGCTGCTTCTCGCCACATTTTAATGACCAGTCTGCAGAAACGCCCGTCAGAGCCGAGCGGCTGTGACGTCTCCGAGAGATAATCTTCAGTTCTTGTGTTTTGTATATTGTCATTCATCATCATTGTGCGGCGCGAGAGGAGAAAAAAGAGAAACGACGCTTCGGTCTTAATAAACATTCTTCAGCACCTGATTGATGTCTAGAAAATTTGCACTCGGTCTGTCAGGCGCTGTGATGTTTCCATCTGAAGGGGGGAGAAGTGTTCTGCATGTCAAACCGAGGCCCTCGAACGCTTAAACACCCTATTTTTGGTTCTGACACATGAGCACGCTCTCGGTTTTCTTCCTTAAAGCATTACAGAAAAAAAAAAAAAGAAAAGCAGGCCATCCTCTCAGTTCTGTTCACGGTGACAGTTATAGGAGCTGTCTGCCTGTCCCACTGTTCACTTCCATTCATTTACCGAGGTCATGCCGAGACAATGCTGGGCTCGCCTGCTGGTTTTGTCATTTCTAACACGTCTATTTTGGCGCTCGGAGCGGCGGGGGAGGACTCCATCGGAATGTCATGTTTGGCATACATACTTCGGCATCACTCAGCGTCTGCAGATTAGCTCGACTAGCTCCGGCTCGACTTTTTGGGAGCTTTAGACGGGAGTTGAGGACTTCATTCTGTCAGAGGCGTGGCGCTCAGATTAGCGGCCGTAAGAAATGCTTGTGACAGGGCGTGGGGGGGGGGAGCTGCCGCCGTGTCAGGCGAGCGTGCACAACATGTTTGGAGCGGCGGCCTGTTTTTAGCTCGCCGTATTCGACATGGACCTTGACACAGTGATAGAAGTCAAGGACGTCATCTCCATTTTGAGTCCGTTACGAGGCTGGAATGGAACAGTTAGGGAGCAAACCGCTCTCGACGGCCGCGGAAGGAAGTAAAAATTGGATGCTCTCTTATCACAGGCGACGAAATAGGGCACATAATCATAGATGTGCAGCGGGAACTGAGGCTTTCAGATGGAGAGATGGAAGCTGCGGTTGCACGTGACGATATCAGAACTAATACTGAAACCAACACGAGAGAGAACGAGTCAGATATCGATCCATCACACATTTCAAAGTACGGTTGGGCTGATGAACAATGACAATCATCGACTCACTGAGCCCTAAACCATCGTAACGTCAGGATTTAAAAAGGCACAAAAAAGTAGTTTGTTTCCTCAAATTTGCTGTCACTTAACCTGACTCTCGCCAGATGCATTTCGTTCCGCCTAGCTCCGCTCACATCCATCTGGGATCGCTCCCGTTGGGAGGGATTTCGGCACCAGATTTTCAGGTCGAGCCAATCAGGACCGCCGGGCGGGAGTTTCATAGATGTGACGTAGCGGAGAAGCGACTGTTTTGATTCAGACAACAATGGCGGCTCGCATCGAGGAAGCAAGCGTCAACATTGATGCTGCTGTTTCATCCGTGTCGTCCAATCTACCCAATATTTTTTCGTTAAAAGAACGTCGCTCTCATCGACGTCACAGGTTGGTTTCGATGTGAGTGGTTGAAGTAGCACGTCAATAAAGATGACAGACAAGTGGTTTATCCAATCATATGCAAGGATTTTTGAAACACATCTCCAATGGAGCGATCCCAGATGGATGAGTGGAGCGAGGCGGAACCAAATTCATCTGGCGAGACCCATTCGACGAATCCAAGACGCTGCTTCATTCGTGGTTCCTTTTCTCTGGGCTGCTGTTGTGATTTCTCTCAGTTGTGCCATCACTATTTGCCTTTTTTTCTAGGCTTAGCTTCCTCGGTATAGCTAGCCGGTTCACTTTGTTGCAAGCTTCTGAGGCTGAGTGACGGACTCGTGGTGCAGAGATAAGACTGTTGCATCGGTGTGTATGATGCTAATGTGCAAATCCAACCTGACTGCAACTCTAAGAGGACATAGTTAACTTTCCTGCATTATCATGTTGCTAATATTTCAAGCTAACACATTTGCCGTTAGGCTCTCGTTGTTTTGCGTCCTTGCCGTGACTTCACTCCTCTGAAAGGTCAGGAACTTGTGCCATCGAGACGTCGCATGTTGTGTCTGGGTGTTTCACTCGAGACCTCGAGGAGCGAGTCTCCAGATCTCTGCGGCACAAATCAAGATTATTGATCAAAGCCACCTTTGATCCCTGAAACGAGGCACTCTTTCCATTAGACGGCGACGCGCGAGTGTTCGTTTAAAGATTATTTCCAAACCGATACGTGATACATTTGTCCAAACCCAAAGTGAAATACGCCACAGAGAGAAACAGACGACGTCTCCAGACTACAAATGCCCTGATTTGTCGCACATCTTAATTGACAGACCGGGGATCTCCGTCGCCTTGTAGCAGCTGTGCACTCTGAAATGATTTGCTAAAAAAAAAGGAAAAACAAAAGAAAGCGAGGCTGTCCCAGATCCCTGCAGCCAGCGCTTCGGCAAAAAAGGTCACAACATATCGCTTTTAGTATTCAGCGCCGGCGAGAAAAACTCACGGTCAGAATCCAGTGATAGATTTCTCAGAGGGACGTCTGGAGTTTTCACTGTGCTGCGTTCAATAAAACAAAACTTCCCACCCAAAAGTCTCTTGTAAGTGGCTCCGAGTCCAAGAGAGAGGCGGAACTGAAGGAGCTGAAGGAACTGAAGGAGCTTTTTGTTTTCTCCTCTCTAGAAAGCACTTCAGGAGCTCTTGTCAGTTTGGATTTATTGATCTTGGCCCCCGTTTCCCCCCAATATACCGATCGATCGAGGTCAAGAGGGTTCCAGATTTTTTAGAGGATTTCGATTTCTGAACATTGGTCGTAAAAGAAAGAGAGAGACGACACGTTGACCAAGTCAGACTCTTATTAAGATGCACAAATGCTCAATGCTCAGTCAATACGCTCTTTATTCTCTGTGGCCAAAAGTGAATGATTGGAATGAATGAATGTAATCAACCAAAGAAATTCTTGGTCGACTAAAACCCTGAAATTTCGACAAAAAATCGAAATCATCTGCGCAATATAAAAGCCCATGATTACCGAAAATATACTGATATCAGCACAAGAAGGCAATTCAGGGAAAATTATCTTTATTAAACATCCCAGATCAAGACAAGTGCAAACGAAATAAAGCTGTGCATTACTGAAAAATAAAGCATAGGCTCAAAACAACAGCCTACAAACAGTGGGCACGGCGCAATTGCGCATTAGGCAAAAAAGACTACTAGTAACTGTAACTGTCTTTGGCAACTTATGTGAGGCTGTCACATCCTGCAGCTGTACATGGAGACGACTCCTCGTCACATTTCTGCCCGAAAAACAGCGTCTGTCACCGGCAAAAAACTTTAACTCACCGAGTGTTTGTGATGAAAATAAATCACCGCGACGGTCAGCAGCCCTCCAGACCGAGACTTCAGTGAACTTTCCCCCGGAAGACATCCTCCGTCCCCGCGAGTGACAGAGTCAGACAGCGTCCAGTTTACTGATGGCGATTTTATTTATTATTTAGTGTCAAAGGTCTCTTGACTCCTTCCAAATACCGCCACATACTTTGCATTCGATGGTAGAGGAGGACTCACTGTAAATAAAAATAAATATTCAGCAAACCACCGGACGTTGAATAACGTGGACGTTCTTCAGTCTACCTGTCTCTGGTGGGTTGGGCTAATCCAAAATAGTGAAAACAAGGGGGGTGTTCTCTGAAGACAGGCTGTTACCTGTGAAAACACCCCCATTAGCACTTGGTACTTTCCTCCTGATGAAATTAACCACAGACTGTATGAAATTAACACGGCAAAAATCGACCAATCAGAATTTTGGTCGACCCAGAACGTATCGACCAATAAGTCGACCAGTCGACTAGGACTTACAGCCCTAAATGAATCTGATCGGTGAACTTGTCACCTATTGACGGCCTTGAACACAACTCCCTCTCTCCTGGATGTGCAGACCTGCCTCCCACAGCACAATAACAGGAATATATACATATATATATACTCGTAATCGGCCGGTTATTACTACAGTTACGTTCTGTTATCGCTCTGACAGCTTCGTTGAGACTTGCGTGCATCAATCTGCATAAATCGCAGCATCATTTATATTTGCATAATAATAGTCCTTTGCTCATTATTAATACGGGTGTATGACAGGAAAGTGTCTTCGGAGCTGCAGCCACCGTCGGAGCCCTCGGTGTCCTCGTTTCTCCGCTCTGTGAAGACTCCCGCTTTTGTGCCGCCTGTGAATGTGTGAGGATGGAAGGGAGGGGAAGCACAGCGACGTGTGAATATGTGTCAGGCATTTTTGTCTCCGGCTTTTATCAAGGTTTAATCTTCGCTTTTCGCAACTTCCTGCCAAACTCGGCGTGATTTTCTCCCGCATTTGGTATGCTGCTTGATATCACCCAAATCGTCTGAATATGTCGGATAATCCCTCGTATTTAAGGCGTCTGTAGACAAAAGCTACCTGGGTTGAACTAACGTATCCCCTGTGATACTTCCTAAGCGATTCCCTCCTTTTGCCACAGGTTAACACGCCTCTTTTTAAACTCTTCAGAGCTTTTCAGCCGCGGATGAATCGCTTAGGAGCCTGAAAAGTTGGGTTTCCAGCTGGGACCCAAAAAATTGCAGATTTTCCTCGACCTGAGGTGCGAACCGTGGCGATATCATGAAGTGTGTTGGGTTGGAATAGAGAGGATTTAAAAAAAGGAAACTCGTCTTTCATTCGAGTTCCTTCTCTGTCTGTCTTCAGCTGTGCATCGTGCATCACCATCCTTGATTACAATGGTTCCTCTCCAGACTGGTGCTTCCAAGAAATCCTGATTGGGGCAGATTCAAGAACCAGAGCTAATTTGTTGTGAGAGGAGCAGAAGTGATGTAGGAAGACGGATTCAAGGCTGCCAGATCGTGAGAGTAAGATCACGTTCAGACTGAAAATCGCAGCCCTCTCGTTCATCTGTGTGTTACCGGTTTTAGTGGCGCCGTCCAAAAAAACCTCAGGGTCATCTGGCAAAAATGTTGAGCAAGATGGTACGATGGCCACTGTGCTCTGACTTCATCGATTATATCCATTTCTACACGAACCAACGACATCATACATGGATAAAAAGCTTAAAAACATTCCCTATCATGCACTTCTTGGCAGGAACATAATCTGAAATGTTAGAAACCCAACTCTTGCTTAATTACTTTCCTGCAGCAGGTCAGCCTGACTCTTGGACCAGGTGACATAAAGACTCCTCAGTCGGTCCTTCTCGGCGACGACGGTGCAGATAATCGAAGCCGTTTCACAGCCAGATCTGTTCGCTAACCTGATTTTCCCTCCAAATTCCCTCATCGTGCACGCGGGCCACTTTTCATTTCCCCTCCCTCATCTCACGGAGCACATTCTAAGAACTTTAATCCCGAAATGTTTCAGCTCTTTTGAAACAGCCGTTATGTAACCTCCCGCCAGAAAAATGACTGCTGGATTGAAAAGAGAAAGATTTGGAATTGTACTGTCTCTCTGTCGTCTAAGCAGCGCTGTGCAGCCCTGACAGTTTGACCAGGACGAGAATTGTTGGGCCGAGGCGAAGATGTGGCAGAAATTGTTTTTCTTTTTAAGCTCCCGCCGTCGTGCCCGCCTGTCTGGAACACGGCACAAAGGAGTCTGGGTAGAGCGCGTGCCAGGGCCGTCCTATTTGTCTTTGCATGGTTATTATTAATTTGGGCTCTGGACTCTGTGGACTGGGAAAAGAGGCCATCCGGTACCAGCTGGGAATTCTCAGTATGCACGCAGACGGACAAGGGTCAACGTTTAAGGACCTGTTGGAATCCGTCTCAGTAAAAACGGAGGGACAGCTCGTCTCTATTTTGGCTTCGGCAGTGACCGTCTGAGTTTAATTGCTCGGGCTGTATATCCTAATTGGGTCTCTCTGACCGAAGTGGATTATAGTTTTGTTGATTGTCCTTTTTTTTCACAGTCTTAAACTGCTCCTTTGATCACTCCGCTGTGCATTTGGGCCACGCTGAGGAATTACGGCTGTATCTGAGCCTCCGTGCGCAGTTTGTCTTACATTTATGGGGAGAATAAATCTATCTGCAGAGGCTAAGCATGTATGTTTTGCACATTTATTCAAAGGTGGTAGTATTTATCCTTTTGAGGGAAACAGCGAGGAGAACACTGATAGCTTACATGTGTATTGTGCTCGGCTTTTAAGAGCAACAAAGCGTTTCTTTTTTCCTTTTGAAGCCGCTGCTTTCCATCTGTGTGTGTGTGTGTGTTTCACCACAGTAAAGCTTCGGCCTGACAAAGGTTTTAGTGCTGAGAAAGGATTGAAGGATTTACAGTAGGGCATTCCACCTTGTTTTAATATCACCGCGGTGAAAGCGTGTCCCGCGTTTTTCGTATCCGTCGAGCCGACGGCTCCGCACTCCCAAATTAGCACCTGGAGGAACTCTGCACTTTAACACCCGGCACTTCAGATGCACAGCTGCACGGCGGCTCCTCGACGTGCCCTTGAAAGTGGGGCTCCGAAATGACCTCTAAAAAATAATAAGCCAGGAGGAAGGGATGCGATTATGGACTTGAACTTTTCCCTCTCCCTCTAAGAGGGGCCATTATGCATGCTGCGACAGGCAGGGGGGAGCCGGAGTCAAGGCTTGTTTACCAGCATCATCCCTCGTCTGGCTGGATGGAAATGAGTGTGGACCGCGGAGTGACACAAGCTTCGGGAGGCCGCCAAACCTGACTCACTCATGCGGATCCGTGTGTGTTTATAATAGAAAAGCACTCAGATTGGCCGGGGGCTCGGGAAACCACCCCTGAACCCTGTAATTGCTGTTCCCCGGAGGAGGAGGCGTTGTGTGCGAGTGTGTGTGTGTGTGTGTGTGTGTGTCCGCAGGTGGACTGTGAATTTGTGCGCATATATATGTGGGTGTGTGTCGACAAGTGGCCCGGTCCGAGCCTATAGGCCGGCGGTCCTTCAGCTATCATCACACACCCCACACACTGGGCTCCCCCGGGGCTTTAACAATCGCCCTGCAGGGCTGCACGAACACAAAAAAAACCCTGCAACTAGTTCGTGGAGTTCATGACGGGGCGTTAAATTGAAACTGCCCAGAGTCGTATTGTGAATTAAAACGGATCAGCCTTAAAGGGATATTCCGGTGTAAGTTTAATCCATGGTCTAACACACCTTGACACCGAGTAAGACTCCCCCTCGAGAGGTCAAGTTAGCTGACCGCTAGCTTAGCTAGTTTTAGCAACCTCAGAAAAGACCGCACGATAACAATACACTGCAGCTTATGTCTCCAACTAGAAACCGCCATCAAAAAGCCACAATTAATGGTGAGAACAGCAGCAAACTTCAGCAACAGTACATGTACAGTCCCAGCACACAGTACGAAGCATCAAACATCTGCTAGCTTTGCTGGATTTGTATTAAAAACACAGCACAACTCACCCTCTCCTCCAGCAGCCTGCCTGTGTGGGGAAGCCCTGACGAGTCGATTACCGAGTGCAGTAGATTTCTGCAGCTCAAGGATGAAAATGTCTGATTTTTACTCCATTACTTCCCTTATTTTCCCTGTCAGCTCTCGATAATAAGAACTGAGCATTCCATGGAGTAATAATCAGCAGTCAGCTAACTTGACCTCTCGAGGGGGAGTCTTACTCGGTGTCACGGTGTGTTAGACCATGGATTAAACTTACACCGGAATATCCCTTTAACCGCCCCTTTTTGTACCACTGGCGTGATTCTCCCTCCTTGAAGACGCCGGGATGACGAGCGAAATCAATTTAATGGCTTAGATGGGGACGGTGGAGGGCTTGATCGATTCTGACAATCACGCCATCTTTAACAGACATCTCATCAAAGCCCCATTCCCTTTTTTTTTTTTTTTTTGACGCCATCCCATTACCCATCTATCCAGCACTTGGATCCGCTGCCTATTTACCCATCCCATGCAGGAATAATGGGGCCCTCACCCCCAGTTGGATTAATCAGCCATAACCATATGCTACCGTGTGCAATTACGCTGCAATTTTGACCAAGGGAAACAGCTGTTGCCATTTGAAAGGGTGGAATAAGATTGTAATTGCCTTAACTTTGATTTGTGAGGTGCTTTGATTTGATGAGAGAACACATTTTTATGCTTTACATAATAATAACGCGGAATGAAGAGAACTATTAGAACATGAGACTTTCCCCCCTTCGCTTCCAGCTACCATTTGCATTCAGAGGATAACCTTGCTGTTATGAGCTATTACTCACACATTAGAGAAGGAATGAGTGTGTTTATTCATTTGGGTTTGAATGAGCTTTCTATTTTCGGAGGCTATGTTTTAGATTCAACCGTCTAATGACATTTGAATATATTTATGCGTGGCGGCGCCTTAACATTTCGATACAGGATGCTCCCTCTCTCTCTTTACGATCCCTCAGGTAAGACGATGCTTGCTGAAATCCTTTTCACCTCAGCATCCCATACGTCTCCTTCCGCCAGCCCGGCTTGTTTACACACTTTAACAGTTTTCTGGATTTGATGAGAAAACCCGTCCGATGCATCCGTGATCACGCACAAGCATCCTAGATGTTGATGTGGAGGTAAACAACTGGTCGAGGATGATAAATATTGTATGAGATTTGTCCCGTTTGAGAGATGTTCTACGAAAATAAGAGAACAACGCCCAAGAAAGTCCAGAACCTCCCTTCATCCTCTCACTCTTCACCTGTCTCAGATTTGTTTCAGGTGATCCAACTTCAAATGCATCTTGTTTTTCTGCAACGATAAAATCAACTCGGAATACGGTCTCGTAAACGCTCGAGCACAGATTCTGCGCCGTCTGTACACTTTTAGAAATAAAAGTTCTAAGTAGAACCATATAAGGTTCTTCAGCTTGTCCTCATAGGAAAACCGTTTTTGGCTCCAGGTAGAACCTTTTATAAAGGTGGAGGGTTCTACCTAGAACCCAACATAAAGGGTTATACCTAGAACTGTGTGTGTAAGGTTCCACCCAGAACCCCCCATGAGAGGTTCTACAAAGAACCCATACAGGATCTTATACCCATGCTTTCAACAATCCCTGAAGAACTCTTTCTCCAAGAAAGGGTTCTCTGGATCAAAATGGTTCTTACTGGAACCGTTAGTGTTACCAAGAACCCTTTTAAAACCCTTTATTCAGGAAAGGGTTTTTAAAGGGTTCTCTGGATCAAAATGGTTCTTACTGGAACCGTTAGTGTTACCAAGAACCCTTTTAAAACCCTTTATTCAGGAAAGGGTTTTTAAAGGGTTCTCTGGATCCAAATGGTTCTTACTGGAACCGTTAGTGTTACCAAGAACCCTTTTAAAACCCTTTATTCAGAAAAGGGTTTTTAAAGGGTTCTCTGGATCAAAATGGTTCTTACTGGAACCGTTAGTGTTACCAAGAACCCTTGAAGAACCGTTTCTTTCGAGAAAAGGGTTTTTCAGAAGCAAATGGTTCCAGGTAGAACCTCAGCCCTTGTAGAAGAACCCTTTTGGAACCCTTATTTCTAAGAGTGTAGGGGATCTCGAACACTCGGGCTCGGACGCACCATTTGTTGGACTCCGTTAACAGATGGTTTTGCTTCAGATCTCCGGTGATCGTATCCTCGGGCTAAACGGCGGACAGATCGGAGGATGATAGTTGAAGTGGAAACCCGATGGAACCTTAAATGAAACGCGGTACGACAGTTAAATTGGAAGCAGGGTGTTCGCCGTAATGGAAGAGACCGGGCATCAGAGTCCGACATGTTGAAGACTGTGAGGAGAATTTCTTGGTGGATCTCTGAATTTTTCCAACCCCATTTTTTGCACTTGTCATGGAGCAGACAGCACATGACACGCCGTTTGAATTTTTCATACGACTGGCAATTACTGGCTTTCTCTTTTCCGGAGCTTTTTAAAGAAGGAATTCACTAAATGATACATCTATTTCTGAATGAACTTTGCACTGATTGAGAGCTACGAACGCGTGAATGTAATAATGAGATGTCTTTCCTTGGTGCATCAACTGTGTGAGGGCGATGTTTCCTCCTTTTTTTTAATTTTTTTTTAAGCAATGTAATAAATGACTGCTCCCTGGCATCGCTTTGAAAGCTCGTCTCATGAAAATTTCTGAAACGTTTCCTTTTTTTTTTTCACATTTTCTTGTCCTTGTTTGACGCTCGAGGGCCAGTCTCGAGAGATTTCAGGCTCAGTTCCCTCGACGGAAAACATCTCCGAGAAGAGAGCGTTCTCTTTTGGTATTTCCACATTGATCCCGACGCCTGTGATAGCGCTTTTGAAGAATTCCCTTTGACTCCTGCCAAACATCATGTTAACACTGAGCACTATTCGAATGATTTGTTTTGTTAGCAGGTGTAATTCACTGACGACTTCTTGCAGCAAGACAAGGAATGTGATGGCACCGAATCGCCAATTAAAGGGATATTCCGGTGTAAGTTTAATCCATGGTCTAACATACCTTGACACCGAGTAAGACTCCCCTCGAGAGGTCAAGTTAGCTGACCGCTAGCTTAGCTAGTTTTAGCAACCTCAGAAAAGACCGCACGATAACAATACACTGCAGCTTATGTCTCCAACTAGAAACCGCCATCAAAAAGCCACAATTAATGGTGAGAACAGCACCAAACTTCAGCAACAGTACATGTACAGTCCCAGCACACAGTACGAAGCATCAAACATCTGCTAGCTTTGCTGGATTTGTATTAAAAACACAGCACAACTCACCCTCTCCTCCAGCAGCCTGCCTGTGTGGGGAAGCCCTGACGAGTCGATTACCGAGTGCAGTAGATTTCTGCAGCTCAAGGATGAAAATGTCTGATTATTACTCCATGTACGTTCCGTTATTTTCCCTGTCAGCTCTACAGAGAATAAGAACTGAGCGTTCCATGGAGTAATAATCAGACATTTTCATCCTTGAGCTGCAGAAATCTACTGCACTCGGTAATCGACTCGTCAGGGCTTCCCCACACAGGCAGGCTGCTGGAGGAGAGGGTGAGTTGTGCTGTGTTTTTAATACAAATCCAGCAAAGCTAGCAGATGTTTGATGCTTCGTACTGTGTGCTGGGACTGTACATGTACTGTTGCTGAAGTTTGCTGCTGTTCTCACCATTAATTGTGGCTTTTTGATGGCGGTTTCTAGTTGGAGACATAAGCTGCAGTGTATTGTTATCGTGCGGTCTTTTCTGAGGTTGCTAAAACTAGCTAAGCTAGCGGTCAGCTAACTTGACCTCTCGAGGGGGAGTCTTACTCGGTGTCACGGTGTGTTAGACCATGGATTAAACTTACACCAGAATATCCCTTTAACAAGCGGCTAATCGTTTGAAACTTCTTTATCGAACACTTCTGCTGCTTCTAATCCGAGCGGCTCGTCCTTGTTCGCTCACGGCTCCTCTACACTCGACACTCTGAGCTGTTTCCCGAATGTAGATTTGTTACATTAACATCTTGATTATCGTTTGCTCGGATGCATTTCACACACGACCAAGTCACTTAACACCCTTTAACCGTCTGCTTAATGAGAATGACCCGCTGATAATGGAAGGTGACGGAGTGAGATGGATGTTTGGACGCGGGGCTTTGACCCGCGGCGTTGCTTTAGCTCGACCTCCACTCAGGTTTAGCCTTCAAGGATGCGACGTCCGCCTCACGCGCACACACACATGCACCGCCATGGCGTTCCCGTCCCCGGTGTGCGTTAGTCACACAAAGATAATCACTCTCTCGGAGCCGAGCAGAACAGGCAGGAAGTGCTCCATCCATCTTGATTTGTCAATAGTTACAATTTTAATTACACCTGAGTGCTGTCAGCCTGCCAAGCTGGGCGGGGAGCATCGATTCGCTCCAGCTAATTGATTAATTGCTGTGTTCAAGGGGGCAGTTTTCGCTCCACCCCCCCATCTCTTATTTTGCCATACCCTTCATTTTCTCTTCCCGTATGTGGTGTTTACGGAGCGTCGGGGTCTCACCTGCAGCCGGATTAAGTGCTGTGTGGAATAAGTGGGGTGCTTGTAAAAGCGACCTGCCATATTTTACGCCGCCAGGAGAGCGGCATATTCAGGAGACGGGGGGGTTATTGTTAACTTGGAGCGATGGGTGGTGCAGAAGTACAAGGTGAAGCATGCAGTACATCACCGCAGCCATTATGTGACAGTTAACGGGGGGCGAGAGGTTTGGAGGCGCAGCTGCCAGAGTCCCTTAACTCAAAAAGAGAAAAACTGTGGCTTAAAATTTGTGTGGCTGTTTTTCAAATGTCTCAACTGTCTCGTCGAACGAGCTCCTACTTTTTTAAACGCCGTCTTTAGAAGACAGTATACGCCAGTGACCGCAGAACGGTGGAGTGGATTGGCTCGCACCGCCGCCGTCTCTAAATCTTCCCCTCCCCTCCTGGCAGAAGTCTTTAAACCTCTCGTAAAATGACAGAAGTCTGGAGCTGCTGTGTATCACAGTCAACCAGGCCGCCCGCCTGCCTGCCTCCCCACCTCGAGTCTACATGAAATAAGGCGGCTTGAAAGGCTAATTTCCCATCTTTAAAAATAACTGTAATTGTTTAAAGGTGCAATATGCAAGAGAAGTAAAACAATTAGCTCAAAACATTCAAAAAGAATCAAACGAATGTGATGAAACCACAGTTTTCTTTTTAATGTTAGCAGTCTGAAGCTCCTGTGGTAGCGGCACAAACACCAACACTCCCATTTTTAGTCTTGCTAGCTGCACAGCTAACTGAGCTAACAAGCTAGCGGTAGCGAAAGTCACGGATGTATATGAAGAATAAAGTTAGCAGATACTCTGGTGATATGCTGCCCCTATTTTTTGGGATGAATTTTACATGTTGAATGCTGTTGTTTATAGAGTAGAGTCAGTTTTTTTTTTTATTGAATTTTAGATGCTACAAGTTTTCATACATTTTTTACGTTATGTCAAAGACTCTACTGAGGTTAGCATGCTAACCAGCTAGCCCCAGGCCTGAAAGCCTCTTCCTCCCAGCCGTCTGAAGCTCCTGTGGTAGCGGCGCAAACACCAACACTCCCCGTTTTAGTCTTGCTAGCTGCACAGCTAACTGAGCTAACAAGCTAGCGGTAGCGAAAGTCACGGATGTATATGAAGAATAAAGTTAGCAGATACTCTGGTGATGTGCTGAATTTGACTTATTGCACTTGTTAATGCTGCTGTTAAAAGAGTAGAGTTTGTTTTTTATTGAAGTTTAGATGCTACAAGTTTTCATACGTGGAAAACTTTGTAAAACATTTGATGACAAACGTGTGAGATTGTATTTCACCCATGAAACCGGTTTAAATACGTGACACTTCGCTGACTGGCTGCTGTGGCATCCACATGGTCACACTGTGAATCCCAGCTCGGCCTTTTTAAATATTTAGACTCGCTGTGTGGGCCGTCTGTCCACGAAGGAGTTAATGAGTGTTTTGACAGTGTTTGGTTTGTCTCGTCGGAGTCACAGCAGTCATGGTGACGAACAGAAACACAGGACCAGAGTTTATGTTGCACGATGCGTCACAAAGTCCAGAACTAAACGCAAACTGTGTTTATTTACACTGGTTTAAAGTTAAAGATGTGATCATTGACCAGAACATAGTAGCTGAAGTGGATGTTTACTTGGAGCACACGTGATGGTTTGATCCTCCATCAGTTCTCCGTGTTGGGTTTGTTTCGAGCTGGTTTTCTATCTGTCAGAAATCCCGGCGTGCTGAAAGACGAGTCTGTTGAATCTCTGCATGTCATGCTTCGGGGGAAATCTCCGGTTTTGTCATGAGTACAGAGCTCTGACATTCAACGTTTCAGATTTAGTTTGCTGAGTGATAAATGTGCCGTACCACAATCGTGCAGTCCATTTATCGTCAGGTGCTCAGGAGTCAGTTACTCACCGACGTGCCTTCCAGGAACGGTTAGCAAAGGTCGTCCTCGCTCACGACGTGCAGGCGTTTTTCTGAGAAAGTGACGGATATAACGTTAATTGCACAACAAAGGCGGAGGCGGGTGAAGGTGTGCTCGCTCCGCGTTAGTGAAACGCATTCGGAGAAGCCGCGACGACGAGGCGCTTTGTCAACGTGACGGCAACAATGAAGAAAAGGTTTCCTGTGATGGCCAATTTCCTTCCTTCTTTCATTCCCCTCCTGAAGCTGCAGAAATACAACACAACCTACGCACAGGTTGGCTATCTCAGTCCCTCATGATGCCTGCTCACACACACACACACACACACACACACACACACACACACACACACGGTAAGCACAGACAAGCAGCACTGTTTCACTCCCCATCTGTTTCTTTCTTCTCCTGTGGGATCCAGGAAATGATTGTACGAGGATGCGGCGGTCTTTTGCAGAGCGCGAGGAAACAGGCCCACACTCACCGGGGCCGAGGAAACTGAAAAAAACACTGTTTCTTTGAGTCGCTGGCGGAGCTGAATGTGTGTAACCGGAGCTGTGTGGTGTGTGACGATCTTATTCTCTTCATTTGATTCTGACATTTTCAGGAATGTTTTTTTTTTTTTTTTTTGTATTGTTGCCATTTTACCCGCCGACAGATGAGGAGATTGATATCTGGCGCGGAGGGTTGGGTTTGTTACGTAAATGTCCTACATAGAAAAGGTGCCGTCTTCTGGAATATCACTGATATTTTCTTGTGTTTTTATATATTTAATACTGCTGAATAATTTATGTCTGCACATACAGAGGAACACAAACTGCAAGGGGGAAGAGATTCAAGTTTCAGATTTAAAAATTCGCTAGAAGTCTTGGTGGAAATCTGAAAAGCTCCTCTCTGCTCGTGTTACTTTTGCACCGTAATTTAACATCACATCGTGGTCACGTGCGACAGCCAAGAATCGCAGAAGCTCCGATTTTTCGACAAAGGTCATATGTGTGACAGAACAGCATTATAATGAAGTTCTGCAGAGACGCCCCGACCCGCAAATCCTCTTCTCCAGATGGAAGGAAACATGTTCGTTCGGACCCCGACAAATGTCACATTATCATGATTTTAATCATTTTTTGCAGCAAAAATTGTGATGCGA